>CAJHNH020002902.1:519952-552452 GCA_905116865.2 Candidula unifasciata
GTGTGAAAGGGTCATTTATGCTTTTTATACACGCTCACTCACAATACAGCCCAGCCACTAATATGGGCACTAGAATAATCACGTTAATTCTTACCCGTTTTTAACG
Source organism: Candidula unifasciata (assembly GCA_905116865.2). Taxonomy (NCBI): domain Eukaryota; kingdom Metazoa; phylum Mollusca; class Gastropoda; order Stylommatophora; family Geomitridae; genus Candidula; species Candidula unifasciata. The sequence continues at coordinate 520,059 of CAJHNH020002902.1, forward strand.
ACAAACCTAGTTTACAATTAACCACCAGTACATCATCATTATCATCGTTGTCATCATGATCATTATCACCACCATCATCATCATGGTCGTCATAAACAGCATTACTATCACCATCATCATCACCATCATCACCATCATCGTTATCATCATTATAATCTGGTCATCATCATTATCATCATCACCACCACCATCATCATAAGCACGTTTTTTTAAAAACAAAACTTGGCTTTCATTTCAATGTGCCAGAAAGAAGCTAATTCCCTCTCAAAATCTCGTGTCTCCTGCCCAGTGTGTCTTTTATCTGGTGTCCACCTTCATGCTGGTCGGTCCCTTCATCTCTTAACTAATACCACGTCGTCGAGGAGCGGCTAACTGACTGTCGCAAGGTGCCGGCCTTGTTTTATTTTCCTGTCAGGTGATATAATAATAATCCTAGTTTTCAGTGACTGCGTACAATCCAGAGGACTCTAGATCAATGGTCCCCAGTCTGGGGCACGTATATACTTGGGTGAGGGGGAGAGGAGGGGGGAGGGGCGGGGAGTGAGGAAGTTTCAGAGGAGTGGGAGGGCATTAAAACAGTTCTGAAACTGGATTTTCAGCTTCAACAGTCAGGACAACAAAATAGCGATGCTAGCTTTATGTAAAGAGTGATCACTGTTGTGCCTTGTCCAATACCAGGTAAAAAAAAAAAAAAAAATACACGGCAGATATAATCAAGAGAAAACAGCATTAGATAGATATTTGGACACAATTGCTAGTTGATGATGACTGTTTCTTTTGTTATTTGAAACTTTAATGTATGTGTGTTTTTTCTCTAAGTTTTTGTTAACAGTGCTTGGGTGATCTTGTTCTCCTCCTCATTAATTTTACCATATTGTGTTTTTTCATGCTGGGGTGATGGCGGAGGTGTTAGGGTGTGGTCCCGTCGTATACTTAGCTCAGGGTGGGCGCCACCTGAAAAAAAAAAAAAGTTGGAGAGCACTGTTTTAACTCGTCTGACTGAAAACCCCTACCTGCTCCTTTGACAGCCTGTGTATTAGTGTGTGTTGCTAAGACAGATATAACACATTATTTTGTCTTTTACCACCGATACGTAGACGACATTTTAACAATAACATCTGACCAACAGCAAGCAGCTGCTTTCCATACCATCATGAACCAGAGAAACATAAACATCTCGTTATCTTTACAGCACGAAGAAGAAAATACCTTGCCATTCCTTGATATGTTAATTGAAAGTAAAGTGGAGGGCACTGCACAAAGATCAGTGTGCCATAAAGATATATAGACCTGGCCAGTACTTAAACTTCCACAGTTTTGTTCCCGTTTAATATAAACATGGCCTAGTAAGAAACTTGTTTAACCGTGTCAGAAAGATACACTGGCAGCAGACATTGAAACCATCAATGCAACTTTACATCCAAAAAGGTACCTCAGAGGATTTATCAAACGTCACAGCATCCCACATAATACAACCCCTAGTGAAATCACAGCTCCAAAACTGCAATCATTCATCCTATTCACATTTCGAGGAGACGATGTCATGCAACATCTGCAGGACTGACTAAAAACAGCCATCGATCAAATGTATTTTTGTGTGTCGCTGTCCCAGTAGTGAGATACAAGACCACTTCCATTCTCACTCTATCTGTTAAAGAAACAGTAGCTCCGTACACCAAATTCAACTGCACCTATCAATTTACATGTAAGTGTCAGTTGACTTACATCGGTCGAAAGGAGAGATAGCTTGAAAACAGAGTGGCGGAACACATCTCTTAATGGCTTCACGCTCAAGTTAGTGGAGATCCAGTATAAAGAACAGCCAAGAAGAGAGAGCCTAATTTTTCAAAAGGAAGTCATCTGCTTGACTTTGAGCACGTAGTTGATACAGCTTGTGCTTTCAGGATTATTAACAGCGCACTGAACAGATGTTTGCTTAACGTGTTCCAGGCTGTATCAATAAAACTCTTCTCTCCCATGTTATGTAAACAGAAAGATCACATGACTGATTTTGAATTTCCGCCGGATAGATGTACAGCAACTCGATAATGTGGTTTGTGTGTTTTATATATATTTAAAAAAAGGATTTATTTTGTGCTTTATTATTATTATTGTGTCCACATTATTTAAATTTACAACGGGAAAACAGTTTTGAATTACCATCTAAATATTTACCCTGATTTTGTGATGCCTTAAAATCTTGGTTATCAGCGCCCTGTTGCTCCTAAGACCAATAGGTGGAAATCTATATATATATATATATATAAATCAATGTTTGTGTGTTTGTTTATAGCCTATAGACTCGGAAACTACTGAACCGATTTAGCTGAAATTTTCAGGATATGTTTGTTTTGATACCGGATGTTCACCCATCATGGTTTGAAATTCAACCTGTCATTGTTAGAGACAGTGTGCGACAATTTTTGGAAAAATCCTCGAAACTAATATTTCCATTTTAAGTGACATTTAATTATAGCCACGTTAGTTAATGCGCATGTGCGATCGATTTTTACCGTGCATGCGCAGTAGTGGCGCTCCATCGTCAACACCCGCCCGCGACATATAAGTTAAATTACAAGGAATAGAATACAATTGCTGTCGGTTTTTAGTTGTGTTATCTAGAAATATCTAAAAAGATAGCAGCATTTATTTCAGTAACATTAGTCAGTGTGTACATGTTTTTTGTTTACTTCAAACAAATGTGGACCACTTCTTCAGTGAGTGTTAGAATCTAGAAATATCTCAACAGGTGAGCGCATTTATTTCAGTGACATCAGTCAGTATTTACATGTTTTTGTTAACTTCAAACAAGTGTGGACCACTTCTTAAATCCCGCAATGATAAATGTATACACATTATCATTAATCAATATCTGTTATCTTTCTCATACTCATACTCGTACTCATGAGTACAACAGTTTTGGTTGGCTTACTTCTGTTATTCAAAACACTTATATAAATTTACATGATATTCCGTCTCAGGTCAGTGTTAGAATCTAGAAATATCTCAACAGGTGAGCGCATTTATTTCAGTGACATCAGTCATTATGTAAATTTTTTAAACTTCAAATACATGTGTGGACCACTCCTTAAATCCCACAATGATAAATGTATGCACATTATCTGTTGGCTTTCTTATATTGTCTTTTATACCGCCTTTTCTTACTATTTGCTGCCCAGTTTCTATGCATTTCCTCTTAAGTCAAAATAGATTGTTATCTCATGCTCATATTTTCATTTGTTTCAGCGATACTTCAAGTCACATTTCATTCAGGGCGTGAGGACGAACAAGCTATTGATGATCAGCGCTCACTAAATTCACACGTTGTTCACTATTTTGTCCAAATTTGCAGTTATGCCTCCCAAACGACAAGCGATTGGCTCATCTACACCTAAAACACGTTAGAGAAGGGCATTAATTGCTTCAGAAACAGACGAGCAACGTGAGGTAAGACTGGAGACCATTCGAGTGCGCAATGCTGAAGCCCGTTCATCTCAATCAGACCAGCAACGGAAAGCAAGACTAGAAAACGTTGGAGTGCACACTGCTGAAGCCAGATCGTCTCAGTCAGACGAGCATCGAGAAGCAAGACTGGAAACCAATAGAGTACGCACTGCTCAAGTCCGTTTATCAGAAACAGTCGAGCAACGGAAAGCAAGACTGGAAACTGTTCGAATGCGCACTACTTTATCCAGGCGAACACTGTATGTTGATTTGAATCTTGGTGCATTTAATTACAACAGCAATTATGATTACAGTCTTCATCCACAGGTGCTTATTGGCAAAATGGATAAATTGTGCGTACATTGCAGTGCCTTCAAATTTAAGAATGAAACGCCGGGTATGTGCTGCGCTGGTGGAAAAGTTAAATTGCCAGTATTACATTCACCACCCGAACCATTATCATCATTGGTAGCAGGTGACACAGGCCAGTCGAAACATTCCTTGGCAAACATAAGTACATTTGCAAATATGTCAAAAAAGGAAGCGATATGGCAGTCTTTGGAGAGGGACATGCAGCTGCATCTATCGATGAAATCAAGAAATATCAGCTGGGGCACTACATTAGTGTCGTATGGCAGTTTTGTCGCACACCTTACTTACAGGATATTTTCACAAATCCCTCAGGTGCTCTGAGACAGGAGTGTTTTGAATGGTGGCTCTCGTTCGTCTAGAGGCCTAACCCTCGGTTCAAACTTTCCATTCAACCTGTCTCAGGGATGAGGTGACACGAGCTCTGACTCCACAGGGTTATTAAGAACACTTGGGTACCTCTCGGCCAGACGTCCTCACCACTGTTTGCCCCCAGACTGGAACAATGCAAGTCCAGTCGAACAAATACTCAACAGTGAATACAATAAGACAAGATTACGTTTTTAAATGCCACAATGAACTCCAATTAGACAAAACTTTCCTAAGAACTAGAAGGCGAATGAACTCGAAATTCAATGTAATTAGTTCCCTGTAACCAAGCTGATGAAAAATAACCTGAAGAATTAACTGAAAGAATATTGAATTTTTTTAAAGAACAAAGTTAGTGCAAGAGTCTTCCTCCTACTCTACGTTTCTGTCCAGTATCATCATAGCTGAGGAATCTGATGGATTGGAAAGGTCCACTTAGAATCAAGCTGCCATAAAGTGTCACTTTGACTTATCTGTTTAGATCTTATATCTCCTCAGGATGCTGGAGCGAAGTTTCCGACTGCCGTACTTTACGATAGGACTTCTCAGAAACGAGGCTGCTTCTCTGGATGCCGGAATAGATCTTCACGTCGCCAGACTTCCCAACATTATTTCACCAGAAGGAGCAGTTTCTGGCGTTGATCGAGGACAATCACCTTGAGCTCGGAAGACAACGACTCAAGTACCGTCCACACGTTCAGGACCACAATTCACCACATGTAAATTGCTTAATGGGTAGTGGCAGAAGGAACCAGTCTACCCGACACTGACATCTGTTGGATCTTCATAACCTGAAAAACACAAAGCAACACCCATGAGCGAACCGTATCTAATGCACCTGGTCAATCAACATCCTTACCATCTCCTCATGCTCAGATAAACTTGAGGTTATTCCCAACCATGAAGGTTGGTCACCTCTATCTTAGAATCCATTTAGTTTCCTAGAGTGAGCACCAGATCATTAACTCGAATAATTCCTGGATCCAGTTCTGTAGCAAAGGTTAGACAGATCTCCATTAGTTACCCTTCCTTCTAACGTACCCTTTCCACTAATAGGGAAAATACGGGATAGGTGATGAAGTCAAAACCAAGACCGACTGAAATATGTTCTGAAAACAATACGACTGTCGAAGCTTGTTGTGGTTACGAAATCACCTAGCAACAGCGGACATGACGTCATACCTGCCCAGACTTCTTGTCATTCACAACAATTCAGTGACTTTCCAAGTTCTGATACCGAATACTAGCAAATAATTAACAATACAAAGTTATCAACACTACAAACCCACTCCAGATATGTAGATTGATTGAATTGAAAAGGTTTAAAAGGCCATTTCAAAGCATTCTGCGAGAAATGTCAACCGAAAGTGCATTCCGATCCGGAGCTCCTTTCGCCGTCTTCCATAGCAAGTATCGTAGGCAAACAGATTCGCATTATCCAGCTGCTGATCTTACTTACCTACATCACAGACACTATGAACGCAAATATTCAATTAAAAAGTCCTTAAGAAAACTCATCCATGATAAAATAAAAAAGAGAATAAGGAAACTTGTCTGTATAACGGTCAATCGGCGAGACACAAGGAAAAACGCCTGCCTCCAAGACCGGACTGTAGAGAAGTGACGCACACAAACACGTCCCCTAACTACAGCAGTTAGCGTATGAATCCCGCTCACTAATGCAGTGCAGTGGTCAGACAATTTATTTAGAATAGGCGTAGAAAATGTGTCCTAACATTTAATTCGACACTCAAAGCCTAAAAGAGTCATTATCAAAGGGTTTTATATGGATTTTTCCTATCAGGACTCCCCCACAACAAACGAACTATCTAACTATGCTTGGCCTATTCTAATACATAGTTACGATGACGAGTTTAGGGTGTTCAGCTTGTGGACCTTCCTACTGTGGCAGATGTGTGGATGCTGTCATGCGACAGAGCTCCCCCAAAAGGAGATGAGCGTCACGCGAATCGAACGACAGCATTACACATTTAACCGTCACCAGGTACAGGTTCCACAACATTGTCCCCATCCTCAGTCAGCACGTCAGCAGACGAAGGGTGGCGACTCAAAAAGTCTGCTCCCACATTCTGTCCACCGGGAATATATTCCACTGTGAACGAATAAGGTTGCAGCAGCAACGACCATCTCATCAACCTTGGGTTCAGGTGAGCAGATGACGCCAGGAACACCAAAGGTTGATGGTCAGTCTGCACAGAGAATTTCACACCATACAAATATGGCTGAAATTTTTGGACCGCCCAAACCAACGCTAGACACTCCCGTTCTATACACGAGTAACCGCGTTCGGCCACGTTAAGTTTCCGACTGGCGTAGGCGACGGGAAACAAAATCTCCGGGTCCTGAATCCCAGATTGGAGAAGTGCAGCCCCAATCCCGATGCCACTCGCGTCTGTCCTCAACACAAAGGGTTTCGACAGATCGGGTAACTGCAACACGGGAGAAGACGTCAATTTCTCTTTCAACGTGTTGTAGGCATCTTCGCATTCAGGAGTCCAACATACCTTTTCAGGATGGTCCTTCTTAAGCGCATCCGTTAAGGGAGCAGCTATGGAGTTGAAATTTGGAATAAATTTCTGATAGTATCCGCACAAAGATACGAATGAACGGACCTCCTTTTTTTAGTATGTGGTCTAACCGCGTTCCGGAGTTTCTCGATATTCTTGGACTCAGGTCTGATCGTACCTTCGGACACAGTGTGTCCCAAGAACTCGAGATTGGGCCAGGCCAGTTTACACTTGGTGGGTCGGGCTGTCAGGCCTGTTTCTTTCAATCGATGCAGCAGTTTCTGCAAGGACTGAATATGTGCTTCAAACGTTTCGGAAGCCACCAAAATGTCATCCATAAAATTGATGATAGTGGGATCTTTTAGAGGATCTAAAAGTAACCGCATCATTTTGGTGAATACCCCGCAAGCATTGCAGGTCCCGAACGGAAGGACATTAAAGTGATAATGGGAATCCGAAGTGCTAAAGGCCAGATATTTACGAACTTCTTCCTTAACCGGTATCTGGTAATACCCCTTGCTCAAGTCAATCTTCGAAAAGTACTTTGCTTTGTTGAGCCGGGCAAACAAAAGACTTTGGTCAGGAAGGGGTTCAGGAAGAAACTCCGTCACCCTGTTCAACTGCCTATAATCTATACACAATCGGTGCTCCCCCGAAGGCTTCCTCAACAAAACAACGTTCGCACTGAAGGGGGATTCTGAGGGGGAAATCACACCTTCTTTTAGCAAATATTCAATCTCCTTTCTAACGGATTCCTGCTTAGAAAAGGGGATTTGATAAGGGCGCTGGCGAATGGGTTCTTCACTCACCAACTTCATATCGTATTCGATCAACGAAGTACGCCCTGGCTTCTCTGTGAACACGGAAGTATAATCCGATAAGAGACGTGCGAGCCGTTCAGTTTGGGACAAGGAGAGAGCAGGGTTAATCTCTACATCCTTGTATGTTTCCCCGGGATGGAGAGGATATTCTACCGCAGTGGTTTCTCCTCCGTCCACCTCCATTGCTACAGACAGTGTTAACAGAGTCTCCGGTCCATTTACCTCTCTCTCATTATACTTTCTGAGAAGATTAATATGGTAAACCTTCGACTTACCCTTCACACTTATCTTGTAGTGCATTCTGGAGACTTTTTCCAACACGGAATAAGGGCCTGCCCAAGCTAAATCAATCTTGGATCTCCCCGTTGGCAAAAGTAACAGAACTTTATCTCCAACATCAAGACTACGTTCCTTCGTCTTTTTGTTGAAGTGTGCTGCGTAACGTTGACGAGCACGATTCAAATTCTTATTAGCTAGGTCCCAACCTAGCTTCAATTTTTCTTTGAGTTCTTGCACGTACTGTGACGTGGTCCTCAAGGTCTCATCTGCATTTTCGTCCGTCCACGTTTTTCTGAGTATGGCCAAAGGTCCCGATATGGGCCTCCCAAAAACCAACGTTGCTGGTGAAAAGCCGGTGGAAGCATTAGGGACTTCGCGATAAGCGAATAGTGCTGCAGCCACGTATTCGTCCCACTTCTCCGGTTTCTCTTGGGATAACCTCCTCAGCAGTGAAATCAACGTCCCGTTGAATCGCTCATTTTGGCCATTCGCTTGGGGTCGATATGGACTAGTGCATATATGATGAGATTTAAGAATTTGAAACACCTCCTCCATCAATTTCCCCTTGAACTGCGATCCGTTGTCAGTCAAGATTTGTGTGGGAAATCCTACACGAGTAAAGATGCCAATCAGAGCTTCAGCCACACTCTGACTATCTATCTTACGAAGCGGTACAGCCTCACCCCAGGCACTGCAACTATCTACCAGGGTTAAGATATAGGCATTCTTCTTTTTCGTGAGGGGAAGGGGTCCCACCAAGTCGACAGCCACTCTCTCGAAGGGAGTGGACATTATGGGAGTTTCTCCCAGTCGAACTGGTGCAATCTTGCCTTTCGGGGCGACTCTTTGGCACTCCGGACAAGATTTGACAAAACGTATTATGTCCGTTGTCATACCCGGCCAAAAGTAATGACAGGAAATACGTTGAGTCGTGGCATTTATTCCCATATGGGCACTGTACGCGATCGTGTGACCCATTTGGAGAATTTGTTGCCGATATGGTCGAGGCACGACCAGCTGACTATGCTCAGTATATTGGTCACCCCCAACGCGGAAAAGCAACTTACCTTTCATAAAGTAATCATTTCTTCTCGGCGGAGTGTGACAGACAGGTAATTTTTTGAAACAAGCCCTAAGGGTGGGGTCAGTCTCTTGGGCTACCTTGATCTCGTCAGGTAAGGGATTTACGTGACTTTGATCTTCCGTGGCACATTTATGTTGCGCACGGGTGGTCATCGCCGCAAGCTGTTCTGAAGGTGTAGGGGCATTCGCTAAATAGACATAACGAGCTCCTAAAATAAGAGGGAACGTACTCCGTTTCAAAACGGCCGCCTCAATCTCTCCAGTAACGTATCTAGACTTGACCTCTATCTTAGCTACGGGCAAGTTCATGGGTTGAGCATCAAGAGTTGCACATCTGAGCTCTATAAATTCACCTGTATACTGATCAGCTCTAACGATTTCAGGGGAACAGACCGCGGAATAGGACAACCCTGAATCATATAAACAAGAAATTCTCTTTTTATTAGCCCAGACCTTCTCTACCACAGGTGGCCTATTGGAACGGTTATATAATTTCTCTGCGGCAGACGAACCCACAGTCGTCAACATAGCTGACAATTGAGGCCCCCCTGTTGACTTCACCTTACAATCATTAGTGTGGTGGGAATTATTATTGCAATTCCTACAGTAGGGTTTTCTAGAACTATTGTACAACTGTTTCTGTTGCGAACTGCCAAATTTAGAAGGATTCTGGTGTTTTATATGGGATGGGCTCTTTTTGGGGGAACCTGGAGTTGGAGTTTTCTGACCTTTCTGACTATTCCTATCATGATTATTATGTGGCTTGGCTTTCCCCGAACTATCATCCTTATGGGCTAACTCGTACCGTTCGGCATGAACCAAAATGTCAGTCAATTTTTCTGCACCGTTCTCGGTGAGAAAAGTTTGCATTGACTTCGATAGAGTGTCCTTTAATTGTTCGGTTAGGAACAGTTCTTGCAGATCTTCGAAGGAAGCTTCATAGCCAGCCATTTCACGCCACTTACTCAGGTAACTTTTTAATCTATCTGCAAACTGCGGATAAGTTTCCCAATCATTTTCCTTTCATTTCTAAACTTATGCCTATAACTAGCAGCATTCAACTCGAACCTTTTCAATAAAGCCTGGCACAGGGCTTCAAAGTCAGTATCGGAGCCAGTGGGCATCCGCTGAAAAATTGCATATGCCTCTCCTCTCAATCCCTGTGCCAGTTTTAAAGTATACCTATCTTTTTCAAGATTATATATAGTTGCAAGTTTAACAAATTTATCGATATACTGCTCAATCGTTTCCAGCTTCGCATCAAAGGCAGGCATAGGAAAATTTATGGCAGGGGTCGAGATGCAGTGAGTAGACCCAGTCTCCATTTCTGAAGACTGAGATCTAGAAATCTGGCTATCTCTTTGTGCCTGAATTTCCAGCTCCTTCATCTTTACTTCTTTCTCGGCTTGAATTTTGAGTCTTTCGGATTCCATGAGTCTCTCGGATTCGATCCTGAGTCTCTCAGTTTCCTGGAGTCTCTCGGATTCGATCCTGAGCCTATCGGACTCCTTTTCAGCCTCAATTCTAAGCCGTTCAGACTCACGAGCTTCCATTCTCATTTCTCTTTCTGTGGTCTTAATCCAATCGGTCAACTCTCTTCCTTCCAGTCCCATCTGGACAGCCATTTCTTTCAGCTCTTGAATCGAAATTCTGGACTGCGCCATGTCGAGCTGTAAAGATACTTAAAAGAAGATCCAACAAATATGCAACAATTTACGATAATAGTAAATGTTAGACACAAAACGCCAGTGGTGATGCAACCAAAATTATACACAAACCAGAAGAACAATTGTCACTACGTCAGAAAGACAATCCTCCTATCACCAGGATCAATCAAATCCTACAAAGTGAAAACAGGAAGAACCGCTTGTCAAAGACTACTGAAACAACCTCTTATTTCTTCCATGGAAGATTATAAGGAATATATTCAAAGTAGTCACTAATTCTACCAGACAGCTTATCAATATGACAACCAGCTGGTCAAGTGTCCAGCACAACTACCGAACACTCTAATTCACTGTTGACAAATAACAATTACAATAAACAAAGATCCCGGACGAGACCCCATTTTACGATAGTGACTGTCGTATGGCAGTTTTGTCGCGCACCTTACTTACAGGATATTTTCACAAATCCCTCAGGTGCTCTGAGACAGGAGTGTTTTGAATGGTGGCTCTCGTTCGTCTAGAGGCCTAACCCTCGGTTCAAACTTTCCATTCAACCTGTCTCAGGGATGAGGTGACACGAGCTCTGACTCCACAGGGTTATTATGAACACTTGGGTACCTCTCGGCCAGACGTCCTCACCACTGTTTGCCCCCAGACTGGATTAATATAAATCCAGTCGAACAAATAATCAACAGTGAATACGATAAGACAAGACTACGTTTATAACTGCCACAATGAACTCCAATTAGACAAAACTTTCCTAAGAACTAGAAGGCGAATGAACTCGAAATTCAATGTAATAAGTTCCCTGCAACCAAGCTGAAGAAAAATAACCTGAAGAATTAACTGAAAGAATATTGAATTCTTTAAAGAACAAAGTGAGTGCAAGAGTCTTCCTCCTACTCTTCGTTTCTGTCCAGTATCATCATCGCTGAGGAATCGGATTGATTGGAAAGGTCCACTTAGAATCAAGCTGCCATAAAGTGTCACTTTGACTTATCTGTTTAGATCCTATATCTCCTCAGGATGCTGGAGTGAAGTTTCAGACTGCCGTACTTTACGATAAGATTTCTCAGAAACGAGGCTGCTTCTCTGGATGCCGGAATAGATCTTTACGCTGCCAGACTTCCCAACATTATTTCACCAGAGGGAGTAGTTTCTGGCGTTGATCGAGGACAATCACCTTGAGCTCGGAAGACGACGACTCAAGTACCGTCCGCACGTTCAGGACCACAATTCACCACACGTAAATTGCTTAATGGGTGGTGGCAGAAGGAACCAATCTACTTGACACTGACATCTGTTGGATCTTCATAACCTGAAAAACACAAAGCAACACCCATGAGCGAACCGTATCTAATGCACCAGGTCAATCAACATCCTTACCATCTCCTCATGCTCAGATAAACTTGAGGTTCTTCCCAACCATGAAGGTCGGTCACCTTTATCTTGGAATCCATTTAGTTTCCTAGAGTGAGCACCAGATCATTATCTCGAATAATTCCTGGATACAGTTCTGTAGCAAAGGTTAGACAGATCTCCATTAGTCACCCTTCCTTCTAACGTACCCTTTCCACTAATAGGGAAAATACGGGATAGACGATGAAGTCAAAACCAAGACCGACTGAAATATGTTCTGAAAACAATAAGACTGTCGAAGCTTGTTGTGGTTACGAAATCACCTAGCAACAGCGGACATGACGTCATACCTGCCCAGACTTCTTGTCATTCACAACAATTCAGTGACTTTCCAAGTTCTGATAGCGAATACTAGCAAATAATTAACAATACAAAGTTATCAATACTACAAACCCACTCCAGATATGTAGATTGATTGAATTAAAAAGGTTTAAAAAGGCCATTTCAAAGCATTCTGCGAGAAATGTCAACCGAAAGTGCATTCCGATCCGGAGCTCCTTTCGCCGTCTTCCTTCGCAAGAATCGTAGGCAAACAGATTCGCATTATCCAGCTGCTGACCTTACTTACCTACATCACAGACACTATGAACACAACTATTCAATTAAAAGTCCCCAAGAAAACTCACCCATGATAAATAAAAAAAGAGAATAAGGAATCTTGTCTGTATAACGGTCAATTGGCGAGACACAAGGAAAAACGCCTGCCTCCAAGACCGGACTGTAGAGAAGTGACGCACACAAACACGTCCCCTAACTACAGCAGTTAGCGTACGAATCCCGCTCACTAATGCAGTGCAGTGGTCAGACAATTTATTTAGAATAGGCGTAGAAAATGTGTCCTAACATGTAATTCGACACTCAAAGCCTAAAAGAGTCATTATCAAAGGGTTTTATAGGGATTTTTCCTATCAGGACTCCCCCACAACAAACGAACTATCTAACTATGCTTGGCCTATTCTAATACATAGTTACGATGACGAGTTTAGGGTGTTCAGCTTGTGGACCTTCCTACTGTGGCAGATGTGTGGATGCTGTTATGGTAAAGTATGTACTTACCGTGACGCTTGCCAAGAATTAAATCTTCTTGAAATTATGCATATTGGGAACTTCACTCGCTGATGCTTCGAATACTGCTCAACCACAGCAAATACGCATATTATTTGCAATAATATTAACAACTTGCTTTCCATCTATTCTAAAAGAGCTTTGGGAGATACAAAGACTACATGAGTGAAGACATCCTACATCGCTGGCGTGAAACGAAGCAAGATCAGGACCTTTAATTCCCACCAAATGTATATATAATGAGGCATTGGTTTGCATTGGGGACATATGTTTGGCAATAACTAATAAAGCACTGGTTCAGCTGGGACTGACTCCACCAGACCGATCTGACAACAACCTTTTCGATCGTGAGTTGCAACGAGAGACACACTTTGATGTCACCGAATTAGGTACATTTGTTCAAACAAATCTTCCAAAATTGGTTCCAGAACAACGTATAGCATATGACACCATTATGCATGCCGTTACAAGGCAACACGGAGGATTGTATCTCATAGATGCACCCGGAGGCACAGGCATCCATACGGTCACAAAATAATATTGCACTGGCAATCGCATCTTCTGGATTTGCCGCCACTCTTTTGGATGGTGGCCGAATAGCGCATTCAGCACTGATGTTGCCTCTAAATATGCATATCACTGAGACACCAACATTCAATGTCAACAAATATTCTGCAATAGGTAGAGTACTCAAAGTATGTCAACTCATTATATGGGACGACGTTTTCTCTAATATCACACAGACTTACATAAATCATCAGTGGCTCAGTGAACGTGCTATCTTAGCAGCTAAAAACAGGGATGTTTATGCCATGAATCTGAACATCCAAGACATATTACCAGACTGAGTGACAACGTATAAGTCTATCGATACTGTAATGAATAAGGATGGAGATGTCAATTATCCAACTGAGTTCTTGATTTCACTTGATTTGCCAGGCATGCCATCCCACGTTTTAACCTTGAAAATCGGCGTTCCTATCATTCTTCTCAGAAACATCAATCCGCCACGTCTTTGCGATGGTAACAGGCTTTCAGTGAAAAAGCTGATGCCCACTATCATCGAAGAATTTTAAATGGGACATTTAAGGGCGGGACTATACTATTGCCACGCATCCCAATGATTCCAACAGACATGCCATTTTACTTCAGACGCTTGCAGTTTCCGGTGCGATTCGCCTTTGCAATTACCGTAAACAAATCACAGGGACAATCGCTACAAGTGTGCTTTTCACATGGACAGCTTTATGTGGCCTGTTCACGCGTCAGAAAACCTTCTGATTTATTTGTGTACGTGCCAAACGGAAGAACAAAGAACATTGTTTACCCGAAAGCACTTCAGTAAACAAAATTACAATGTCATTTTAAATTACCTGTTTTTTCCTAAAGAAATGAAATCGGCACAATGATCCAATATAATTACATTTTGTTAAAAAGCGATTTTCCTTTCAATTCAATTTTTATTGTAGCAACGTGTGCAGAGTAGTTTACAGCAATTAGCAAATGTGTTCATTTCGTAATTATAGTGTATTTTTCCTGTTTTTATTGCTTTTCACTAGGGTAATTTTTTCAACTACTTTGATTAGGGACAAAGTAGTAGGTGAACTGGGTGATGGATGGTTAAAATAAACTGTTTACTCAGATAGATTTAAGTTACAGTAACTGCCTTACCCACTCAAAGTATTATTAGCTGTGGTTTAGCTGTTGCACTGTACATCGCTGGCGTGAAGCGAAGACAGATTTCTATGCTCTCTTTTTTCCATTTAGCCAAACTATGCCACAGCAACGCGTGGCCGGATACAGCTAGTATGGTATACAAATCAAGTGAAGCACCCCTAGAAAATTTGAGAACCATTGATAAATAAACTAATACACACACATGCACAACAGAAGTTGATGTTAGTTTCGGTTTCTGACTTAGATGACGCGTTAGACAGAAGGTAGCTTGTCAGTTTGAATGAGCCATACACTCACTCGGCAAACAATGAATATAATAAAGTTGATGATTACATGAGCCATAAAAGACCAACAGCTGGGATAATATTACAACATGCAACTTTCTGATTGGTTTTCTCCCTGATTTATATGAATCTACCTTTTGGTGTCGGTAAATGCAGACATACTTGTTTCATGATAATGCTCTTTATATCTTCCCTATTGAAGATAATAGGATAAATTGGCTAAAAATCCTCTTTGCGATATCTCTTTTTAATGTGTTCTTTTCTGAAAGACTAATCGGAGAGCATTCGTGCATGTCTTATATGCTAACAGTGGCATGAGGAGAATATAGATGGAGAATTAATGTATTGTACAGCAATATGAACTATATATAAATATATATATATATATATATATATATATATATATATATATATATATATATATATATATATATATATGTATGTATATAAAACAACAAGTCAGAAAGAACCAGAAGAAGTAATAGACATTGTGGTGGTAGAAAGTGGAAAAATGGGACTCAGTTTGCGTAATGAAAAGACAGGAGCAATGAAGATATCGAAGAAAAGAATTATTCCTAAGTGTGTAATAAAAGTCAAAAGTGTTATTTTATGACAAGCATAGAAATTAAAGTATCTGGGCACAGGGATAACATCAGATGGATGATGCATTACTGAGATAAGAAACAGAAAAGGACAGGCAGAAACTGCATTTCATAAAATGAAAAACATCTTATGCAATATATCTTTGTCATTAAGGGTTAGAAAAAGAATTCTTGTTTGCTACGTACATCCAGTTTTAGCATGTGGCAGTGAGTCCCGGACAATCATAGGCAGGCCAAACAATTTCTTGAGGCCTTAAAGATGTGGTTTTACAGAAGAATACGTAAATACCATTTACAGCCTAAAAGAGCAACGAAGAGGTTTTGAAAGAGGCGTGAGCGAGAAGACAACTTATCACAGACATCAGAAGCTAGCATTCATCATTTTCCGGCCATATTATGAAAAGAGGGAAAATAGAACATGATGTGACCCCTGTAAAGATTTGCCGAAGGAGGGATAGAAGAAGACAACGACAGAAGGTTCTTGACAGTCTTGTTGCATGGCATGGAGGTGTGTCAGCACACGAACTGATATATGCTGCAGATTGTGGAGAGGCATGATCGCCCACGCCAGTCGGCAAGGCACCTGATGATGATGTGTCCGTTTTTGAGCTCATTATTATCATCACCATTATTCATTTTAACTCTTGCTGGTAAGTGTCACAGGGAGAAACGGTTTGAAATCCATTGCTTGGTGAGCTTGATGATTATTGTCATTTCGTGTCGATTCCCCGTGTGGGTTACAGGGTCGCATTGTGGGGAAAACAAGAATAGACTCACTGCCTCCCCAGCAAGCATTTCATTCAAGTCGTCCCTATGTGGGATGCAATTTTTCGTTATTTGAAAACCCACCGTGGCTTTTGCCGAGGGCCCCGAATATAATCGGACCATAAATATGGCCTCACGGCTGAAAAGGGTTTTCAGGACCTCTCCACTTGTGATCCTCATACGCATGGTGACACTTTGTGTCACCGGGTATTTATCGCTATTAGTACGGGAACTCCTTGTTGGCTCCCGAAGAAGAGGACAAAGTGCATGAGGGAATTTCGCGAACGCGGTCAGGCTTAATCTGTTACTCAATCAATCAATGGTTCGTTCATTGGCACGTTTGATCATTCTTTAAATAAATAATGTGATAAGTGTCCCTGCTTGTATTGAAAGGAAATCAGGTCAGACCATCAGGTGGGTTGCCTCTTTAAACTCGCATGTCAGTAGCAGGTCTTTTATGGTTCCCCATAGCTTGCTCAGCACACTTAGCTTTTGAGGCCAGGTTTCTTTTCCAAGTTGAAGGTAGAGTGGGTAGGTCATCAAAATGTGCGCATGTGTTTGTGGTCCTGTCTGACAGGCACGCTGTGGGGACTGTACAATCATTACTTTATGCATGTGACAGCTGAGACCACAGTGTACTGTTCATAGATGGACAATTGTTATATGTTGCTTTTTGTTGAGTCTGCTGACTTGGTCTTGTGCATATTTACTGTTGGTGTTGTTTTCTTTCTCCACAATTCCTTGTATCTTCCTTAAAAAGAGTGTTGGTTTCTGGTAATAACAATGAATGGGTATGTTGTTTCACATTTGTTCCATTTTTTGCAAGTATGTCTGCCAAATTATTTCCCGATATGCCACAGTGAGCCGGAATCCACTGGAGAACGATTTCATTGTGTTCTGAGAGTTTGTTTAGCTGGCGGGTCAGTTCTCTCTCCATGTTGTCTCGTGGATCCCTTTGAGTAGCCCGGGTGACTGAAATGCATTCACACAGGAAAACATTCTCAAGCACTTTGGTTGCATTAGTTATTGTTTGATGCCCTGCCCTTAATTTTGTAGTTTTTTGTTGTTGTTGATGCTCATAACTTGTCTATAGTGGTCCCGTCTTAAAAGGAAACAATACTGTATTGAAAAAAAAAAAAAAAAAAAACGCGCTAGCTACTTTTCCACATCTTTACAACGTGATGACCGACTTACTGTTTAATCCACCAGGACATCACATAGAGCGATAAACACCCGGTGACACAATCTGCCATCATTTGGATGAGGACCTTCCGTGGAGAGGTCACAGAAACCCCCTTCAACTGTTAGGTTATATTAGGGCAACAGCCGGTTTGGAGCTAACGAAAAATGTGTCCCGCATGGGGACAGAGATTGACGATTTACAAAGTGATCTGCCTGGGATCTAATATATACTGTGTTATGCCACAATAAAGTGGAAGCTATAACTCAGGTAAAGAGCAACTTTCCCAAGTTCACACTAAGTTCATTGTTAAACTCGTTCACAAATGGTCGGATTTTGGGGGTAATTATATATATATATATATATATATATATATATATATATATATATATATATATATATATAAGAGCCGCTGCTCTTATATTGTCTCATAACAAGCATATCGTAAGATTTTAGGGCTTTGTTGAATTGAAATCAGATGTGTTGGACTAAATGGCACTGATATAATAGCCTAACTGTAACCCAACACACAGCCGAACCCAACGTGCTTTTTAAAAGCGAACGCATAAGAAGAGAAACCATTTGATTTTGTTATGGCTTGTTAATACAACCGTGGATGCAACTGTTCACTCATACATACCGGTAAGGTAATGTCACACATTAACAACAACAAGGAGCCCATATAATTATATTTCATTAAACAACTGCACAGGTGATCCGTGGTTTAAAAAAATGTAATTAGATAGGTAAGCTTAACACGCATGAGCGATCCAAAAAAATGTAATTAGATAGGTAAGCTTAACACGCATGAGCGATCCAAAAAAATGTAATTAGATAGGTAAGCTTAACACGCATGAGCGATCCAAAAAAAAAAAAAAAAACGCGTTTTGTACAGCACATAAGAAGTAGCATCAATACTTAAAAAAAAAAAAAAAAGCCATTATTACTTCGAATTATTTTAAAACTGAAACATTTGGGGAAACTTTTTGACTGCCAGACCAAATCATCCGTCATCTTCCTATTTCTGGTCTAAGGTTTTAAGGTTCAAGGTTTAAGGTTAATACAAGGGGGAATGAACATCATGGTACACGACTGACTCACTGACTTTCTACCCCACCGGGACATCACACAAGCGATAAACACCGTTTTACTTTTAACTCAAGCCTGCGTCCGGAGCTGTACATGAACACCGTAGCACCGGCGAGGATCCTGAACAACTTTAGGTATATTTTTAACTTCTAATTTTTCCCGCGCAGAGCTATTAGGCTACTATTTCCTATTTCCAGCTGCTAAGGAATATTTTACGTGCGCAACTGTACACACGGGCTTCTGATCTTACTACCCATAAACCAGGAGAAATTACTCTATAAGTCCACGTGTAAAAATCCCTAGCCTTCGCTCTGCAGCTTGAACCCGGGACCTCCAGCACTCGAGGCGACGCTATGCCTCGAGACCACGCAGCTTCACTGTATCTGTGGTCGAATATAGATAGCAATGTAATTCTTTTGTCTTTCGCTTGCGGGCTCTATTAAACTTCCATGTGTTGATATTATCTATCCATTTAAATACACTGTAGTGAACTTGTGGGCTTTTACAGGACGCGGTTTTTAGCTTGCTGTTACGTCTATATATTGCCAGCGTTCTTCGTTTTGTCTTACTGATTTTGATCAGTAATTTAGATTAAATGAATATTTGTTAAGAGGTGAAAGTAATAACACGAAGGGTAAACTTAGATCATTTTCAATGTCCACAAGAGACAGATTTCTTGTTACAGAAGTAACGATGTATTTAAAAGTAAAAATAAATGTTAAATAATTAAAAAAAAAAAAAAAAATAGGACGTTACAGCTTAACGAAGGGAATGGAAAAGATGAGCACAAATGTAACCGGCAAGTTTCAAGCAAAGTCTTTATCAACGGAGCAGTTAATACAGCAAAACAAACTGTGACTGGAAAACTCAACAGATAAGACAACAGAACTTGTAAATAAACGGAGGGAGAACCCTTGAGGACGTAGAACTAATAATATGTAATAAAGAATGAAGTAGAAAGATAGAAGGACACGCTAGATTTAAAAAAAAAAACAAATCGTAAGGTAGTTATCGTTCTGGGAATTATACCTTCCACCTTCAGATGTCGTGTGCGCCTCGTTATGAAAACAAGTGTACTATGAACATGACCAATTAGGTATTGCTAATATAAATGTGTCTTCAATTGCCTTTTCTATCGTTACCCTTGAAAACCACAACTATGTTGTCTAGTGTGCTTCTATCTTTTTACTTCCTTCTATGAGTGCTTATCAATTCATTGTCTGTTTACTAGAATGGGTAGTAGGTAATGACCCGTGAAGTAACAACTGCTGTTTTGATGTTGACTACGTCACTTAGCGAGTGCCGCTTTGTCTATTTAAATAAAATAAGCCTAGCATGATGTACCTGATTGGTCACCGGCCTAACAAGGGTCCTTGGCGTTACGTTACTCACCTTACAAACTAGGCCGGGCCTCAGACAGTTTGTGTGCTCTGTGTTGAATCATGGTCTCCTACATCCTGGTTTGTCTTGCCCTTAATGCGGAGTTCCAGTGCAGACAGTGAGATTAATTATAGATGAAGAAATCAGAGAAATGTCTGGACAACCACTGGTATCAATAATCACAGACAGACATACAGGCAGCTGGCAGACAGACAGACAGACAGACAGACCGACCGACCGACCGACCGACCGACCGACAGACAGACAGACAGACAGACGGACAGACAGGCAGGCAAGTAGACAGACAGGCAGGCAGACAGACAGACATATATATATATATATTTAGATTGATAGAGAAAGAGTGAAAGAGACAGGCAGGCAGACAGACAGACATATATATATATATTTAGATTGATAGAGAAAGAGTGAAAGAGAGAGTGACAGAGAGAAAGAGAGAGAGAGAGACCTACTTACAGTTCACACAAAAACGTCAGTTGAAAACTTTATCATGCACATCAGACGACTCTATGGCTGGCTAACCTTTCAACAGGCCGACATCACAAAACAGCTGTTGCCCAATATCTAGGAATATGTTAGTCAGCCACGCGTACATATACAAAAAAAAAAAAAAAAAGTCACCCCCATATTTTCATCATTTTTGATGTACACACACAAGCGCATTAGTTATACAAACACAAATATATGCTCTTTTAGTACAGGCATACTTGTTGCTGTGAGTTTAAACTAAACAATATTACAGCTTTAAGCCGCAGCAGTGCAGTGACTACCAGGTCTGCGTTTCTGTGTGCGTTCATACACAATTAAAAAGGATTAATTTAATTGGATAGAGCTAACCCATGTAGTTTTGTCTCTTTTCGCGGAAGTGCTAGCCGCAAGCCGAGAGCATCACACAAAGCACGATCTACGTAGCTGTGAAGACGATCCCCAGGTATTTTTACAGAAACTGAGCTGAACGTGAACTGAACGACAAATATTTGAAATGAACCCACGACCTTTAGGGCGCAAGACAAACGCCTTGACCACTTCACCAGGGAGACACTCTGGTCATGCAAAGAAAGTAAAGGACCCTTTCACTCAGTAAGGTATGGGACATATAATGCTAGACCTGTGTTTTATAGACAAATCGACACTAGTGGTTAACATGACTGCTGACACCCGTTTTAGTGTGGCTAAAGTCAAGGCGACCATGTACTCAATTACATGTAAGAAAGAGCATACCTTACTTAAACAACGTAACTATATTTAAATAGCATTGTTTTTAACTTATCTTCTTCTTCTTCTTTGCGTTCACCAGCTGTTAACTCTGGCGGAAAGTTCTGGTTGTTCATCCACTTCTGGATTGCAGTCCTGTTCCAGAACCTGAGTGTTGCGTGTGCATCTGTTTTACAGATCTGACTCATTTGTATGTAGACTGCTGGTTCCTTGCTTCTCAGGCAGATGCACTCCGACTTCAAAGGAAGCTCCCAATTAGTCGACTCTTACGCCATGCTTTTTGGTAGGCAGTGGGTCTATTCTTGTATTCCCTATAATAGGGCCCCGGAACCCACACGGGGAATTTTTGGCTTATTTAATACAACTCCCCGTGAGGGTTCCAGGGCTCTATTTGGAATACAGGTGGAAAAAAAAGGGGGGGGGGTAGGGAAGAATAAACCCACTGTCCCTTAACAAGCATACCATAAAAGGCGACTAATTAGGGATGTTTTTCTTTCGAAGTGGGAGTGCCTGATGCAAGCATTAAACAGTCTGCATACACATAACATAAGACAGATCTGTAAAACGGATATGTACGCAAAACTTTATTAATGGAACAAGTCTTAAGTCTTGTTGACGAAAACCAGAATTTTCATTGGAGTTTACAGACATTGAAGGCAGAGGTGAAGAAGAAGAAGAAGAAGAAGAAGAAGAAGAAGAAGAAGAAGAAGAAGAAGAAGAAGAAGAAGAAGAAGAAGAAGAAGAAGAGAAGAAGAAGAAGAAGAAGAAAAAGAAGAACTATGCAGACCGCCTTCACGTTCGAGAACATTACATAGAGCACATTTTAGGCTGAGTCGACCTAGGTCAGGTTTAAAAAAAATCGTTTTGATTTCAAGTTCGAAATCAAGACCTTCGGACGTACAGGCGAGCGTGTAGCTACTTCGCTGCCGTGGCGTGATGTGTTAAAAAAGGACAGTTTCCCACACCACTGGGCGTATTGGGCATATAACGCTAGACCAATATTGTATAGACCAATCAGCACTTGGTGGGTGATGTGAACATCCGCCGCCTTTACTTCTTAAGACTGTACCTGGTACCCACTGTAGACTGGGTCGACTGGGGAGCCAAGGGAATTTTTTTTTAAAAATAAAAAAGTCCAGCTGGGTGCCAATTTGATTTGATTGATTTGATTGAAGAACCGACATCACAGCACTTTGGGCATTCCCATAAACACTCCGTCCCCATCTTCAGCAGCCAGCGAAGAGTTTCGTTACTAATGGTGCCAGTAGCATTCTCATTAAACGTCCGTCTTGCCTTTCCTCTGAGCCCCGAGCATCTGCCAAAACCTCTCGTCACTCCCCGCTACACCAATCTCACTCCCACTGTGGTGATCCATCTGCTCCTCCGAACTGTACACGCTCTCCCACATAACACTAACCACGTCTACATTATCGTGCATCAGTTCATTTCCCAACACACCACGTGCCCCGGTAACAAAATCCAGACAATACTCCTCACCCGTGTCCTCCGCAGCTAAGCATGCCACTCTGCACGAAGCATACCTGTTCTGATCTTCCTCAGCATGCTTTCTGAGTCAGTTACAATAACGATGCGTGTGTGTGTCGTGTTCTCTAGCCAGCGGAAAGTTGCAATGACCGCCTCCACCTCCATTCTTAAGCTAGATGTTGTGGTATCATATGCTAGGCTCTCCTGCACCAAATGTAAACCATTAATATTTGCTAAGAAGCCCCAAGCAATTCTTTTGCCTCTTGACACCAAACCGTATGTGTAAATGATCAAATCCTCTGAGCGAGCATTATCTTGAATTAATTGGTGAATTTCCACCTTTTTTGGCACCTGCTGGCCAGTATCTGCATTCCGGCTCAGCGTGTTTATGACTCTTTACAAGTCTGACTGGTCAGGTGGCACTTTGACCCACTCCTCTCCTTGCCTAATGTCCTCAAGGATGCAAACCTGTCTGATTGTGTCTTCTGCCTAAGCCATCCATGACCTGCCTCTTATCAGCCGCTGACCCTTAACTGCACCCAGAGCTTCATGCTGAGGGTGGTCTGTGTCTGCAGCTACCCTGAGATATGACTTCGCCTGAAGCACCTTGTGCCTACCTGCAACTGTCGGCAAACCAAGGATGTATCGCATACACACTACTGGGGTGTCTCTGGTGCAACCCAGAATAACCCGCATAGCCGCGTTCTGTATGCGCTCTAGTTTGTCCATCTGACTCTTTGAGACGGTAAGCAGTCCCGGGCCATAATCAGCCACTGACAGGATCAGGTGATGATACAGTGTGGAAAGCATTCTCTGCTCTATGTCAATTGCAACCATAGTCTTAAGTGCACTAAGTCCTTTTTGGCATCTCGTGAGAACTTGGGACGTTAGTTTTAATGATTCTGTTGTCCAGAGAACACCACAAAACAGACGCATTTTCCGGGTGGAAGACAGCCCTCATTTCTGTACACCACTCAGTCACTTTGTCTACTGTCGCTTGTAGCTCCCGAGCTGTTTGTTCCCTCTCTTCCCCCTGACTATATGCAAATATATCATCCGCAAACGTCAGTATCCTTCCAACTCCTGGTGCTTCTAGGCTTGCAATCTTGCTCGTTTGCACGTTAGAGAGCACAGGCGAGATGGCGGATCCATGTAGCAGTCATGGGGCCAACGTGCATAGTTCTGAAGTCCATGAGCACAGTCGGAGAGCAACCCGACGTGAATACATGACAGCTGCAACCCAGCCATGGACTGACCTCCTTTCTTTCAGACATTAAGATGTCGTATTTAACTCTGTTATAAGCATCCTCGAGATCCAGTCCTACCGACACAGTTCCCTGTTTGTTCTGGAACCCTTAATAGACGTCAAAAGCAAAAGTGGCCGCATGTGCCCAAGCGTCCTTTCCTGGCCTGTAGCTTCCCAGACGTCTTGGAAAAAGCTTCCCCCTTTCCAAAAATTCCTGCAACTTTACAGCAATTATATTTTCCAAGACCTTCTCAAATGTGTTTTGTAAGGTGATGATTCTAAAGCCACTGAGCTTAGAATGATCTTTTAAAGGTTTTGGTAGTGGGATTAGATAGCTGTGCACCCAGTCCTGTGGTACTGATGCTGTCTTAATGCTCTGTTAAAACAGTCCGCCAATTCTGCCACGTCTACATCGCTCAAAGTCTTCATGTGACCGTACCAGACTCCATCAGGCCCTGGTGCAGTGTCTTTTGCTTTTTTCAAAATTTGTTTGATATCTTCCACTTGTATCATATCTTCATAATGCATATTCTTCAAGGTGCCAGCTAACTCCTTTCTGACTGCATCCCTGATGTCTATAGAAAAAAGCCTCCCCTTTCTCCTTGTCTGTTGTCATACGCACACCATCGTCTCCTCAAATTGTTTCATAGGCCGATCTTTTCTTTGCATCTGCCTTTGCAGTCTCCAATGTGCCGATTTGAAGCCTCAACCTTAGGGCCGAGGCGAGCGTTCAGACGCTACACAACGGTAACTTCAATCATGTGTTAAGTCTTCTTATATTATAGGCCACGATATTGGCGGCCAGTTCCCCTCCTTGTCTTCTTTCCTTCCTAGATAATTTTTATTTTATAAACATGGGTGGATCCCAGAGTCGAACTGGTGGAAAAAAAGGGGGGTGAAGGAACATTCGTAGCCTCTTATGGAGAGTAAACCTGCACCATTTGCTTGGCACCAAGTCCACCCAGCCTAAAATTTAGTTCATGGTGAAATCATGAGAAGGAAAGGTCACCGGCGCTATATTTACCTCATCACTCATCGAATGCCGATTTATCTATACAAATGTGAGCCTAGTAGTAGTAGTAGTAGTAGATTGTACCACACTAGGACATCAAACAAGCGATAAACACCCGATGACACAAAGTGCCACCATGTAGTTGAGGATTACCGGTTGAGAGGTCCCAGAAACCGCGTTCAGCCATTAAACTATATTTATGGCCTGGCTATATTGCGTCCGCTGGCAAATAACGAAAAATTTCACCCCACAGGAGATGACTGATTATAAATGTGCTTACCCGGCACAGGAGCTACAATGATCAATGTGTCTAGAATTATTAAACCTTTTACTTGCTTACACGCTTGCGAGGCGTGTGCACAGGTCGGTATGGGGTTTCTGCTCCTTATCACCACCTTATTATTTTCTTATAGGGTGTCCGCAACGGAAAGTGTGTCAACTATTATTCACTAAAAGCGCGAAGCATTGTCGTTGCGACAACACGCCGCTGATTAATATGCATCTCTATTGAAGTGATAGCGTTCATGTTCCCAAGCTGGCGAAAAATCAATGTTGTTTTATGAAGACCTCATATCAAAGTTATTGTTACTTTTCTGTCGCTAGGTTAAGAACAGTTCTCTTTAATAATCTCTAATTGTGTATATTTCTTGGCTGCTTAGTTGAACACTTTGTGACAAGGTAAGCCTGAGATTTATTAAAATATAATTATGTATTTACAAGCTTTCGTCTACGAATTTGAATATCGTGAGTTCAAATTCGAATGGAGCCGAAATTTCGTCAAATAATGACTTTGGCTCCCAGGTCGACCTAGCCTTAAGTGAGTACCAGGCAAAGTCCTAAGCAGTAAAGTTGGCGTGATGCTGACCGCATCGCCCACCTAGTGCTGGCTGGTCTTTTTTGTTTTTTATGCAACAAAAAATAATTAGTGGGTAACCCTTTGGCTCGGTATTATGGATATCGCAACCCTTCGGCCTTTATTCCACGATAAATACCGTAAATCTGGGAGAAATGTGGCTTTTCTGCCTACCCCTGGGCGTGAATCCGGACCACAAGGAGTTCGTCACCCGGTCGCCGCGAAGTTAGGTTTATACGACTGGTCTATAAAGCATAGGTCTAGCACTACATGTACAACGAAGCCCTAACCTGGCTTTTGCCGGGGGCCCTGAATAAAGCCGGGTCATAAATATGGCCTAGCCATAGGTATGGCCTAATTGGTGAAAGGAGTTTCTGGGACGTCTCCACGGGTGATCCTCATTCGCAAGGTGGCACTTAGTGTCAGCGGGTGTTTATCGCTTGTGTGATGTCCTGGAGGGGTTTAATTATCTACCTACATACCTACATGCGCAAACGCTTACAGGCGTGGTAAAAAGTTCTTTACTTACTTTATATTCACAAGGCACACAATAGTAGTGATGTATTTATTCGTGAAGGAGTTCAGTTGAGAAAGGTTACTTTGGAAATGCTTTATATATTTTAGGTAATTCATGTTTTCTTTCTTTATACAATCGTACTGTTACTGGTGCTATCGGAATTGTAACTTTGTACTTGCTGCTGAAGATGGGAACGGAGCGCTTATAGGAATGTTCCGAGCGCTGCGACGTCGATTCTTATTTTAACATTCAACAAACATACTAACAGATTAAGGGTAATGTGACAATACGCGCGGTGACTTCAGAATGTCTTTCCTCAACCTACTTTTATTTGTATGTATTTTGAAGTATACAGACAAATAGGGATTTGGATACATCCTTAATCTAAGACGACCACATCAAACCTTTAATTCTCCTGGACCGTTGGTCATATCAAACACTACAACTTTTTCCCCAGATGTTAAGTGTCAAGGTACAGAGATAAGACTGACCAAGCAGACTTACTGACTGGAGATTTGCACACCATCTGTTGGTGTCAGATATTTTATTTCCTAGCCAGACTTTTAGGAGCAGCTAACTCCGGCTAATTGTGTTTAATTCCCCCTGAGGTTACCTAACTCGACGGCAGGTCCGACGGTCACTATTGACATGGTGAGCAGAACGTGTTAACAGAAGAATTGACACCGTCTGATTTTATTGTGATGGCAGATGAAGTAGGCCGGAGGTGGGACTTGTCCTATTTGCTCTGGTCAGATGAATTGACCAGGAGATCCTAGCGTGGGAATTTAAACAAGTGTTGTACAGCCCTGACTGACAGCGAATAAACTTACCCACAGGGGAGGAGCTGTGATATCCTTGAATGAGAATGGTTTTAGGCGTAATGTAGGAGGAGCTTGATAAAAGTTATAAAGGGGTGAACTCTAGGTCTGGTAAAGGAGACGCTGTCCAGCACATGCCATCTGTTGGGCTTAACCTAAGCTTGAGACAGAACTTTTGGCATCGTGGTTTCATTTTTCCAGTTCCCACATTGGGCAGGGACTAGTAGGCATCCATTATTTGCCGACCGTCGAGTGTAACGACCTGCAGAAAGCAGTGAGGACGACAAACTGGAAAAGATAGGCAGGGTCTCAAGCCGAGAACTGTCCTGACGGTGAATTCTCCTACTAGGAGTTAAGTATATGTACAAACTGTCATCATTCACATCATTCCAACTCTACTAGCCTAAACAAGTTCATTTTAATTTCGATTTTTTCAAATAAATCATGGTTGATGATTGTAAAAACATAGTTGAGTAAATTGTGTACTTAGGTTCAAGTGTCTCTGTGCATATTAGTTTACTTCAGCTAACAAATATTTAAATCACTTGATGGGGGCTTTTAAGTAATGCCAGGAGAGGAGATAAGTCGGAGGGGTTAACTGTGTATCTCGATATTATTACAGTGGGTTTATCCTGATATCTATCTATCCATTCTCCTACTCCTGTGGATACAAGTACAGCAACTTTCATTTCATGGAACGAGCCACTCGCTGTTTTCTTGGCTATCCAGGACTGTCTAGGATCAACATAGCTTAGATAATAGTCCAGTTTCTCACGTGGGTGGGCATTGTTAAGGTTCAAACCCACACCCTCACTATATCAGTGTATTTACCCACGTGGGCGCGCGACAGGTAACATCCACGGAATGTCTAGGTGACGTGGTTGGGTTACATAAAGTATTGCTCACGTTTTCACGGCTACAAGAAGTAAAAACATTGTCGAAACGAGGAACTCGCGAAACATTTACAATAGATAAAGTCATTTAATTATTTCTACAAAAAAATATTCTATGTTTCACATGGACGCATTACTTGTAAAAGTAAGAAGGGACCTAGTGCATGTTTACCACTCCGCGATGAGAGCGACGTTTGGCAAAGGACCTTCTACATAGTGTCGATGAGACATGATAATCAAGAAAACCCATCGGAAGACAAAAAGTAACTTTGGATGACTTGGTTAAATACTTGTCAGATTTAAAACTGTTAATTTGACATCTATATTGCAAGTATTGTAAAACTGAGACTGATTCTTTTGATATGTCTGTGTATGATGCGATAGGCATTTGACGATCAGTCTTTAGAATTTAGTCTAACGGACAACAACCTCATATAAATATGGCCCCAGTCAACTTCAGCATATTTAAATAAAAGCTTATAAAAACAGCACAAGGGTGCAATGAACATAAAACTAACACTTGATTTTATTAGAAACATTAAAGCACAGCAGTTGTAGTGCGATGGAAGTAAAAGATGCAACTGCACGAGAAGGAGAAGATGAAGAAGATATAGAAGGAGACGAAAACATAAGGAAGAAAAGAGTATCAGAATTAGGAAAAAAAAAAAATTGAAACAATCTATAGAAGAATTTACTAATTAAGAATAGGAGGCAGTCGCAAAAACAAGGAATAAAAAGACGAGGATGAAAACGACTTTCGAAAAATAAAGCATGAAAAGAGATAATTGAAAAATTAAAAGAACTTGTCATATTAAAAGAAATACTGTTAGCATTTGATGTACAGTTATTTGAAGAAGATACAAAATTGACTTTTATTGTTTCCTATCTTTCCAGATCGTCCGTAGATCGGTTATGTCATTGAGGATGCTGGAAAACTAAGTAAAGTTTACCAATCCTGAAAGATGCTTTTGGAAATACGATCTCAAGATATTAAATATGAATCATCATACAGAAGGAAAATTCAAAATAATTTTGAGAGATTTTTGGAACTTTTAATGATAATTCTTCTCGCATCCTTGCTGTGCGTTTTTATACAAATATCTTTGGAATCTTTCGACAACCTAAATGTAGTGTATGTGAATTACAGAAAAGTTATTATAGAAACAGAGACGTTTGATGATGTTGAGTATATTCAATTATCTAACCGTACAGTTCACAGCTCAAGATGAGATAGGTGGTCTATAGTGAAGTTTCAGCTTCACTGCAAGCAGGATATCGCATTCCCGACTCGTTTATCTACCAGTAAAAAGCAAACAAAATGCACTTCACTGTCCCATTTAAAAACTAATGAATAAACAAATAGTTCCAGGGAAATTCAGCAACTTTACAGTAAATGCACAAGGAAGGCATCCGCTGTAGTTGCTAACATCAACAGTCGCAACCGGAATAACAGTTAATCATTGATGAAAGTCATGACAAAAACTAGTCACACATATACATAACGTCTACAAAAGGAACTTCGCCAGTCTGAATGCAAACATATCATCAGCTGTGTTCGATATACCACGACACGAACTGCAGCGAGCACAAACGCAATCCACTCCACGAGAAATCCATAGCTCATAGTGTTGCAACAAGCAATGATCACAGCAGCTTAGAGAACTAACCCGTGGATTCCAGACAAAATGAGCAAACAGCGTAAGCAAACCGCGGAAAACAGCAAAGAAAACTTCAAGACTGTAACTACCTAACCACCTATCTGCCATAGTGGAGCAGAAGTCAACACGGTTGGGTAAAATCCACCAGGATTGTAACGGACTATTAATTATTTACAGAGCTACAGTTGTAACACTGTGTGTGTGTTAATATTAAACTATCAATGGTTGATGGGGTTTCCGGTTTGTGTCAAGATGGCGGGACGTGTTTCTCTTAAGCTCGGCGCATATCGGTTGATCGACGGTCCGACAAGCTGTCATCGCAAACCACCAATTGTTGTAGAATCAGATTTCTGGCTCTAACTGCATGATGATTCGTTCTAATAATGGTCAGATTTCCGAACCAATACACAAATAAGGCAAGAATCCAGGCTAGAGTATGTGTCTAATTTTAAACGCACGCTAGAACTATGTCGGCCACGCCCTTAGAATGGATAAATCAAGACTTCCTTACCAAGCCCTCATTTGGACACCACAGGGGAAAAGATCTCGTGGAAGACCAAGGAAAACTCTACGTAGAACTATCATCAGGGAAGGCTCGCTCATGGGCCACTCAAACATCCAAGACCTACAACAGATTGCAACGAACCGCCATGCATGGAGAGTCATGACCTCTGCCCTATGTGCCGCACTCGACACAAGAGGAAAGACTAACTAACTAACTAACTAACTAACTAACTAACTAACTAACTAACTAACTAACTAACTAACTAACTAACTAACTAACTAACTAACTAACTAACTAACTAACTAACTAACTAACTAACTAACTAACTAACTAACTAACTAACTAACTAACTAACTAATGGTTGATGGATATTAAACTGTTAGTGACTGATGTAAAAAAAACTAGTTTTAACTCCAGATTCTGTACCTATGATAAGATACTGGTTCTGAGCTACAGCAATTGTTTGCACGCTTGTCAGCCAATGATGGATCATTTAAATCCAATTTTGACAGGGCTGGTGTGGGGGGCGGGGGTGGGGGGGGGGGGGGGGGGGGTAATTCATACACACACATACACACATACATACATAGAGAGAGAGAGAGAGAGAGAGAGAGAGAGAGAGAGAGAGAGAGAGAGAGAGAGAGAGAGAGAGAGAGAGAGAGAGTATAACATGATATACAAAATATTCAGGTAAATAGGTGGTAGACGTGATATCGACACAATATACCAGCTGGTCTGTATATGTGGGACCACCCTGAGCATACGAATGACGCGTTAAGGCATAGGAGATATTCGTTTGCAATGGTAAACGATCATAGAAAGATACAAAACCAAATGAAAAGTAGATTAGCGAGCATCGCAATATAACAAACACAAACAAAAAGTGAACGTTGCGGCTACAGAGCCTTCATCAGCACATACATAAATCAAACAAAACTACACGAATACACAAAAATCGGCTCTACTGGCAAATTTGGCATGTAAGCTGGACTGCTTCGGCCGGCTTAGCGGGGCTTAGTGGGAGTTATGTCCCTTGGCCAAACTCAAAACAACTCAAAACAAGTCGCGGAAAAAGTCACGAATCAAACGGCATACTTACCTATCATCATCCGGGTGCGTGTAGGGTTGCGTAGGGTGTCTATCATCGTCCTACGGTTGCGTGTAGGGCTGCTTATTGCGTGTAGGGTTGGTTGTTTGCGTAAGATAGATGAGGGGTAGGGTTAGGGGTTAAGGTTAGCGTTTAGGGGTTAGGGTTTAGGGTTAGGGTTAGGGTTTAGAGTTAGAGTTTAGGGTTAGGGTTTAGGGTTAGGGTTTAGGGTTAGGGGTTAGGGGTTAGGGTGTAGGGTTTAGGGGTTAGGGTTAGGGTTAGGGGTTAGGGTTAGGGTTTAGGGTTAGGTGTAGCGTTAGATGTGACAATTGTGACGCCGTAGTTCCCTACAATCGCACACAGTCGCATGCACGCGCAAACAGTCGACTGACGGTGGATGCTACTGACACGGACAATTCGCCACCGATTGGGGCACCAGCCGCCGCGCGCTATTGCCGTCATATTTAGCACACTTCCAGTGGCGCCACTCCCACAAGCATCAGATTGTCGGCCAGTATTTCCACCTCCTACGTGAATATTTTCACATCATCTAACCCTAACCCTAACCCTACCCCCTAACCCTCCCCCTAACCCTACCCCTAACCCTAACCCTAACCCTACCCCTAACCCACACCCCTAACCCAAACCCTACGCAACCCTACACGCAACCGTATGATGATGATAGACACCCTACGCAGCCCTACGCGCAACCGTATGATGATAGGTAAGTATGTCATTTGATTCGTGACTTTGATTCCGCGACTTGTTTTGAGTTTGGCGAAGGGACGCGAAGGGACATAACTCCCACTAAGCTCCGCTAAGCCGGCCGAAGCAGTCCAACTTACCGGCCAAATTTGCCAGTAGAGCCCAAAAATCACGTAACTGCAGCAGCCACGTTAGTGTCTAGCCAGTGGAATCCATTGGTAAACAATGGGAAGTAAACTAGAGGTTTAGTATACATTTGATTTCTTTGTTATCCTAAGTTTAAATTCCATGAGAGGAACCACCCCTCCCCCTCCACCCCTCCCCACTATAACTATATGGCTCTTCTCTGTTTTTGACCTTG
>CAJHNH020002902.1:557452-576819 GCA_905116865.2 Candidula unifasciata
TAAATCCCCGTGTGGCTTCCGGGTCTGCATTTTGGAGGAAACAAAAGAATTGACTCACTGCCCTCTAACAAGCATGTCGTAGGTGGAAACTAACTATAAATAATACCTTATACGTCAGAATACAGCTGTCTGAAAGGTCGAGAACCAACAATCTGCATTTAAATATAACAGATCTATAAAACAGGTGCATACAAAAACCAGGTCCTAAAACTACCATAAATTTCCGCCGGAGATTGCAACCGGTGTACACAAAACAAAGTAAAGGACCTTGAAAAAAAAATTCTGACGTATTGGACATTAAGAGCTAAATTTTATAGACGGGTGATACGGCCAGCATCACACCAGCCGCCTTTACTTCCTAGAACTATACCTGGTTCACACTCAAAGCTGGGGCGACCTGGGTGGCCAGGTCATTCATGGAAAAAATCTGGCTACGCCATGAACCGAATCCACGACTTCCGATTAACAGGCGAGCGATTAGCTGCTACATCATGGCGGCTCCCTCCGCAAACAAACACTGCGGTTAAAACATACAGAAGTTGAAAAAAAAAATGCCTCTCCGTATTTATTCTCTGAACGGTTACTATGCTTGTGTACCTACATCCAGCCTCTCGTTAATCACCGAGCTCGTGAACTTACACCGAATCACACAAACGCTCGCCTTTCATAACAACGCTAACAATCGTATAAGTCACCTAACTCATGTGTACTTCAATCATACACCCATTCCTGAGTCCATAACAGGATCACAGGTCTTGATCAAACTCCAGGAAAAAATCGTCCGTGTAAAGAGTATGGTATATTAGTAGGCATTACAGCTCTGTTGGTTAGTGTAAGAGTTCTAGCATCCAATACGATTAGATATGTCTGTTTTCTTTCACCGTCAAGTACAGCAACCAGTAACAAACCATCATCTTCATCAATACCTTGAGGGTCAGCAACAAACCATGGCTCTACCGGATAATGGCCGCCCAGCTGCCAAATTCTGTCACCTTGCCCATCATGACACACGTCTTTTTTAACTACAGCAATATTGCTGAGCGTTTTATTGTCTGCCTTAAGGACAAGACCATAAACAAAGCAGTAGTGTTTGGATCTGTACGCTTCATTGATCACCGGCATATCCAAAAGAGAGGCAAGTCGTGGTGGGGCGCTTTGATCAAGTGGAATTTCGCGAGCTTCATTTTTAATCAAATCGATGAAAATTCGTTTAAGCTGAGCATGCGCAGCAAAGGAATTGCGTTTCACTGGATCTCTGAGGACATGAAGTTGGAGATGACTGACGAACTCAGGCGAAGGGTATGAAGAAACATCCATAATGATGCTATTATTATCCAAGTCATAGGCGTTAACATGATGCATAGTGAAAATATTGTTCACAGTAATTTTTGTAACATTTCCACTCTTCAGATCCACGATATAGAGCTTTGAAGGGTCGTTGGGATACCAGTCCAGACAAGAGAAAGGCTCCGCTTTTCTGGCCATGCACATGACATTAACATAGAAAGGGCTAGCCAGAAGAATAGCTTTTGATCTTGTTACAGAGAAAGAGTGCATATAAGGGACACGATCAACCGGCCACTGAGCTACAACACTGCGTCGTTTGAGAGATTTAATCCTCATTAGATTCATCATACTGTTTCCCCAAGGCAAGACAGCCACGCTGGAGAGAAAGTTCAAGTGGTTCTTTGTGCCAGGTTCAGGGAGAGGGTGTGAAGACGATAAGAGGTTGAGAAATCCTGTGCTATCTAAATTTGAAACAGAGCTTTTGCGACTCTTGGTGACTTTTGGAATAACCCTATGTTTTGTAGAAAGTTTATCTATGGTTACCTTGTAAACGATCCAAAAATCGCTCAGTGCAGCGTATTCTGTGAGTTTGTTCTTTGGATTTCGAAAAGCAACAATGTTTACGTTCATATTATCAATCCCTCTGAACAGGCACTGCAGTTTTTCAATGTATCCAAAAGGAGGATCAACTGATTGAAACAAAAGATACGGAGTTATAGTGTTAGCATCCATTGATGATTTATAGAACATGGATCTGAGAAATCTTGTAGAAAACAGCGCGCTTTCGTTTCCCATGAATTTCCAACTAGCAAGCTTAGCGAAGCCGTCAAATGCATGAAGAAACGATCTAGGCCCCTTTTCAAACAATCCAAGTCCGTTGCGTACCTGAAGGTAAAGATGTATTATATTAGGGAAAGTAAGCAAAAATGCACGTAAATACAACATACATCATGATATTATTTGTAACACAAAAGTTACATGAACACGGTCCTTTATACTATAATTATAAGAAAATGTATAATATATACTTTGTGGAATTGTTCAATGGCCTTCAACCAATCAATTGACAGTTCTTTTGCATTCGGGTTTTTTTTTTTTTTTTTGCGCGAAGGATTTCCTGCCCGGTTCCGACATTAATAGGAAATAAATGCCGGTTGAGAACTTTGCAAATATTGACCGTTCTAGTCGCCGTTTCACCTGCAGTTTCAATGTTGCAAGACTGTAGAAGTCCGGTTTGCAGCCAGAGCTACTGAGTTTAGTGCTTCTGGTGGCACTACGAGCTGTGATTATCGGTTGATTGAGTTCCAGACTTGTGCATAATGGCAATGATGGGTGGTGTATTTTTCTTTGTTGTGTTCCTGGGACAAGGTGTGTGCTATAGCTGCTATTTATTTGCTGGCCGTTACTGCAGCTTTGCCGAGGACATGTGGAGAATTGTCATAAATAGTTTTAATCTACTCATCGCCCAGCTATTCGTTGACTGAAGTTGTTTTTCAGCGTTGACGCCTAGGCTCACAGTGTGTTTAAGGAGGCATGCACCTTATGGTTTGCCAGATCAAATCGTGTATGTTTTGGTGACTTGGGACACTCCCTATGGCTACGTCATTCACTTAAGTATCCAGCGTATCTGACGCAGTTTGTGACTGGAAGGAATCACTGGCATAGGCGGTTGAGCAATTATGGACCAAGCTTGTTTGCTGTGAAGCCAGAACAGTAATGACTAACTAACTTTCCTGTCAACTAATAAAAATGCGCTATTGGATAACCATGCGTTTCTGTTTGTTGGTTGTTGTTGTTGTTGTTGTTGTTGTTGTTGTTGTTGTTGTTGAACATTGCAGTTTTAACTTCGTATATTATCGTGTCTAATAAAACTACGTTACTTCAATTAAATAAAAGTTACTGCAATGTAAAGTGTCATGATTTCACAAAGGGATCGACGTGTTTCAAAATGAATATAGGCACTGGTAAAATAGTAGCAGCATTATGTAATTGTCTAAGGAAAATCTTTCTTTCCTAAAGTAAATTTCTGCAGGAAGATCTTGCAGTGAAATGCAAAAAACGCCGTAAGGGCAGTTCCACAGCCTCACGGATTTATTAGTTTTAGTTAATGGTCGTAAGGTTGTTACTTCAGATGTTTGTGTTCTATAGCCAGAGGCGTAGCAAGGGGCGTGCAAAAAAGGGGCGGGGGGGGGGGGGAAGGCGGGCGCACATGGTTTCATCACTGAGTGAGTGACGCAATGGCAAACATTTTTTCAACAAAATGTCTGAGTGTTTTGTATATGTGTGTATGTATAGGGATGAGAGGGTATTTTCCGCATCGTGTATCACTTGACCTGGCAATGCCAATTTCTATACCTACTTTAACACTTTATATTACCTTTAAAGTGTCTAAAAATTACCACTGAAGAATAGATATTAAACAAACATTTGTTCTGATCAAATCGTCTCCCTATTCTTCGCTTTCACCGACAGTAGACTTCGACAAAAGTGTTGAATGTTCGCCCATTTCTCGACTTTGGCCGTGTTTCAGGACTTAGAAGTTGCGTGTACATGTATAACTTGTATGCGACTGCCGATTCATTGACTCTCATGCAGATGTACTCCCACACTAGAAGGAAACATCGATCATATTGACGCTGGCTAGGCCCCCGCCGGAGAAAATGTTTCTCAGATGACTGATTTTAAAGATATGTACAGAGGTCTTGATCAGTACAAGCGCAGGTTCTGGGGCTCTATCATGCCCCTGGGTATGGTGAACCTCTGCATCCCGACCTAATAAAATAAACCTGAGGTTCTCAAACTGGGTGCCACGGGCCGCGAGCGTATGCCAGGGGTGCCGCCGCAAAAATCAAGAAAAGTCAGCCAAAAATTGTGACATTATTAATTAAGCCATGAAGATACTTAAAAGTTAAAATTTAGGTTATCTTTCCTCGCCACTGTCGAAAAGAGTTTTTTTTCCTTGTTTTACACTCAACGTGTATCATACTGTATAAAATGCCAACCGCAGCGTGATAAAATTTGTCCTTGTATTTATCTCGAGGTACGACGGATCCTCTACCTACATTCGTGAAATTTCTGTGGATAAGTAAAGTGTGATTACATTTTGGCTGAAATTTCAAGGTGGAAAATGTGGTCTGTAGAGTAGTAACTGTTAGCCTCGTCAAGTAAACACTTATATTTATAGGCAAGGCGTTCTTTTTTGTTTTCGTTCTTGTTTGTGTGTGTGTGTGTGTATGTGTTTGTGTGTATGTGTGTGTGAGTGTGTGTGAGTGAGAGAGAGAGAGAGAGAGAGAGAGAGAGAGAGAGAGAGAGAGAGAGAGAGAGAGAGAGAGAGAGAGAGAGAGAGAGAGAGAGAGAGATAAATTACGCATTTTTTCGTTCTTTCATGGTGTCTTTGTCAAAATCAAATTTGAAATTATTGCTAAAGAGAATATGAAGGTTCGTTTAAATCAAATCGAACGAACAGCTTAGCGAACGATGACTGAAATGCGAATTTGGCTGCATTCGTTCCTGTTTGACTTTGTTTCGGTTGGGAACGAACAGGCAATGGAAGGGCAATACGTAAACTGACATATAAGTGTTCCTAATGGCTGCTTGGTTCCGTCCAAATTAAAGAGTCATCTGGAATGCAATGATTCTGATTTAGCACATAAAAGTTAAGAAATCTTTGAACGCAGCGCCATATCTCTTTAGGGAGGATCATTCAGGATAAAGAAAATTTCTAAAAATAAAAATGAAAAAGATATAATGACAAATTAATTAAAACACTTATATCAGTCGCATTAAAGACAACTGAACATTAAATCTGCACCATAAATTTATTTTAATTTTTTTTTTTAATTCCCCTAAGTATTCAAGCACTTTGAGTTTAGTTCTGCAGCAAATTTTTTTCAGCCCCACAAGGGTGCTGCGGTGAAAAATGTTTGAGAACCTCTGAAATAAATATGGCCCCATAATAGGGCCTTAAGTGGACGCCACCAGTACGGTGGAATTATTAAATTACGCTAGGTGCATGTTCTCGAAAAAAAAAAAAAAAAAAAAAAAAAACAGTCCAAGGTTCAGAAGTGAGCGAACAGCCAGAAATGTTCTCCTAAGTTTATATGCAGTGAAGGCTAAGGAGAGGAGGATGGGGTGAATGATATAGTTTAGTGTTGGATGATTCGTATTACGTAGAAAGGAGGGGGCAGGGGTAATCATGAAAGGAATACGGATAAATGAGAATGTTCGCTGATAGCTTAAAGCTGAACGCCAGGAGAGAAGCACGTTAAAATGCTTAGGATGGCAAAAGTGGTCCTGAAATCCCACTTTCGTATTGTGGTAGACTGTTAAATGTTGAAATGAAAATCGACATCACAGCACTCGGGACACTCCCATAAGCGCTAATTTCCCATCTTCAGCAGCATGCGAAAAGTTCCAATTCCGATGATACTAGTAAGTGTCTGATTGTACATCCATCTCGCCTTTTCCTTGAGTGTAGAGCGACGGCCAGATTCACTGGTAACACCCCCAGCGACATTTTCCTCAGACCCTAATGGTCTATTTGTGCTTTTGCACTGTTCTCTCGCTTTTAACATCTAGATTGTCATATATCAATTCACTACTAAGTGGTGCAGAACCGGCCAATCTATATGAATGCTCGTTTCCTAACACAGTAGTGATACATGGAGACAACATCAAAAAGATGCTAACCACCCGGGACCTCTGAAGCGATGCTTGCAATTCTGCACGGATCACGCCTGTCTCTACTTTTTCAACACAATTTGTGTGTCAGTTACAATTACTACATGTCCGTACTGCTGATATTTAAGAGAGCTGAAGGCAGCAGTGACTGCCTCCACCCCCATTCTTAAACTAAAAATTGTGATATCGTTGGTCAGGTGTTGCTGCACTAAGCGATCTCCATTCGAATTTGCTATGAACCCCCTTGCACTTCGTCTGCCCCTCAGCACAGAGCCATCTGTATAAATAATCATATCATCTGGGCAGGTATTGTCATGACACTGTTGTTGAACTTCCAATTCTGCAGTACTAGCCAACCAGTCTTTGCACCCACGACATAAAAAGATTAGAACCATACACAAGTGTGATTCTGACTCGGACTCTCTGACCAACTTCTCTCCTCGCAAAAATATATCAAGCCTGCACAATATCTTAGCTTGCACCATCCAAGACATTCCTTTTTTTCAGTCTGTGACTTTACGCAGGAGGTGCTTCTTGTTTGCAGCTACTCTGAAATTTGAATTTGTTTGCAAAACCTTGAGCCTGTCTGCAATAGTAGGCAGTGCAAGTATATATCGTTACGTACTATTGGGTTGTTTCTTGTACATCCCATATTTACCCGCATGACTTCATTCTGTGTGCGTTCCAGTTTCATCAGCTGACTCTTTGATATGGTAAGCATTCCAAGTCCATAATCTATCACTGTCCGTAATCAATTACCGACAGGATCAAATTCTGGAACATTGTGAACAGCATTCTTTGTTCTACGTCCACTGCTGTCATAATCTTGAAAGCATTGTTTTGGCATTTTACCGCAACTGCTTTCATATGAGCCCTAAAGGATAGGCTTATATCTAAAATGATACCCAGGTACCTCAGTTTACTTTCTCTTTCGATATTTATTTTATTAATTGTGAGGCTTGGAACATTAGCTCTTACAACTCTATTGATTGTCATGAGAGCACCATAAAACATCTGCCTCCTCTGAGTTGATCATCTCTGCACACCAATCAGTCACTGAGTCTACTATATTAAAGAACATCATGTGCAAATGCCAATATCCTTCCAAAACCTGATTCACTGGGATAATCCCAGGGCGATATTATATGGTTCTGAGGTCCATGTACCAAAGGCAAAGAGCAACCATGCGTGAATGCATTACGTCTGCTGTCCAGTTCAGTAGACAGGGACACACTTTCTTCTCCCTGTGCCCAGATAGGAAAATCTGACCCTACTCAGAGCAACCTGCCTATTACTATGCCTTCTTCTTTCTCCATTTCCTGATCTTCTCTTCCCACTCTATCCAGATGGTATCAAGTATCCCTTCTTAACGTCAGCGGGTCTTGCTAGGCACACTAACCATAGCCATGAGCAGTGATATCTCTGCCCTACAATTGCATAAGCGTCCGTGGCTTAGGCGTTGCGAGTCCGACTCGTAATCCAGCATATCGCGATCGAAACCCACTGCTGGCTGCATGGATTTTTATCATGGTATGGGGCGTCGCAGGTCGACCCAGCCTAAAATGGGTACCAGGATTTGCTGTCCTGGGAAAGTAAAGACAGCCGGCGTAATGCTGACCACATTAACCACCGAGTGCTGATGATCTGTAAAAATATGGGTGCTCTTCCCATATGCCCGGTACGCCTAAAGGCGTGTTAAGGGATCTTTACTTTTTTTTACAATTGCATAATATAACATTACCGTCTGGAAAGACTGAAAAGTTCTAACGGTAGAGGGTATTATTGTAACTATTTCTAAGGCACTTTTTTTGCTTATCCTGAATATGATTTTCTGATAAGGAAGTGATCAATTTGCAATTCACAAAATGTTGATTACATATAATACTTTACGTTCCAGACGTTAATGTGAAATTTACTTACAAACGTTCCTTGTAGCCAAACTGGCAATGGTGCTTCAAACGTTACTAGGACATTCGACATCTCTTTCTCATTACTCTGGAAAAACAGACCAAATCCGTCGTCAGGACTACTTAGACTTGTCGTGTGTTGGTGGAATTCTGAAGCTCCCGTCGCATTGTGAAACAATTGTTGTCCTACAGATCTGTTGCTATTGGTAAGGGCCCGTGAAGGAGGATTCCGAGACATCGATGTCGCAATGGAGTTACAGAAGTAGCAGATGAGTATTAGTTGTGACCGTACAAAACAGATGCCCATGATTTAACAGGTTTTGTTACCTGTCATGTAAAAAAAAAAAAAACACAACTATAATATAATAGTTTAACAACCTAAACAAATTGAGAACACAGATATAATATACAGGTTAGCGTAAAACGAACTGCCCACATAACATAAACCTTTCCTTTATATTGATATTTCTCGGTATGTTGTGTCGGGACCTGTGGTTAAGGACACGGTTTGTTAGTCTGAGAGACCCAGTTCAATTCAGCTGCGGGGGATTTGACAGCAGACAGCTGTGCATTGATTTCGACAATGGTTTCGACAGCTGACTGTAGGAAAACTACTGAACGTAAAATTTACCTCGTAAAATCACACACAACTAAAAAATTCTGGGACTGGTTCTGCATCGTCTTGTAAAGGACACATAATTGATGTTATTATATATATATATATATATATATATATATATATATATATATATATATATATATATATATATACACACACACCTACATACATTATACCTGCTTTTTTGCTTTAGGCAATGTGATTTGCTTTTGTCATATTTCCTAAGATAATAAAAAAAAAGTTTAGTATATGTATGAGTTGAGTTGAGTTAAGAATTGATATCACCGCACTCGGGGCATTCCCATATGCGCTCCGTCCCATTTTTCAGCAGCCAGCGCAGAGTTCCTAATGGTATCGTTCGTAGTCTGGTTAAATGCCCCACATGCCTTTCCTCTGAGTGTAGTAAACCTGCCAGACCCTCTGGGCACACCCAGGTGCATCATTCTCTCCACGTCATAATAAACCATTTTCTCTTCTAGCTTCGTTACTTGTTCCCAGAGGGCCTTGACTACATCTGCTTTGTCGCATATCAGTTCACCATCCACTGGTGCAGATCTAGCAAATCCGTCTGACTGATCATTTCCCACCACGCTGGCATAGCCTGAAGAAAAGATCCAAAGTATGCTCTCTACTTGTGACCTTCCAAGTGAAGTTTGCCACTCTGCACAAAGAAACCCTATATTCAGTGCTCTTAGCATGCTTTCAGAGTCTCTTATAATTACGACATGTGTATGCATCTTGTTCTCTAGCCACCGAAAAGCTGCAGTGACCGCCTCCACCTCCACCTCCATTCTTATGCTATATGTTGTGCTATCGTATGCTAGTTTGTCCTGCAGTAATGATTTTCCATTGGCTTTCAGTACGAACCCCTGAGCCCTTCTCCCCCTTTTAAATACAGCGACATATCTACAAATAATCAGATTTTTTTTTACCCCTTCTTGTGTATACAATAACTAACTGATAAAGACATACACACACACACATTAATTAGGTATGACTGAACTTGCTGCAATGCTAAATATATGCTCACATGTTAGAGGTCCATAGTCGGTCACCAGAATTTTACATGTGTGGGTTACAGTGTCAAACTGTGGGAAGAGGGGGGGGGGTATGGGGGGCTAGGGTGGGACAAGAATACACCCACTGCTATCCAAAATCATGTAGTAAGAGTCGACTAACTGGAAGCTTCCTTCTTAGAGTGCATCTGCCTGAGAATCAAGGACCCAACATTTCGCAAACAAGTAAGTCAGATTGTAAAACGGTTGTGCATCGAACACGGAATTTCTGGAACAGGATTAGAATCCAGAAGTGGACGAACAACTAGAACTTTCCGACGACGTTGACAGCTGGTTAACGCGGAAAGGGAGAGAGGTCAACTGAGTATGGAGATGGGTGGCATAGTATTAGTAATATATAATTCCCTTTATAATGTCCTGTCAGCAGAACTTGAAGAGAAGCACATGGCTCTTTTATCTTCAGTAAGATCCGGGTATATATTCACATCCGTAAGCTACAGACAGTTGTTTATTGACTCCCAAAAGTACAGACAATGAGATCTTGTATCCACATTTCTTAGACAATTATATTTAACATGCAGCAGTTAAAGAATGTTTTAAATAAGCATCTAACAATTCTAGAGAATTATTTCTAAAAAATAAAAAATAAAAACCATCAGTCATAGACAATTCTATCTTAACCTCCATATTCCAACAATTATTTGTAAATAATAATAAGTTCCAGGCAATTGTTTCTTTAAATCCACTAGTCCTTGACAAGTGAATCCAAATGTCCGCCAGTCCTTAACATTTATATCTTAACGCTCTTAAATCCCAGATAAATTATTACTTAAATATTCATGGCAGAGTCAATTATTTTGACATCCATTAGCCTATACAATTATATCTAAAGTTTATTACGGTTTCATACAATTGTATTTTTACGCACATAAATTCCAGATAACTGATTCATTATGTTTATTAGATTTAGTCAAATGTATCGTATCGTCAGTCAATACCAGATAGGT
This sequence comes from Candidula unifasciata, assembly GCA_905116865.2. Lineage (NCBI taxonomy): Eukaryota > Metazoa > Mollusca > Gastropoda > Stylommatophora > Geomitridae > Candidula > Candidula unifasciata. The sequence continues at coordinate 567,969 of CAJHNH020002902.1, forward strand.
ATATTTTAACGTCTATCATTTCCAGACTGTTGAATATAGTTAGTTAGTTAATCGCAAGATTATCTTCATTGCACATCAGAAAAGTCCATAAGCGCTCTGATGCTATCTTCAGTATATTCCCTAGTGACTGATAACACTACTTCTGTGTCGGTTTACTTTTCTTCTTTGACTACCTGTATAGTGTTTGTGGTTTGCGACATCTTTTTTGACCTGAAATTCTTGCAGTCTTTTGAGTGTAGTCGATTCAACATCGTCTCCTAAATCATCTTATCGTCCTGCTTCCCTGAGAGCATTGAGAATGTCGGCCCGGTCCATTGCTTTTCCTGTACCTACCGTGGACCTGCCAGCAAGCCAACCCGTTCGTTCATTCCCTCTTACCCCTGAGTGTCCTGGCACAACAATTAAACTAATTCCTTTCAGACGAGATTTCCTTAGCGACTCCAACCATTTTCTTCGAATCCAAGCTGTCTCTGTCTTCTTTAGCATGCTCATTGAATCACTTAGAAAGCACGCTTGGGGAAAATGCTGCGTCTCTAGCAACATCGTTGATTTTGTTACCACCATCACCTCCATAATCTGACTACTTGTAGTCGAGGCAAAAGCCCCGCTACCTTCTTTTACAGTTCTCCCTTGGACGAGAATCGTGAAAGCCCACGAACCTCTTTCGTTTCGAACGACGGATCCGACAGTGTAAATAACTGTACCTATGTCAGTAGAATTTTCAAGAATTAAGGCTTGGACTTCTGCCTCCACAGCCAATGGACCTTGTTGTCTACAATGTCTACCCAGTTTTATGCAGGTTGAATAGGATGTACCCCACTCTGTGGCACTCGTACTCATTCCTAGGCCGGTTTTATGTCCTCAGTTGAACAAACTTGATGAATAATGTTCTCAGTATGACCCACACAGGATTTTACTCTTTTTAATCTGTTATCCTTCTTCCTGCAAATTTCAATGTGCGATGGATGGTGTGTATCAGCATCCGGTAATTTCGTGCAGCAGGGTACCAACCCTGAGCTTCATGAACTCAGGTGGGCCCACCTCCGAAAGTGTCTAGGAGAATCGTGGGCCGAAACACTTGACGAGGATAACTTCTACTGATGACTGGTAGATCCCTGCTGTACTTGCTCCCTGTGAGTTTATTCCTATTGAGTTGAGTGCAAATATACTGCCAAAGGTTGTGACTCAGCGGCAATGAATAAAACAAACACGACCATTCATTATGACCAGTAGGAATCTGGCGAAAATAATACCTCAGCGATTGCTCGAATTTAGACCTTCACTTAAGAAACACCTGTTGCCCACGATCTTGAACACACACGAAGGCTCGTCAAAAGGAAAACTAAACAAGCAGTTATATGGTAACAGGTGATAGTGTTTCACCTAACAACAATACACATGTCACTTCGCACAAGCGGCCAGGCCGAGAGCAAGCTTCTGTCAGTATATTTTATACACAGCAACAACGTCATTGCCAGCAGGCTAATAAAATCGACAAATGACGACCACAAGCGGCTTTCTTTGGAGCTAATACCTCAGAAGTCAGTCAACTGATCGTGACTTCACTTGCGTGATTGAGGCCATGATGTTTCCATGACAACAGCTTCCAAACAATCCGCTGATTAATTAACTGTGTGATATTCTTAGACATTTTCAACAGAATGTCTGTTTTCTCTCTGTTGAAGTAACTGGAAAACGTGTCTCAATGCAACTATTCATAATTTAGCGTATTTATTTTCTATAAATTTATTTAGCTCTAATAATTTTTAATAAAATTATAAAAAAAAACCCAACACTCAGACAGTCCTCACAACTCCGCCCCACCAAGAAATCGATGTGGTAACTAGAGGAAGAGAAGAAGAAGAAGCAGAAGGGAAGAGAAAAAAGCAGAAAAAAAAAAAAAAAAAAACCCGAGGAAGAAAAAAAAAAAAAAAAAAGGAGTCATAATGAGAAACAGAAAAAACAAGAAGAATATGTAGAAAAATGTACTAATTAAGAATATGAGAAAGTCGCCAAAAAAGAAATATGAAGACGAAGAGAATGAGCTGCAATGTTTATTTTCTGCATTTGCTGACACTTTAAAAAAAAAAAATATTTTATGTCTTTTTTTTTTAATGTTTATTGTTTCGAACGTATGTTACAAATCTCTTTACAAAACAAAAGCAAAATCAATAAAATGATATGGAAAAAATGATGATGGTTTGTACCGTTTCTCACTGACATTTAACAGAAAATAGAGACAGGGGGAGGCAGAGAGGTATAGTGGGTTCGAGGAAAGCTGGGGCTGTTGGGTCTGTCAGCGGAAACGGTACATTTCGATGGTAATGTATTACAGGTTTTAAGATATATATATATATATATATATATATATATATATATATATATATATATATATAATATATATATATATATATATATATATATTATATATATATATATATATATTTACAACAACAGAGTGAGGGGATGGATGGAATGGATTTTTTACCCCACCAGGACATCACACAAGCGATAAACACCCGATGACACAAAGTGCCACCATGCGGATGAGGATCACCGTGGAGAGGTCCCAGAAACCGCGTTCAGACATTTGGCCATAATGATGACCTGCCTATATTGCGGCCCCTGGCAAACGCCAGAGTGGGGCTTCAAACAACAAAATATAACGTCCTAAGAAGGACGAAAAGTATGAGGTACAGTGAGGGGAAAGAGAGAATGAAAGAAAGAAGGGAAGAAGGAGAAAGAGAAAGGGGGACACGAAAACGTAGGCGGACTAAGAAACAAAGAATGAAATAGAAATAGAATTTTTTTTTTTTTTTTGTTGTTGAAGCAGCAGGATATATTTACATGTGCCTTTCGGCGATCATTAAACATTTTAAACAGAAAACATATTTTTAAAACGATGATAATGCAAAACAATATTAAATGAGTCATATCAAATATTTACAGTAGAAGCCAAGACGGGAGGGGAAACAACCCCCAAGTAGGCCTGACAGGGTGAGGGGAAATAGAAAGGAAAGCAAAAGGACACGGGGCACCACTCATGTCTGTACAATGCCTTTCCCGGCCATGTGTCAGTTAGCATAAAGTGGTAAATAGCATAACATGTCCGAAAGCAAGTGAACTTTTATACCAATAGCCACCATAGTTAAGACATCTGGGCCTAACTATGAGTGCCAGGAGACAGATTATTAACGGGGTATTCATTTCATTATTTGGCAACCAGTGCTTGACAAGGACAGGTTCTACAGCCCATATACGTAAAATCACCGGCTGCGAAATGAAAGTGCCTGACAAAACAGTTACTTATGTTAAATTTATAGAAACATGTGTGAGAGGGAGGTTTGGGGAGTCACATATATACATTACACCAACGAAAAGGAACAAAAACACAGTTCAGACGGACAGGGGAAATAGTCCATGAGAGAGTAATGTAGAAGGGTAAGGGGGGGGGGGATGGTAGGGCGTAGTGGCGTTACGTCGTTGCCCTTCTGGTGGTCGCCAGAAAAGGGGCAAATGTAAACAAAGCGTCCGCGCTTCCAGCTTGTTCTGTCTGTAAGGCGGTATTAAATGTAAGTTAAAACTCACCAGAGCATCACACCGGGCAGTAGACACCCGGTGACACCAAGTGTCATCCTGCGGATGAGGATCGCTCGTCGAGGTCCCAGAAACCGCGTGTAACAGTTGGGCTTTCTTGCGGCCATCGGCAAAAGCCAGTGTAGGGCTTCAGGTTAAAGAAAAATGTCGTCCCACATTGGGACAACATATAATCACGGACATTTTAGAATTAGAAACATTCACAGCGACTGGGGGTTATGGGAAGGAAGAGTAGAAAAGGCATCTGTGGTGTGTGTATTTTGTTCAGTGTTCTTTACATGTGTTGCCGTTTGTTAGTATTCAGTGTTGCAAGCGTGTGTGTGACATTGCGAACAAAAAAAAAAAAAAAACTAAAATAGGAAAATAGAAGGGGACGAAAACATAAGCAAGCGGACGAGGGGGGGGGGGGGGGGAGGAGGCAGAGCAGAGCAGATAAAGAAAATGACCACTCATTGTATTTGCATTTCATAATTAAAGACATTAGATATTGCGAATTTAAAGTATTTCGCTTCAAGTAAAAACATTTCAAATATATACAGACCCGATACTTGTGTTATTTTTATGAAAATATGTTGGGAAGTTGAGTTTAGGGAAACCCTATTTACATTTGACAAACGTAAGCAAAAAACACAGTTCAGGTGGGCAAGGAAATAGTCAATAGGAAAACAAGGGTAGGGACAGGGGCGGCGTTACCTCGTTGCCATTCTGGCGGTAGTCAGAAAAAGGAGTAAATGTAAACAAAGCGTCTGCGCTTTTACCATGGTATGACTGTAAAACTGGTATTTAAGGTAAGTTTAAACCCACCAGAACACCACACAGGGCGACGATAAACACCCGGTGACACCAAGTGTCACCGTGTGAGTGAGGATCACCCGTCGACGTCCCAGAAACCGCGTGTAACAGTCAGGCTATATTGCGGCCACCGGCAAAAGCCGATGTGGGGCTTCAAGTCAACGAAAATTTCCGTACTACATGGAGGGCGGCACATACTCACAAGACATTCTAGAAGGAGAAACAGTCGCAGCGCATGAGGATTGTCGAAAGGAGTCATTAGACATTGCGATATTAAGGCATTTCGCTCCAGCAGAATTATAGGAAAGATACACAAAGCCGATACTTGTGTCATATTTATTAAAAACATGTGGGAAAGGGGAAATACATATTTACATTAGACTAGCGACAGGGAACAAAATACACAGTTCAGACGGACAGGGGGAATAGTCGATAAGACAATAGGGTGGGGGAGGGGGAGAGGGCGTTGCGGCGTTACCTCGTTGCCTTTCTGGCAGTAGTCAGAAAATGGCAAAAGTAAACAAGGCGTCAGCAGGGCGATAAACACCTGGTGACACCAAATGCCACCATGCGGATGAGGATCACCCGTGGAGAGGTCCCAGAAACCGCGTTTAACCGCCAGGCTATATTGCAGCTACCGGCAAAAGCCGATGTGGGGCTTCAAGTTTAAAAAAAAAAAATCAAAGGGAAAACAAGATTATAAACATTGCAGATTAAAATATCAAAGTAGAAACATTTCAATAGCCAGTGAACAACCAACGTACACTGGATCGCAAATCATTTCTCCCCACGCCGCTTAACGGCAGAAGTGGTTTATAATAATGATGATGAGAAACAAGATTATGAACATTGCAGATTAAAGCATCCAAGTAATCACATTGCAGTCATGTACAAGTTTAGAAAACTAAATTTATAATAGACTAACAAAACATACGGGAAAACGGGTGGTTTGGGGGTGCAGGGACGCATATTGCATTTAACAAAGAAGAAAACTGGAGACAGATCACAGTTCAGCTTTACAGGGTAGATAGTCCAGGGGTGTGCAACTTGTTTGCTTTCCTAGTGGTGGTGTGGAAGGTCGCCGGCTCGCCCTGTGGGGGTGCCGGACCCTTCACATAGGACCTTGGCTACCAGGTCAAGCCATTACAACGTGGAAAGACAACACTAAAGACACTCTATGCCTTCACGGCCTGACAATGGCCCGTGGCAGCCAACATACACTGGATCGCAGATCGTTTCTCCCCACGCCGCTTAACGGCGGAAGTGGTTTATGATGATAATGATGAGCATAAACTCAAAGGGGAAACAAGATTATAAACATTTCGCATTAAAACATCAGAGTAGCATCATTGTAATTATGTACAAGTTTAGAAAACTAAATTAATAACAGACTAAAACAAAATAAACAAAAAAAAAAAAAAAACAACAACAACAACATAGGAGAAAGGGGAAGGGAGGGAGGGGAGGGAACATATTTGCATTTTACTAAGAAGGAAAACTGGAGACAAAACATAGTGCGTAAGGACAAGTAACATAGTCAAGGAAAAAAAAGGGGGGGGGGGCGACTTGTTTGCTTCCCTGGTGGTAGTCAGGAAATGTATAAGCTGTTCGAAACCGTGGTGTTTGAAAGTGGTCACCCATCTAAGTACTAGCCACTTCTGTCGTTGCTTAATAGCAGTTTCTTATACCTGGTGAATCCCAAGGCAAGAGTCGTTTTGAAAAAAAAAAAAAAAAAGTGAGGGGAATGAAAACTAGGGGAGAGAAAGGATATTTACACTATTTACATTTGAAGTCGCTTTGGCGAAGCAGCTAAACGCTCGCCGCGGATGGGAAGGTCACCGGCTCGCTCTAACAATAGCCAGTGGCGGCCATCGTGCACTGGATCGCAGATCGTTTCTCCCCACGCCGCTTTACGGCAGAAGTGTTCTATGATGATGATGATGATGATGAGCATGAGCTCAAAGGGGAAACCAGATTATATACAAATTGAAATAAATAAATGTGTGTAGGCGGGCAGTTCAGGTGTCATCTGCTGCCTCAGGAAAAATTTGTTGTAGTTTGTATTTGAACATAAGAAAGAATAAATGTGGATTGTAAGTTCTGAAGTGGTATTTAGCAAAATTTCTGCATGTCCAAATGAGTAGTCTGTACTGTGCTAAGGCTTGTAGGTTTTTTTGTGTGTGACTGTTTATCGCGTACAGGAACAGTGTTCAGAAAGATTGCATTGAATAGGTTTCTTTGTTTGCCTGCGTGTTTGTTTATGGTTTCTCTGAGAAGTTGATGTGTCGGTGTGACCACCCGGCAATCGTAAAACAAATGCCTCTCCGTCTCTTGCTTCCGCTGTCTACACAGGGGGCATCTGACTAGCCTTCCAGACCTGCGTGCCTCTCCTTCAGAGGTCGGCGTCATGGAAAACAAAAGTCGGAAAGTCACTTCTCTCGCTTTTGCGGTGATGTTTTTGTTGTGTAGGTTTGAGAAAGAGCTTGTATAATCTGTGAGGCCTAGTGGGCGACCCCACGCTATTCGGAGATGAATAGGTGGGGCTAGTCTAGAGATGAGAGATTTGTAAATTGTCTGTGTTGTTTCGTTTATTAGGTGTTCATTTCCACGCAGTGCTGCCAGGGCGTGTCTGTAGTAAGATGGAAGGGCACCGAAGTGATGGGGTGTGCTGTTATCTATTCTTCTGAGGTGATGGACTCTGAAAGCAATCTAATATAACCCCAGTCCATTTTTCTGCGGGTCTCTAACAATTTCGCCTAACCTTTTAATACGCATGACTTTAATATGCGTCCCTAAATCGCGGAGGTAGATACCTCCGTTCTTCTTCTCCTGATAGAGGATGTTATTGGCGATAGAATAGATGGTGGACCTGAAAATAAATCGCCTGACATTTCTGCTTATCTCTTTAATGAAACTGGGAGGGGGGGGGTCCATCACCGTGGTGGGGAAAATAATTTTTTGACATAATGTAAGTGTTCACTACGGTGGCCCTACCAAATATTGTTGTGGTTTTGTACTTGTACCTTTCCAGCATGTCGCTAGCCGTTCTGGTCAAGTCTTCCCATGTTGGTGTGTGTATTGCGTTGGGATTGTTGGTGAATGTCAAGCCGTATATTTTCAGAGCCTGGGTGTTTCCGGAGCCCAGCTAAGTCCGTCTGCCCCCCCCCCCCCCCACCGTCCAGGCCCATGATTTGCGACTTCGCAACATTTATCTTGCTTCCACTGCCTTTACCGAAACGGTTAAAGGTGTGGAAGATTCTCTCTATGGAAGAGCCTCTGTTGAGGGTAGGAAAAACAGTGTCGTCTGCGTAAGCTAGGACTTTTCTGTTTCTCCTATGCCTTGGATCGCGGTTCCGCGTATATTCGCGTCTTGCCTGACCGCTTTGTCGTATGGCAGTTTTGTCACGCACCTTACTTATAGGATATTTTTCAAAATCCCTCAGGGATGCTCTGAGACAGGAGTGGTTTTTGAATGGTGGCTCTCGTTCGTCTAGAGGCCTAACCCTCGTGTTCAAACTTTCCATTCAACCTGTCCTCAGGGATGAGGTGACACGAGCTCTGACTCCACAGGGTTATTATGAACATTTGGGGTACCTCTCGGCCAGACGTCCTCACCACTATTTGCCCCCAGACTGGATTTATGTAAATCCAGTCGAACAAATAATCAAACAGTGAATACGATAAGACAAGATTTCGTTTATAAATGCCACAATGAACTCCAATAGACACAACTCTCCTAAGGACTAGAAGGGCCAATGAACTCGAAATTCAGTGTATTACAGTTCCCTGTAACCAAGCTGAAGAAAATAACTTGAAGAATTAACTGAAAGAATATTGAATACTTTCAAGAACAAAGTTAGTGCGAGAGTCTTTCCTCCTACTCTACGTTTCTGTCCAGTATCATCATGGCTGAGGAATCTGATGTGGATTTGAAAAGGTCCACTTAGATTTAAGCCGTCACACCCTCCCTATTTTACGATAGGATTTCTCAGAAACGAGGCTGTTTTCTCTGGATGCCGGAATAGATCCCCGTCCAAAGATTTTCCCCAAACATTTTTTTTTCACCAGGGGAACGTTTTCGGGGTTTTGATCAGGGAAAATTTCCACCTTGGGGTCGGAAGATGCCACTCAAGTATCGTCCCCAACTTTCGGGCCCCCCAATTTTCCCCCAACATGAAAAATTGTTTAAAGGGGGGAGGGGCAAAAGGGAAACCGTCTACAAGACACTGACACTTTTTTGGATTTTTTTAACCCCTTTGATAAAAAAAAAAGAGAAAAAGGGAAATCCTTGTCTGTAAAAAGGGCAATCGGCGAGACAAAAGGGAAAAAAAGGGGGGCCCCCCAAAAACCGGACTAAGAGAAGGACGCACAAACACGTCCCCCTAAAAACCCGCAGTTAGCTACGAATCCGCTCACTAATGCAGTGCAGGGGTCAGAAAATTTTATTTAGAATAGGCGCAGA
>CAJHNH020002902.1:576836-716836 GCA_905116865.2 Candidula unifasciata
TTTTTTGTTAACATCATCATCCTACGCAAAATGTCATCAAAGATTTATTGACTGAAGTTACCTGGACTAATTTCAGGTCGTTGATCCTACATATTTTGTAATTGTATTTGTATCTATGTCTTCGGTACAGGAAAAGGTTGCGAAGAAAACAAGATGAAGAAATATCCGGAATTAATATACAACACTGCATTTCTTTTAAAGCAGTAAAAGGGCTGTTACGGGGCTTATTAAACATCCCAAACACTAGTAATAATGAACGAACGAATGAATGACGAACAAAGTTCATTTTCAAAAGATTAGGAATTGGGCACGCACGCACATCTAGCATTCTGACCTGCTAGCTATTGGATAAGCTTCATTTTCTGAATGTTTATTTACCACATAGAAACAGTAAAAGAACATCTGTGGCTTAGGCGTTGCGAACACGATTCGTAATGCCGGATGATACGTTCGATTCCAGAAGCGGGCGATTTGGCAGCAGAAAGTCTTGGGTTTATTTCGAAAATGGCACGAATGTCCACCGTTGGGGAAGCAATAGCAAGCTACTGAACGTAAATTAACTTAGAAAAACCACAACAGTCGAAAAGGCTTTTGTTGGTTCTCCAACTTCCTGTAAAGCATACAAAACTTAAATTGTATCGCCTGTCATATTTCGGTGTATCTCGTCTGTTTGCCGAGCTCATAAAAACATGATTCGGACATTGCGGCTCTCTCCTGGTAAAACATGCAGTTGCGTTTGACGATTGTTGAATTGGTATTTTATCTATAAAGGAATTTTTTTTCTTCTTCTCTTATGTAATTGTTACTGTAGTCTGTACCTGACAGGTAATAAATGATGCAGTCTGTTGTTTATGTCTTCTTTGTTAGAATTTACAACCGGGAAACATTGTTCTGATTTTGAATGTTCTTGATATACAGGTAATGTGTATCAGGTACTCCTGGTTTCTGTGGTTGGACGGAGTTCATGTTTTGGGTGCTTTCGTAATAAGTCACCCCAAACAGGCAGTCCAGTATTTCAGGGGGGTGGTAGATTTGCTTGAGGCAGTCGTGGGACCTAGGCTGCAGTGTCTCGTGGGACGTAGGCTGGTTTGGGTTAGGTCCAGTTCTGTAGTTTTGGAATAGTTAAAAGCACCACACAGTAGGGAAAACTGTCCTACTAGAATATTGGATTGTCCCCGTGACGTCATCTGGGGGATTTTTTCTGGTTGGGGGGGGGGGGGGGGGTTTTACGAAGGAACCATGTTTTGTGTAGAGAAATCAGAAACTGGATTTAGCTGCGCTAATCCTAGATCGGAATGTAAAACAAGGAAATATAGCTCATCTCTCTATTAAAACCACCTCTGATAATCTCTCGACAATTTGAATGCTTCCAGTAGCTGGACGGAGTTCATGTTTTGTGTAGAGGGATCAGAAACCGTATTTAGCTGTGGTAAACATAGATCTGGCAAGTAAATACAGCTCACCTCTCTGTTAGAACCACATCTGGTAATGTCTCGACACTTTGATTGTTTATGAGACACAGGTTATACTGTGTTTATAGTTTTTCTGTTTTCTGTGGCTGGACGGAGCTTATGTTGTGTGAAGAAAGATCCGATTCATGACATGTGAATAGAGCTCACCTCTGTATTAAAATTACATCTGATAATGTCTCAAAATGTTGATGTTCTGCATATACACGTTTTATTGTTTCGATGAGAATCAGCTGACCGAACAGTTAACAACGCTGGACTCTGAAACAGGAAATCCCTATTTAGAATCCTTGATAAGAATGTAGAAAAATACCAACCTTCACAGTTCCACGAGGACCGTAAAAGCCATGCAGTATGAATCGTCAGGCTTATAGACCCTTATCCCCCCCCCCTCCCTCCGTCCCAGCAGGCCCCTCCACCATTTTACCGACACCACAGAAATTGTAAATACAGGCAGTAATTGCCAGTTTTGACATTGCTATATGGATAGTTCGTGGCCGTCTTCAATACTGAAGACGGTCATGTATAGATTCTGTGGTAGGTCCAAGTCCGTGTTCTGTGTAGATAAGTCAGAAGCCCGTGTTGTCTGGGGGGTTGGGGGGGGGGGGGGGGGGGGGAGATAGGATGTTTGCCATCGCGAAACTGGTTGTGCCTGTCATGTCTATGTGGTCCCTTTTTACACATGTCGCCAATAAACAAGCGAAAAGTCTGTTCATATTTTAGCTACATCTGTTTTAGAAAAGATTAATAGCATTCCAGACAGAACGCTCAGGACAAATACGATTATCAACACCCTGCGGCATTGAACACATTAATAATATTTTCTTGCTGCAAGTTTGCGAGTAGATTTGGGCATGTTGCCCCATGTGTACTGAAACAATGCAGTGAAGATAATCTTTCAATCCAGACAACACAGAAATGTAAGTACTATCCTGACACTTGTAATGTTTTTCAATGTTTTGTTTATTTATAGTGCGATATACTAGATACTTAAGGAGCCAGAATCTGACGGCTTAGGCCAATTGAGCTCCCTACCCACATAAATTTCAAGCACCTCCCCCCGCCACCCAAATACTTAGTGGAAACTCATGCAGCACTCCTACTCCCTCCTTGTAACTTTTATAATAATGGTTGTATAAGATTTCTCTTTTGGTGTATTTATTTATACATTTGCTAGTATCTCATATATATATATATATATATATATATATATATATATATATATATATATATATATATATATATATATATATATATATATATGCTCATCTGCCAAAAAAGACAATATTATTTTTTATTATTATTACGCACTCAAACACAACCAATGTTCTTCAACCCACGGGGTTTTAACCCCCTCTCCCCTTCCCCTTCATCCCAATGTTTGTTTAAACAGTTCCCATCCCCCCATCCACCTTTGTAATTCGTATCTTTATGGTACCATATTCAAGTACAGTGTAATGTATCGTGTACTGGTCTCTCTGTCCTTAGAATGTTTCATCAAAGTATACAGCGCTATATAGGTTTGTATGTCGTTAAAAAGTACTAGTTGAGAATAGATCGATATATCATTCATCAGTCTGGCGTTCTTTAGAACATTTTATCGAAGTTTGGTGCGGTATTTCATGTGTTGGTTTGTCTGATTTTTTAATGTGTATTTCAGTACAATGTATTTTGTGTGTGTGGTTAACCTGACTATTTTTTTTTAATTACTAACATAATTTACTGGCTCCATATTATTTCTAATGAAAATAGTACTCTGCTCTTTACACAATTATTCAGTTAAAATTCATTCTAAAGTACGCATATTATTTTCACAAGCATGCACTGAATATTGCATTGAGAAGGAGAACAAGAAAACACATACGTTTTTTTTTATTTCCTTAGGCTACCTGTTAAGTGAATTATTCAAACAAGAACTGATATACGTATGCTCTGCATAATCCCATGGTGCTCTGTTCTCTTCCCCAGTAGCCAAAAACAAGTTTTCTGCACTGACGGTCTAGCCATATATTTTATAGATCAATCGGCACTCGATGGATGTTTGGTTAACATCACGCCCGCCACCTCTACTTCCTAGGGGTTTACCTAGTACCCATTCAAGGTTGGGTCGACTTGGGAGCCTAGGTCACTTTTGAAAAAAGTTTAACTCCATCAGGACCCAAACCAACCACAGATAAGTGTCTAGTCGCCCCTCCACGGGGGCTTCGAGTAACTCTATTACAAGCAATAAAACAGCGATCTATCACTTGTCTCAACACAAAGCAATATCAGGGAAATGAGGAAATATCCAAGAGGATCTATTGGATTTTATGTCCAGTGTAGATTTTAGATTTTTGTTTCTGCCACTCGACGTACGAGTAAATCCCGTTTGATTAAAATGAATGCTATCGTGAAACTGGGTTTATATGTCTGGGTCTTTAAATTCAGAAATATATGTTGTTTGATGGTCGACAATATCTTTACGTAAGTTCTGCTCGAAACAACAGGACTGTCTGAATATTAGTGTTGTATGGGTGTTGATGAATATGTTGTGTTTGCCCGAGAGGGCTGGGTTTATTCTGTTGTAAATGCTATTAACGGGTCTGTGTTTTTAACTGGTAATACTATTACCAGTAACATCACAGTCACATATATACACACTTTTATGTTTGGTGAATCACCCATATGCACATATGGACTTTCACCTGAGACAACATATCACATCCTCCAAGACTGTTCCATAAACAACATTTCCAGGCAAAACTTCTGGCCAAAACAAACGCCGATAGAAGCCAAACTTTACCGGTCGCTAAATGAATTATAAAAGATTAGTGAAGTTCATACTCGAGAAGGCATTGCAGATATAGATAATTTATTTTAAGCGAACGAAAGAAGAAGACCAATGATTAATTAATTAGTGTTGTAATTATTGTCGGGACAGATATTTTTTTTATTGATCTATTGTCCCAGATAGATTAAACTTTATTAGATGAAATGAAATATTGTAAAAAGTAATGGCGTAGAATGTTATATAGTCTTCATGTCCATCTGGTCCCAAATGTCTCTAATATATAGTGCGTCTTTAATTTACTATATTGTATCCTTATAGTGTGCAAAAAAGCGACATTATTTTTCCTAAAAATGAAATTACGTGCACTTTTATAAAGACGTAAACGAAGCTAAGTAAACAAGAACATCAAGCGAACAGCTACATTCAGATTTCCAAAGCTGAAAATTTCCCCATTACACGTAACCAGACAGTCTCGTCTTTAACACGCTTTGGGCTGTTGGACACTGGAGCTTCAAACTCTAAGTGGAATCAGATTGCAGGACCCTCCTGTTGCTAAGTTAGCTTAAACAAAGCCCTTGTCTTGTGGGATAAATTCTTAGCTGTGGATAAAGGTTTTCTGCAACATACGACTCTCACAGACAGACAACATGTAGGGAGTTGGGAGCTTCAGTCTCACCACTATACATATTTTCTATTCGCAAAGAGGTGGGGGGGGGGGGGGGGGGATTTGGACGCTCCATAGGCTCAAGTTTAGGAGCATAATAATAATAAAACAGTGCTAAATAGTATTACATGAACAAAACCCGCTTCAAATAATTTGAAGTTCCAAGCTCCATTTCTAGGAAAATAAGAAAAGACACACTGTCTTTAAAACAAGCATCATGTTAGAGTCGCCTAGTTTGTGGCCTTCTTCGAAGTTGGAATATATCTGTCTGACAGGCAATGAAACAGCAGTCTTTCTACAAATATGTTTGATCTGTAAAACGAATGCGCACGTAAAAGTTAGGTTCTGGAACGAAACTAACTTCCAAAACGTAGACGAATAACTAGAACTTTCTGCTAGAGTTCACAGACTGTGAACGCAAAGAAGAAGAAGAAAAAGAAGAAAAAGAAGAAGAAGAAGAAGAAGAAGAAGAAGAAGAAGAAGAAGAAGAAGAAGAAGAAGAAGAAGAAGAAGAAGAAGAAGAAGAAGAAGAGAAGAAGAGAAGAAAGAAGAAGAAGAAGAAAAGAAGAGAAGAAGAAGAAGAAGAAGAAGAAGAAGAAGAAGAAGAAGAAGAAGGAAGAGAAGAAGAAGAAAAAAAGAAAAGAATAAGAAGAAGAAAAGAAGAAAAAGAAGAAAGAAGAAAAGAAAAGAAGAAGAAGAAGAAGAAGAAGAAGAAGAAGAAGAAGAAGAGAAAAGAAGAAGAAGAAGAAGAAAGAAGAAGAAATAAGAAGAAGAAGAAGAAGAAGAAGAAGAAGAAGAAGAAGAAGAAGAACGAACAAACGAACGAACGAAAAAAACTTTATTTTCAAATGGTTACAAATTGGGCACTCAAGCCCGTCTGAAGAAGCAGAAGAAGAAGAAGAAGAAGAGAAGAAGAAGAAGAAGAAGAAGAAGAAGAAGAAGAAGAAGAAGAAGAAGAAGAAGAAGAAGAAGAAGAAGAAGAAGAAGAAGAAGAAGAAGAAGAAGAAGAAGAAGAAGAAGAAGAAGAAGAAGAAGAAGAAGAAGAAGAAGAAGAAGAAGAAAGAGGCTAAGCCGCACGCTGAACCCCCAAGCCTTCCTCACTATTCTATTTGAAAAACATTTGTGGAAGAATGAGAGGGGGAGAGGGAGGGGATTGCGTAGCAGAGGTTTTGCTGCCCATTCTGCCTATATGTCCTACTCTCTATAAAAAGTGGATTAATTGTTTCTTCGCAATATCTAAACCTATCCAATTTGTTACACTTTATATCATAATACCAATTAAACGTATTTAACGTACATCAGACAGCCTTTCACTGTCAACCCAGTTGTAGCTCTCAACATTCGAACAGACCTTGTCACAAACACTCTGCCTCGTTATGTTTTCTTCGGCTGTGTTTGCTACGTGAAGCGTTGGATGACACGAGGATTCCAGTTTACTTCTTCTAACGTTTATATCGCTGAGAATCAATACACAGTTAATTATCTTCCTGTTTTGAAGAGTGCTTGGAAACATCTAACTATCAAGGACAGGGACAGGCCAACCCCTTCTCCTCACCCTACCCCCCCCCCCCCCCTACCACCCTCTCCTCCCCAAAAAACCCCTACCCCCCCCCCCCCACACACACACTCCCAAGCTTCTTTTCAAGCGCTTGTATTTATTTGATACATTTTGTGAAGTGTCAACGACTGGACTCAGTTCAATATCATGAAGTTTAGTACCTGATTGTTTTGTGTGAATTTCTTCTTCTTCTTCTTCTTCTTCTTCTTCTTCTTCTTCTTCTTCTTCTTCTTCTTCTTCTTCTTCTTCTTCTTCTTCTTCTTCTTCTTCTTCTTCTTCTTCTTCTTCTTCTTCTTTTGTTTTCTTCTTTTTCTTCTTCTTTTTTGTTCTTTTCTTGCCGTTCCCAAGCTGTAAACACCATGGGAAAGTCTTTGTTTTTCGTCCACTTCTGGACTTGAGTCTTTTTTCGGAACTTTAGTTTCAAGTAAAAATTGATTGCAGGGATTTGAATCTTTTGATTTTGTGTATTTGTGTGGTTTCGTTTGACTTATGTATGTGCTGATGAAGGCTCTGTAGCCACAACGTTAATTTTTTGTCTGTGTTTGTTATATTTTGAAGCTACTGACCTATTTCTGTTCGGTTTTATATCTGTTGTAAGCAGATCGTTAGTTCCTCACCTGTCAGGCAGATGCACTTCGACTTCTAGTATTGTTGAAACGTGTTTACATAAGAAGAGGATGCTATGTACATAATGAGTGATTTGCCATACCGGAAAGGCAAGAGAGACAGAGGCAGAAATGTTCACCTAGAGATGACTGATTGGCTGACTGACATTTAACCTCACCGGGACCGTAAAACAAGTGATAAACACCTGGTGACACAAAAGGCCAGCATTTGAATTAGAATCAACCGGCTCAAGTCTAAGAAACCCTGTTCAACCCGTCAGTTATAGTTAGGACACCCCCCCCCTTCTTCTTCCCCCCCCCCCCCCATGACGACAGCAGTGGTCAGGTTTTAGAAGAACAAAAGATTGCGTGCCACATTGGGACAGGAAAATACCAACACTTAGAGATAGAAAGACCAAGACAAATGTGATAAGTATAGAACAGATATAATCGGTGGAGCTGTTTCACCTTATAAAGCAACACACTCCACACCCTCCCCCCCCCCCCCCCCCCCCTCCCTCACCTGAGATTTTTTTTCAAGTGCTTGTATTTATATGATATATTTTGTGAGATGTCACTACGCCAACACCCCCCCCCCTCTCCCCCACCCCAAAAAATTATTTACAGAGTTAGAGCAATTATTTTATAATGGTCATTTGAAGGGATACATGTTATTACATTTGCATACTTTAAGTATGAACAAATCTTAATTGTCATGGCAATAGCCGCCATCCTAAGCACACACACACAAAAAAACATGTACTAAGAATTCTAAAATTCCAAAAACAAGCAAACGTATTAAACAATAGATGATAGATTCATGACTTTTGGTCCTTTTTAGAGGTAAAGGTGTAGTTTATTTACTTTAAACTTGTTTTTAAATATTTTTCGTAAATTTTTTTAAATGTAGGTTTATTGAAAAAGTCAAAAGAAATCTTGCATCATAAGACAATAATTAAATTTTTAAAAACAAAAACTTTCAAAAATCTACTTTTGAAAAGACCAGTCCCTATAATATTGTTTAAGGAGTATCCATACTCCATTTTTCTAGTCTTTATATTAGCTGAGATTTTAGGATTTCACACATAGAACAAACAAAAATATAGTTGTGAGAAAACTGACTTTTAAAGCTGTAAACAACATGGGAAAGTCTTGTTTTTGAAATACCAAGACAGATGTGATAAGTATAGAGCAGATATAATCGGTGGAGCTGTTTCACATAACAAAGCAACATCCCCCCCCCCCCCCCCCCAACCCCGAAAAACCGAATATTTTCTAGTAAAATTGTTCTAGATTGATACAACTCAGAAACATGAATACTTCAACGAAAGAAAGAAATTCAAGAAAGTGGCTGTGCGTTTGCTAGCTTGTACTCGAACCAACAAAAGAGACACAGAAAATATTATTCTGAAATAAAAATTTGCCCGTTAGCTTGCATTTTTTAAAAATCAAATTTGTTTAAAATATAAATACAAAAACAACATCGATAAATCATTGTCCGAACAAAAATGTGTATACAAGTTGACATGCAGGCCTGTTTTCGTGACAAGGTCCTATTTTACCGGCTCCTGGCATTACGGACTTGTTTGTGCATGGAAAGGGGGAGGGCGGGAGGGGGGTAGGGTAGGCTGGTGCGGGTGTGCGTGTATGTGCGTTTGCATGTGTGTGAGTGTGCGTGCGTAAGCGCGATTAAGTGTGCGTATGGTGTGAGTATTGGCGTGCGTGTATGAGTAATTGAGCACTACTGTAGGTGTGTGTGGGCGCACGCGTGTATATAAAAATGTGTGAGTGTGTTCGCGTGTGCATAAATGAGGGAGTGTGTTTCTGTCTGTGTGTATGTGTGCGTGTGCGTGTGTGTGTGTGTAAAATGTCCATGTTTTGGAGTAGAATGTCGTGCTGTAAAGAGTCTGATATGCAGCTTGGTTAGGCTGAAATTTTACTAGATGGCCAAACCATTTTATTCTTTGTCTGTCATTCTAATCAAGACCTTGTGATCTTGGTCACAAGATTACAAGTGAAGAACTGAGGAGAAAAACAGAATGGGCATCACTAGCAAATGTTATCAAAGTATGACAATGGAGATGGCTTGGACATGTTTGCAGAATGCCCGGTGACACTGGCAAAAACAGCTCTCCGGTGGACAGCAGATGGGAAAAGGAGACGTGGACGACCTAAGGAAAAGTGGAGAATGACAATAGAACAGGAAATGAAACAATGTAAACTAACATGGGATACCATGGGCAGAAAAGCAGAAAACCGGCAGCAATAGCGATCGCTTGTGAATGCCTAGTGTGTCAACAGTGACATGAAACGGATATAGATAATCAAGATGCGGTCCTATTCCAACGTTCTCTCTAAAGCTGGTATTCTCTTCCCTGTTCCTTTTTGTGTTGTTAGTGACCTTGCAGAGACAATGCGTTTCGCTTGTAATTTTCCTGTTCTAGTGCCGTTTTAATTGTCCATGTTTTGCACTGATAGCATAACGTAGGGGACATCTGTATAAAAAGTGATTATTGGTTAGTTAGTTTTGCCGTCTGGGCTCTGTGGTTCCTTTTTCTTTCTTTTTGTTTTTTAACTTTTTTTTTTTTTTGACGGCCTAAGTGAGAGATAAGAATAAACCTGCTGCCCATTACACGCATGTGGTAAAAAAAAAAAAAAAGATGTATGGGTGTTTCCTTTTGATATCGATGTCCATCTGCTTGAGAGACATGGAACCAACAGTCTGCACTTAGATATGCGACATCTGTCAAATGGATGTGCACGCAAAAACTCAAGTTCTGGAACAAGATTATATAAAAGTGGACGAATAACTTTTCTCCCACAGAAATAAGATTTGAATGAATTCTCTACGAGACATTACAGAACCAACCCCAGTATATTTTAACCATCTTCTTTTGTATGCTATTGCTCCCCAAAACAACCGGCGGTCCCTACTACTGTTGAAGTAAACTCAAATAGGTCTGCTGCCTGCAACTAACGTGAATTTATATATTTTTTGAAAAAGAAAGCCCCTAACCCATAGACAACCATTATATATATATATATATATATATATATATATATATATATATATATATATATCGCAGCGTCCGTGGCTTAGGCATTGCGGGTCCGGCTCGTAATTCCAACTTAACGCCATTGAAATCCATTGCTAGCTTCACGGATTTTTATAATGGTACGGGGCCTCGCAACTCGACCCAGCCTAAAGTGGGCACCAGGATGTATGTCCTGGGGAAGTAAAGATCTCCGGCGTAATGCTGACCACACTACACTTCTAGATCTGATTGGTCTTCAAAAATATGGGTGCTATTCCCATATACCAGATACGCCTAAGGGCGTGATAATGGATCTTTAATATATGTATGTATGTGTGTGTATATATATATATATATATATATATATATATATATATATATATATATATATACATATACTACATAGAATATAATAGTATATATATGAAAGAAGAAAAGCAGCAAGAGAGACTATGGGAAGAATAGAGGGGTTTCGTTACTGAGCCACACCGTGAAAGTAATTTGTAAGATCTTTGAAAAAGGCTACGTCCTATCATCGAACCACGGCTTAGTGAAGGGCAAAAGAGATCTCGGAAGAACAAAAGCTGTAATGATGCAATTTTCACACTTAGACAAATATTGGAAAGGATAGTAGAGTTCGATAAAGAATTACACGTCGCATTCGTACACCACGAGAACGATTTCGATCGAGTTCATAGTGATACATTATGGATGGTTCTACCGGATTACAGGGTAAACCATGAACTAATTAAATTGTGCAAGAGTTTATACGTGAACGCTTGATGCGTAGAACAATTACAAGAATGTATGACAAGTTCTGCTTTAGATCTGGAGTCAGGCAAGGATGCGATCTATCACTACTACTGTTCATCACATATGGCGACCACGTTTGCAAATCAACTTACATAAGCGAAGGGGAAAGCATTGGAGAAATACTAAATAAATTGCTTTTCTCCGATGACCAGGCATTCATATCACCAAAAGCATTACAACGACAAAAACATATTAATAGATCCACTTAATATTCGACAACTATGATACGAAGATCAACGTAGACAAAACAGAAGTGATGACATCCTTCAGAAAAGGAAGAACCACCAATATCAAAATTGACGAACACCAATTAAAGCCTAAGAAACATTTTTTTTCTTTTCCTATCTGGGGAGCATGTTTTCTAAAGACGGAAGAATTAATAAAGAAACCTACAAGGATGTGCTTAGGCCAGTCAAATTTTGGGCCAAATGGCAACAGATTTGAAATGCTAGCATGTGAATATGAACATTAAAAGAACACTGTTTAACAAAATATTATTACCAACGCTATGTTTACAATGTCGAACATGATACCCTTTTCAGAACACAGAGGAAAAAATAGTCACGATAGAAATTTTAAGTTTAGGTACAATGCTGGGTGTAAAGATCAAAGATCGACAATGATATCAGTAGCAGAGTCGACACAGAATCAATGATAAACTCTAAAGATAAAAAAGAAATAAAATAGTCTGGTCTTGTCATAAGAATGACATCAGCCAGGGCACCACAGAGAGCGATATTATACAGTTACAACTGTAATAAATCCAGATGTCGACCTCGCAGAAGATGGACTGCAGTACCATCAGAGACACTGAAATAGAAGGGCCTGTTCCAGAGATCTCTTCATACCTTGTCGCTGCGAGGCATTCCAGGAGTAGAAAAAAGAAGAAAGAAAAAGAGACTAAAGTCACGATGACCATCACACCGACGCTCTGGTGGCTTAATGGTTCCGCTAACGGGTGACTTGATCGCCGGACGTGAAGGTAGCTCCTGGTCATGGCATCAATCATGCAGGAGTCCTTTTCAGGGAATCTTGGGGGCGAGCAACTTTGATGCATGTCAAACACAGTCACAAAAATAACCAAAAGCCGTTTTTAGTAAGGAGCTGGTTGAACGTGGCCAGATTATATCCCCCCCCCCCCCCCCCTTTCCAAAAAAAAAAAAAAACACTATGACGCGCGACGCATAACACTGATTTTAAGAAGAAAATAATTCACATGCATAAGTTATCTTAGCACTGATGCACGTTCTCAAAATATTTGGTTTATCTCTTCTAAATGTAATGCCGCCAGCAGTCTGCATATCTGAGTAGTGTATTTCCATCAGTTATTAATGCACCAAGATTTGCACAGGTTTCATAATTTGTCATGTTCTTCGTTACATTTTCTTTACCTAATCGTGAATGATTGCAGATAAACATCAACAAAAATATACGTTAATAACAAAACAGAAAAAAAAATGCCTAATCATATTGTGTCTTCCTCGTAAACGTGGTCGGTAACAATTCGACAGCGATTGGAAATATAAATATCTATATATATACACACACACACACACGTGTCGGCTTATGTAATCACAAGAAACATGGACCATGTCTGTGTTCTTGACCCACAATGCCCTGTTGTTCAAGCATTAATCAAACGTAGCTGGTTCCCTTGGGTTGGAAAAATAGGAGATTTTTCGATCTTTTTTGAATTTTCAGCGGCTTTTATTCAGATCTTCACAGAGGTAATTTACCTATAGTGCAAATAGGACAAAAGTCTTTCACAAGGTTCTGCAGACGTAGCAGTGCAGATCTAACAGGCGACTGTCTTCTTCAAGGTTCAGTTTAGCTATCGCTCTCCGTGACCTGTCGAAGCAGCTTTGGGTTAATATTACAATGGTCTCCCCATTTGCACACCACCAGTTGTAGTCGAGGTTATAGGTGTCGCAGTCTGTTGTTGTCTGGTATTTACGTTTTTATTTCTGAGATAGAGACGGCATGTGACACAGATTTCGTCACTCTCTAGAGCGGTTGTATGTTAGACCCTTTATCTAAATGTTTTACAAGTGATGAAAGCTCTGGCATGGTGAAATATACAACATGCAGTATAAGCGCAAGTGCGGAATATCCCCGTAACCTTGTGTAAAAGTCGGATCGCTCGAGGCCGACCTATCAGAGGTGAGGTAGTCATTAGGTCGTCCAGTCAGAAGCGAGCTAGTGTGTAGCAGTATGCAAATGGGGAGACCAGCGTAAAATTTACCCATCCTTCTCTTATGTCACTGTGGCCTTAACTTCAACCCATGCCTTTTAGATAGCCTCACCATTAAAAAAAATGCTCATATGAATTATCAAATTTTGGAGCAAACCAGAATATGGTATGACGTTAATCAAATATTTTATCTGCCAAGTTGTGAACAGTTGTGGAATAATATGGTTTGATCAGTTGAATAACTTGCTGTCAAATGAAATATGAATTCTAATATTTTATTTTAGTACTGTCACACGTGAAAAGGAAACTGGGACATCTTCTGTTAGTGTCAAATGCCAGTGGATGGCGTTGTGAGCATTTTTTTTTTTTTTTTGAAGGTTATGTTTGTGCTTGTGAATGGTGTTGTGAGCAATTTTAATTGAAGGTTATGTTTGTGCTTGTGAATGGTGTTGTGAGCAATTTTAATTGAAGGTTACGTTTGTGCTTGTGGATGGTGTTGTGAGCAATTTTAATTGAAGGTTATGTTTGTGCTTGTGAATGGTGTTGTGAGCAATTTTAATTGAAGGTTATGTTTGTGCTTGTGGATGGAGTTGTGAGCAATTTTAATTGAAGGTTATGTTTGTGCTTGTCCGCCCGTTTTCCTTTGTTTCACTTGTTTTAAAGTGGCTCTTTTCTTGAGTCAAAGACACACGTTTGAATATATTCTAATAAACAACTATTATTATTTACATTTATTTTATTTTATTATACCTAATATTAGAGAGAAAGTTGGAATAAGACCATGTGTGGATTAAATTGACAGACAAAGAATGAAATAATTCGTCCATTTAGGGAAAATGCAGCCAGACGAGACTGCATAAGAGACTTTTTATAATAGAAAATCTGTAAGGAAGGCGAGAGGAATACCAAGAAAGATAAGGATAAATGGTGTCGATCAAACCTGCCAAACGTTGAACAAATCTATCACTCAAGCCGCCCCAGAAGTGCAAGACAAATACAGAAAACCACGACACTGGGCTACAACCTGATATCAGTTAGACGGGGGGAAAAAAAGAAGAGAAGACAGTAAAATTATTTTTTTCTCATTGCTTTTTTTAGTCCATGGTCCCTTCTATGATATACTCGTTTAGTGCCAATATCTGCTGCCCACTTTGCCATCTAAAGTTGTATTTACGAAAGCGAAATAAATATATATATATATATATATATATATATATATATATATATATATATATATATATATATATATATATATTTTTTTTTTTTTTTTTTTTTTTTTTGAGAACACCAGTGTAAATTAGATGTCTGAAGCTTATAAACATGTTCAAATATTTGCTGATGCTGATAACAGCACAGTAAAACTGTATTGAAAACATCGCAAGTTAAAAAAGCCAAAATTCGAACAGCGCGCTCGCACACAGACACACACACACACACACAGACTACATACTCAGCACGTTTAGATACACACTATTTGATTTATAGTAACGGTCTAAGTACCAGTTGGTGAATAACTGGAGACAATACAAAAGCAAAAAAGTCAAGTAGTTTGGCATGAACATCTACAAAAATAAAAATTACAGTAACCATTGATGAATATACTGGTTGTGGGCATTGTTTAGATCAACGATTCCCAACCTATAGGTCGCAAACTTTTAATTTAAAAAAATTTTTTTTTTTTTTAGAGCGACTTTCTCACAGAGGTCACATAAGACCATCGGAAAACATATATTCACTGAAGTTATGAGGTAGCAGTCGGCTCTGTGGCTAAGTCGATGCGAACGCTTCGTAATGCCGGGATGCCGGGTTCGATCCCAGCTGCGGACCATGCGCCTTGCGTTGGTTTCGACATTGGTATCAAGAAAGCCGACCGTCCAGTAAGAAGTGGCAAATTACTAGACGTAAATTTGCCTAGAAAAACCACACACAGCCAGTGGCTGTTGGGGATGGTTTTGCAACATCCTGTAAAGGATACCCAACTAACCAATGAGGTAGCAAGGAAAATAATTGTGTATTTGGGGGTCGTCACTGCACGAGGAACTGTATTAAGAGCCACTGGTTTACATAAACATTCAGTTTTTAACAATGCCTCTTAAAAACATTAGATTTTGTTTCTACTTCTGCATAGGTGAGAGGACCCAACCTGCAATGAACGGGTGAAAGTCCTAAGTGGTAAAAGCGACCTGTATGATGACGATAACTTTACCCATCTAGTGCCAACTGCTATATATATATATATATATATATATATATATATATATATATATATATATATATATATATATATATATATATATATCAATTCAATATAAATGTGTGTGTGTGTGTGTGTGTGTATAGTATAGTATAGCATCATATTCATACGCGAAAAAAGTCCTTTACTTACTAACATATGTACGTAGCTAGACGCGGTACGACTGTGTATGGACTCTTGCCCGCTGGCCCCAAAAACCTTATGCAAAATGGTTGATCAAGCCAAAATAAGTAGGTAAAAAACAAAGTAAAAGACCCTTTTCACGTCTTCAGGCTTATTTCGAATATATGGCAATACTTGTATTCTATAGTCTAATTGGCACTCGGTGGGTAATGATTTCAGCATCACACCGACCGCCTTTACTTCCAGTACTGCACCTGGAGCCCATTCAAGCCTGAGTCGACCTGGGAGCGTAGGTCATTTTTGAAAAAAAAATTTTTTTAGCACAGTCGAGACCCGAACCCCTGACCTTCCGATCTGCAGGCCAGTGTCCAACTGCTAAAACACGGCTACGAAAATATATAGGTAAGTAAACCTACGTGTGTAGAGCAGACTATAGGGAACTATGGAGGACGTGCAACTGAAATGCGAATTCATAGACAGCCCACCTGACGGTCTGACCTGAGCATACGGAACCAAGGGTCAAGAATGGAAGAAGAAAAGTTCTACAAGTCTGTGAGCATATAAGTTGATAAGCCGAATGCCCCAAATGATCCATTACTTATGTTAGTCTGTCAAACACCTACCTTGAGTGTAGGTAATAAAAGTAAAACAGCTCCATGAAGCCCTATTATTCGTGTATACTCAACTACCGCCGAGCACTGCAGTAACAGAGAGCTCCTGAAGAAACCCCTGAGTGACGCCTACACTATATATGTAGTAACCATGGAGGCTAGAACTGTGTACCTAACTAAGGCCCCAAATCCACATATAGTAACCACATTCATAGACACAGGCGAACAAAACAAAAAACAAAAACAAAAAAAGTACAGTTGCTTAACATTCTCATTCAGCATGTAATAACCACAACGCCTATAGCTCAGTTATTACCCAAAACCCAATTTTTCTTTAATAATCTGTATAGTACCCTGGTTGGATGCATTTTGTGTGTGTGGTTATTTTGAAGCTCCACACTGGCTTTTGCCGGAGGCCCTGAATATAAACGGGTCATAAATATGGCCTGGCCATAAATATGGCATTAACGGCTCAAAGGAGCTTCTGGGACCTCTCCACGGGTTTCCACATCCGCATGGTGGCACTTTGTGTCACCGGGTGTTTATCGCTGGTGTGATGTCCTGGTGGGGTACAACTACCTACCTACCTAATATTCTGTAGCAGTGCTCTTCAAAGTGTTGTGGTGCCCGCATGTGATTAAAATTGATCGCGTGGGCAACTGCTGATCTGTTGGTGACTTCTGCTACCATCACTGATGAACTGCAATTCTAATACTGTGATAAACATTCTGTGTGTTTTTCGTTGGCACAGGAGCGGAGCAAAGATAGGGTGACCCGTTTGCTATAAAGATGAAACTAAGACTGCCAGACTACCAGACTACCAGTGCTCTTCAACATTTTTAACCTCGAAAACCTGGAGGAGGTTTTCTTCTAAACACTTGCCAGTTAACAAAACAACAGCAACAACAACAACAACAAATAAAACAGAATCAAAATAAATGTAGACAGCAGTTTTTGTTTGATTAAATTTGATGTTTCATTTGAAACGCTCCAAAAATATTTATTCGATTTCTCTGTCTAGTTTTTATTACTAACATGGCTAAGAACCTAAGAAAGATCGCCCATTCCCCCTCCCCCGACCTATAAAATTCTAAAACACGACAAAACATCATTTTGCAGCAATGTAGTACCGGAATCATGTAGCCGCTAAATCATCGTCAGTTCTCTTTATACCTAGTGACACACGAGGCTTCAGCGAGGCCTTTCCATGCTTTCCGGTCCTGTGCAATTGTTAGTGCCGTTTTCCATGTCAGAGATGCCGCATTCTGGTTACTGTTTATCGTTCGTCTCTATGTTGTATTTGGTCGCCCTTTTTTTCTCTTTTTCCCTCTGGTATCTATGTGAGAGCTGTTTTGGCAGCTATTTAAGGATTCTTTCTCAAAAGTGGTCAAGCCATTTTTATCTTCTCTTGGTTACTGTCTCATACTGTCTAGAGTTTCTTTGTTTGTGACTTGAAATAGTTTAGTGTTTGAGATTTTATTAGGCCAGAAAATTTTGATAATTCTATGGATACATGTGTGGTGGAAAGTGGATTGCTGGTGTGCATCCTTTTTGGTAATTCTTCAGCATTTTGCTCCATAAAGAACTGGCAAAATGATGCTCTTGTAGAGTTGGAGTTTCGTTCCTCTGCAGAAACTGTCAGATTTCCAGATTTGCCTCATACTTTAAAAAGCAGCTCTAGCTTTGTCCAGGCGTGACTGTATGTCTTCCTCTGTTCCTCTCAGTAGGGACACTACACTGCCAAGATATGTGAACTGTTCTAAATTTTCAAGTGTTTGGAAATTTACGGTCGATGGTTGTTGGTTTGGACTATTTGTCGAGATCTTAGTTGTCTTTGTATTTATTCTCAGTGCCTCCATTTCTGCTGTGCTGTGTAGTCTGTTAAAAGCCGCTAAATGACTGGCAGACATTGTTGGCAGACCAACCAGGACATTTCCGCTGGTCCGCTGACTATCGGTTGAAGAACATTGTTCTATAGCAGACATGTCAAAATGAGGCACCCCCGAGGGACAAATGGGTCACATTTGTGTCGTCATGAGGGATACACACTACAACTAATAAATGTCATATAATAAAAAATTTTGCAGATGTATTCACCTTGTGCGGTTTCTTCAGTCGCTTGCCAAGTGCTGCATGCGGGCCCGAAGACCACCAATTTTATATGCCTGTTGCATAGCACAAATCGTAGTTATTTAATCATATCCTCCCCTAGATGACGTCACACAACAGTCTAACATCTTAAAGGGTTGTAAGACTGGGTTTCCCGGCTTTCTGATGCTTTTAACAACTCAAAAACATCTAGAACTGGCCCTAAACCCAACCCACCTACATCCCACGAGAGAGTACAGCCTATGTCCCACGAATGAATGCAGTCTATCTACCACCCCCTGAAATAGTAGACTGTCCCGTGACCTGTGGATTTCGCTTGTTTGGGGTAGGATATTAATAAAGCATCCAAATAGTTGAGCGACGTCTCCACTCTTCTCAAATGTGGCAGGATGACTGTTGACGCGTTATTTATACTCCATTTTACATGTGAAATTCATCAACTAGCTCGCTAACGATAGCAAATCGGAGGAAAAATTTGTCTGGAGCCTTCTGTCACAATGACAAGTTGAGTTAGAATTTCAAATTAAGAGAACTCCCATAGGAAGATATAGGAAAATATGTTTGACGTTAGAAACGAGAGGCAAACAGGGCACTAGAAAAGAGCTCAATGAATTTAAGTAACGTGTGGTAGACTTAAGTTATTGATGTGCTCAATAGTCGGTTAAAATTTCAATAAATGTTTCGTATACATTCTAGGGAAAACAAAAGGAATTGTCAGTATCTTAGGTATTAGTGCAAGTTTTACAAGTCTAAAATTCTAGGTCACAGTGATAGTAGGGAAGATGTATGACCACGCGTAAACTTGAATGCTCGCATATTTTTGCATAATAAAATAAAACAGATGATTAAAGAATGGCCTCATTTAAAGATTGTTGAGTGTAACAAGGTTGTGAAATACGAAACAGTTGTTTGAACAGAGACAAGAGGTGTAGAATGTTACCAGTTAATTAAGTACGAGCAACATAGTACAGATGTGTGGTCTGCAGTAGCACCTAATTGTGAAGCTTGCTGCTGAAGATGGGGAGGGAGAACTTATAGGAGTGTCCCTAGTGATGTGATGTAGATTCCTAATTCAACATTCAACATTCAATGTTGTGAAGCTTGTTGTTCTGTCCAAGGGTGCCAGAAATTGAGGATTCAGGCGCCCTAAACTCAGATCTTCCAAACAATGGTGTCTAGAGATAAGCTCCTACACCCCGCTACCCTAATAAAGTGAGAGAGCCCCAACCATGAATGCATACATTATTTCGGCGTCTGTGGCTTAGGTGTTGCGGACGCGCTTCGTAATGCCTGGGTGCCGGCTTCGATCCCAGCTGCGGACGATTTGTCTTGCGTTGGTTTCGATAGAGGTACCGAGAGCTGACCGATTAGGAAGCAATGATAAACTACTGAACTACAATTTGCCTAGAAGTGATCGGGTGGGCTCTGCAAAGTCCTTTAAAGGATACACAACTCATATATTTTATATAGTATTTTACTTACTATTTAATCAATTATAACAATATTCATAATTACGCATTTTAACAAAGCGTATGTCCCTTAGCGCCCCCCCCCCCCCCTCAAATCCCCTCTTTGTTTAACCAATAATTTAGGTAATTTTGGTAAACCTTGGTTTTAACTTCATAGCAAACGGGTCACCCCTAGGCTGTCCCGCTCTCGTGCAAACGAAAACCATACAGAAAGAATGCCCATCGCTATCCCTTGTGGAAAATTGACACAGACTGCAGTATCAGTATATTCTCTGGTATATACACTCATTAAAGGATAAGGCAGCAGTCAGAAGTGCTAACACAAACATTTCGAACTAGAAATGCAGTTCAACATCGATGGAAGCTGCAGTTACAGACAGATCAGAGTTGCACATGCAATTAACCACATACGGCACTACCAGTTCAGTGGCAACAGGTCACTCGTCATTTTCTGAAACTACAGTTCACCGCATCCCGTTGGTCACGGGTGAAAAACACTGCAAATGAAATCCACAGCTCATAGATTCGCGCCATGCACTCATCTTAGTAGCTGGGCGACGGAGCTATATCCTTTCAGACCACAAACAGGAGGAAAACGCAACAGTCATCTATTGTCAGATGCAAACATTTGCCCCAACTAAAAACAGACGACGTACATATCCTCAGCTTTGAACCTACCACCTAGAAAACATTTAAGGAGGCTGTGATTCCCCCGTTTCTTCCCCAGGCCCTGCCTCCCATTTTGTGTGTGTGTGTCTCGGCTCCACTGGTTTAACAAATATTATTTTTACGTGAACTTGAACTTCTAGTAATCTTCTCTTGTCTCTGGGTAGTGAGATCGGATGCTCGTGTGAATTGTTACGGACGTAAAAAAAACCTGCCATCTGGAAATCGAAGAGAGTAGCCTAAAGGCACTGCCCGGCCAAAATTTAGAGTTAAAGATCTACCCAATGTATTTTAGGATCTGCCCCAGTGCTACAGGGCCTGTGTACTGTGTTAAGCCTCTTCGGACTCAGACTTGAGTTAGAAGAAGAACGGAGCATTTATGGGTTACTACCCGTCTGCCGTAATGTTCATCCGATGTTTAAAACTCAAACCTCAATAACAGATTTGTGAAATATTGGTACAATTATAAACAATGTTTTAATCATGTTAAAGTTTGAGTAATATAACACATATGTAGTCGGAATTTTGTTTTACACCCAACAGTTAGTTAGTTAGTTAGTTAGTCCTCCTCTTGTGTCGAGTGCGGCACATAGGGCAGAGGTCGCGACTCTCCATGCACGGCGGTCCGTTGCAATCCGTTGTAGGTCTTGGATGTTTGAGTGGCCCATGAGCGAGCCTTCCCTGATGATAGTTCTACGTAGGGTTTCCCTTGGTCTTCCACGAGATCTTTTCCCCTGTGGTGTCCAAATGAGGGTTTGGTAAGGAAGTCTTGATTTATCCATTCTTAGGGCGTGGCCGACATAGTTCCAGCGGCGTTTTCGTATAAAATTAGACACATACTCTTGCCTGGATTCTTGCCTTATTTGTGTATTGGTTCGGAAATCTGACCATTTGAAATTTAGTATTCTTCTAAGGCATTTATTTTCAAAACTGTCTAATTTTGTGTCTAGAGTTTTCGTTGATTTCCAGCTCTCGCATCCATAGGTTAGTACTGGAATCACACACGAATTGAAGATCTTGAGTTTTGTGTGTTTGCTAAGTGTCTTTGATTTCCAGATGTTAGACAGTTTATTGAAGGCACTAGATGCCAGTGCTATTCTAAATGATATTTCTGGTGCGGTATCTCCTGTAGATGACATCTTGCTCCCTAGATAAGTGAAACTGTTGACTTTTTCAAGGCTGTTGTTGTTCAGCGTGATATCAACTGAACTGTTGGTAAGGTCTAGAATTTTTGATTTTGCGGTGTTAATTTGGAGTCCAATTTGTTCTGAGAAATTCTGGAGTCGATTGATTTTTTCTTGGGCGTCTGTGTGTTCTGAACTCAGGAGTGCTATGTCATCGGCGAAGTCTAGGTCTTCCAGAATTTTGTCAACCCATGAAATGCCTAAATTTGCGTTATTTATGCACTTGCGCATGACCCAGTCGATTGCTATACCAAAAAGCATCGGCGATAGGACACAGCCTTGCTTCACTCCTGTTTCCACCGGGAACCAGTCAGAATTGCCGGAATCAGTTCTTACACAGCATCGTGTTTCATTATAAAAAGATTTTATGATGTTACTGGACAGTTACTGGGCATATAATACAACTGGTTGCATGGTACTGGTTAAATAGTATAAGACAGATCTGTGATACAAAATAACACTTGCAGTGTATAACTTGTGACACATATAATAACTGTTTGATATCGGGGGGTGGGGGGAGGGAGTTGGGGATGTGACAATATGTGTTTTTAAAGGCTACAGGATAAGTCACAACACACAGATGTGCTATCGTGAAAGTTACCCTGGTAATAAATATCACACTGTATTGTATACAGCAGTTACGTCGTTTAAGTCCGGTAACATGACCAAGGTGCATCGTGTAAACTTAAAGGTAAAATATAAAGCGTGTCGTACAATATGCAATACTTCAATAATGCAGGACGATATAGCGAGTTTCATATTAGCTAACACGGCACAATGTCTTTGCACTGGAACTCGCAGGAGCATAGAAAAAAAAAATGGAAGACCAGGAAGAAAGGAGCTAACGGGTAAAGTTGAAACAATAGCGAGGACATAGGGAGATCTGCATGCGGTAGCGAAGTATAGAACCACTTGACTAAAGTTGGTTGAGGGCCTTTGCTCAATTAAGGGGGTGGGGTGGAAATACAGAAGAAAAAAAAACGACACAGTTGAAACATCAACCCCTAACAACCCTAAAATATTGGGGTTTCCCCGAAAACTCCAGGATTTACTTTCTTGTTATGTGACAAATGTGCTAACAGACATATAGCGAATGAATGGCTGTTTCTTTGTTTTTTTCTTTATCATCTGTAAACTCAAGCTGGAAGCTCTAGTTCCTCGACTTTTGATTCTCAGCACTTTAACTCTGTTCCACCCGCTTTACAGTGCTGTACACCACCTTACAGTGGCAAACAAAAACGGTTGATATTTCATTGGCATTGTGGTGCTGGGGTGTCTGTGGATTACCTACCTCCCCGGGCAGCAGCTAGAAATGCCCTGTACCAGTTCTAAAGGGAATATGGGTTGTGTTTCTGCCTTTCCCTTTAACACGTAGCTAAGGTGGGGCTCACAGTGTTCTCATTCCCCGCCACCAGATTGCCTGCAGGTTTCGCTGAGCTCTTCATGTCTCTAAGCATGGCCTAAGCATGAGTAGTTGGGGCAACTGGATCGTCACGTCCTGAGTCCCTGTGCCTTCACGATAGTTTCCAGTATTCAGGGGGGTTAGCATACTTGTTTCCATTCCTAAGACTGTTCAGCACACCTCTGGTTCCTTCCCTCCCACAGGGGGCAGTACGGTGTGGTGCACCGGGTTTATTATCGAGGTTTGCTCCTCTAGATCCATTGTGTTTTGCCTGGGGATTCGCACCCCTAGTTACCGGGACTACCTCGGGGAGGCTGTGACTCTTCGCCACGCACAATGGTCTTGAGGTAAGAGAGGTTTTGCTAGGTCAAGAGGCTGACACCACAATGGACGCTCCTTTCGTGAACAGATATTCACTAGACCTAGGGTGAAGTAAGGGGTGGAACCCACTACCCACAACACCAACACTTCTTACCCCCTGCCTCTCGAGGCTCAGTCCCGTTGATATTTCATCATTCGCTATTGATGAAAAGAGATAGAGAAATAATAAATCTTAACAATAATGAGATTGAGTAAAGCAATGTTTATTTATCCTGAAGCTACTAAGTAATATTTTTTTTTAGATCAAGTATAACATGTATCTTATAAAAAAAAGACAATCCCTAAAACACAATTGTACCCCCTTTACAGCGAACTCACTTTCTTCTACATTTATTGCTCCCATAAATAGATGCAAACAGGACTTCCCAATAACATTGTTAAGGGAAATAGATTTAAGACGTTCTTTCCTTCCCCCAAGTTTATGTTATTGACATGGCCTTGGCAATAATTTATTACATCTCTGGAGATGGATGGGAAGTAAGGTCTTTCGTGTTGTAATCGTATGATCGTTCACTGAAGTAGAGATCCGGAGAGGGGGGGGGGGGGGGGTTGGAAGGGTGGACATATTTCTCAAAAAAAATTTTTAATGTAATAAACACAAGGGTGTTAACGTTAGAAAAACAACTCTTGCATATGACATATTGATAATTGTAGCTCTTTGGGAACAAGAATAAGGCCGGTAATTAAGAAGCTGTAGCAATGGTTCAAGAGCAGCTTTTCCAGCCGTTTAGGATCTCAGATCTCAGAGCTGTCATGTGGGACTACAGGTTTGAATGCAAGGTACAGTTATGAATAAAAGTGATAAATACACACAGTAATGACAGCGGAGTAGTAGTTCTCTGCTAGTGTAGGCATGTTAATGTGCGCAATAATAATAATTATTATGTTTTGGGTGGCAACACGGATAACAGTTTAGACTTCCACTCTGTTTATTTATAGGAATGACGTATACACACCGGAACCTACCAATCAAATACCTTTCTTAAATGTTTGTGTTTTCTAGACAAAGCATTAAGGTCTACTGTGTTCGTAAATTGTTTCTGTGATTGTTATTCGACACATGCTTCGTTAATATAAACTTCTGTAACCTATGGTGCCATTTAAATGGTTTAAAATGAATTCTGTCCGTATTCCATATTTGTGATTTTTAAGCTGTACGATAGACATGGCCAATAAGACACCATTTTTTTTTTGGGAGGGGGGGGGGGTGCCTTGTTAACCATGTCCTTAGTGCACTTGTATCCATGGCGAGGCGCACACGCCGTCTAGAAGTGACAGGTTCAATTCCCGGCACGGTAACTATAGCTTTCGATGTTTATGTTGTCTAGTGTTTTCTTCTATCTTTCTACTTCTCTCTGTGAGTGCCGATCAATACACTTTCTGTTTCTTGATTATTACATAACAATTTAGCTAAATTTTACGCTGGTCTCCCCATTTATACACTGCTACAAACTTGCTCGCTTCTGATTGGACGACCTACTGACCACATTACTTTTGATAGGTGGGTCTCGAGCGATCCGATTTTCAGACAAGGTCACAGGGATTTTCGGCACTCGCGCTCATACCGCATGTTGTATATTTCACCATGACAGAGCTTTTAACACTTCTAAAACATTTAGATACTGGGTCTAACACACAACTCCCTAGTGGATGACAAATCCTTTGTCACAGGCCGTGTCTTTCTGGAAAATAAAAACGCAACGCCAGACAACAAACCTCGAGACCCATAACCTCGACTAACAAACTTATCAATGGAGTTGACCTTCAACCGGTGGTGTGTAAATGAGCAGACCATCGTGAAAATAACTAACAATTTAATTAAAATAATCCGACATGTGAAACTGTGTTTACAGGATATTGATGAAACAAACAACACTCATATAGTAGACGTGGGTAACTGGGCCTCAGCCTCACTGTGCTCCAAAAAACATTTCGAGGGTGGGTGGGTGTGTGTGTATGCGTGTGTGTGTGTGTGTGTAGGTGTGTGTGTGTGTGTGTGTAAGGAAGGGGAATTAGAAGTTATCTATATTAAATATTTGTTCTTCAAAAATTTAAATACATTTATAAATATGCACTTAAACAAGGCGTAAGCAAGTTGAGCCTCCCCCCTTTCTCCTCCCCCCTCCCCCCTCTAGACAATCTGTAACGGGTTTTGTCCTGACTCAGGTAAAACCCGCCACAGGGACACTATGATTGGCCGTTCATTGGTGCATCTTAACTTTTTACACGCGCGACTTTCTCTTATAGGGGTGTCAGGTTAAATAGCCTCCTACACTATCACCGCGATATTCCGCGTTCCATACTATACGATGTTACCGCCACTTATAACGACACCATAACATCTACAACTAGCTCTAATTCCAACTCCCCTAGGGGACAGTCTCAGCTTAGGTCCTACGAGAGAGTCAATTCTACGCCTAGTGGTTTCAGACTTTCTAACATTTTGCGGTGGTCACCAGAAAAGCAACCATATCTTTTTCGTCGCTAGACATCATACAAAAACAAAACAACCTGACACCACTGTGACAGAGAGTAGGGCGTGTAAAAAGTCATGAATAATGAATGAACGGCTAATCACGTAGTGTTTGGGCCCGAGTTGGTGAGTTGTTTCCCGACTCATATTAAGGTTAGGTTAGTTGCGTATCCTTTTCAGGACGTTGCAGAACCAACCCCAACAACCCCTGGCTGTTGTGTGGTTTTTCTAGGCAAATTTACGTCTAGTAGTTTGCCATTGCTTCTGGACGGTCAGCTTTCTTGATACCACTGTTGAAACCAACGCAAGGCGCATGGCCAGCAGCTGGGATCGAACCCGGCATCCAGGAATTACGAAGCGTTCGCATCGACTTAGCCACAGAGCCGACGACTCATATTAAAACCATTCTAAATTCAAAACGCTGAAGGCAGGCTAGAAGGGGCTAGACAAGGATAACATTTCGGAAATCAGCTAACAAAAATCTGAGAGTATGTATAAACAGGACCAAGGAAAAAATGTGCTATTTGTTCATTGCGGAGAGAGCGCCTGGCTGATGTCTCTTTATAGCTTACTTTATATACATAGCAGGCAATGTGTCACGCTTTCTAGCTACATAACTATGAAGTGCTGACTACATGGGAACTTTCTTTTATACATTCACTATTATCCCAGCGCGATAGCTCAGTTGGTTAAACCCGCTGCTTGGCAACCGGGTAACAGACTCCTTGTGGTCCGAGTTCACGCTCGGGGGTAGGCGTAGAAGTCACATATTTCCAAGATGTACGGTATCTATCACGGAATAAAAGCCGGAGGGCTGTGTTATCCATAGTAATGAGCCAAAGGGTTTACAACTCATGGTTTCCGAATACTTTTAACAAAAAATATTGTACTACCCAGAATACAAAGCTTAAATATGCCACCAACGCATAAGTGAGCTTTTCTGAATTTTATATTTAACGTGCCCGACTTGAATCTCTCGGGTAAAGTGATCGTCGTCAATAAGGACATATCCCAAGGAACTAACTACCCCTACTCCTTCATCAGTTCTTCGTAAAAAGCGCCAGTCTATGTCAGGTTAAATGCACTCCGGCCTAGCATTAAACACTTCTGCTTGTCCCTGCCTTCTTTAACTGCTTTCACATGGTCACGTTTGAGGCTCTTGTCTTCATTTTTATTTTTAGAATTTCTTGAAAGCGTTTTTGGTGAGAAGGCTGTACGCCTCTGTGAATGTTAAGATGCGACGTATTTCTTCCACATTCATACGTCTTTGAGCATTTCGTCGCAGATGCGCGTTAATATTCCCTGCATGGACTGGGCGTCACGTTGTGTTGTATCCGTCGGGGGCCTTAAAATAACCTTACTGTTAAACTGGACCTACAGCTATTTGCATAATTAGGATTCTCACTATTGAGGCGGTAATTCTGCAATATTGGAGGGAACCAAATGCACGCAGGTGCTTCTTTCTAGGATAATAACGTTGTTTCGTATTTTTTCACTGCACGTATGCAGTTTACTCGTAACTGTCGATAGACACATTTTATTCCCCCAAATCTAAATAAAGGAGTAATAATTGTCTTTGCCTCTGTGTTACAGACGCTCCTATAGGAAAACAACTGCACTGTAAACTGTCGTACTTTGGCGTGAGACTAACATTCCGGGGAAGTTTTTAGCTGCACAATTTAAAGTATCATTAACAACTCTACTTATTGTCTGATATAAGTTAGTTGAGAGCTTATGCTCCTTTGGGATATGGATGATTTAAGAAAAAGAAAAAAAAAGGTGAAGTCGTGAGATGTAAACCAGCGTCATTGCACACGGTTATGAACCAGAAGTGCTCTGACACCAGTACGGACAGCTGATAAGCACGTAACTCCTTAACTACGGCGACGTTCCTCCATTTACCCCAGAGTGTCAACTCTGGTACCCATTTTCTAGAGGCTGGGTGAACCCCGGGAACCGCCCGGTTTCGAACACTGTACGTGGGCTGCAGGGAGTCGCAGCTGAGTTTGAAAGCGAGTCTCGTATCGTTGCAAGAAGAAGATGAGGAAGATAATTATGATGATAGTGACCATAATAAAAGCCTACTTTATTACTGTATTTATATCAATGAAGCTTATTTTGATGTGGCCGACCTAGACATAGTCTGATATGTGTTTTGAACAGGTTTCCCCCCTGCGTCTGGATCCTGTTGATAATAATGTCATGATTTGTTGGCACCCGTTTTTACACATGTCATCTGAATTCGGTACATCCCCACCACCCTTTTTGTTACTTTACAAATTTGTCCTGTTCTTTTTCTTTTAAATATCTTTTACCCTTGTTTGTGAGTGTGTGTGCGCGTGCGTGTTTGGCGTGCGTCTTTGCGCGCGCGCGCGCGTGTGTGTGTGTGTGTGTGTGTGTGTGTGCGTGTGTTACTAACAATAATGTATTTGCTACGAATTTTTGCTTTTAATATATGTTTTCCTCCTTAAAAAAAAAGCTTTTTTTTTTTCTCGTGTGGCTTGATTTTGCATGTTTCCACAATGTGTGTCATGCTTTGTGTACTTTTTAATCAGTAAAGGTTCAGTTTCTCGCATAAATGCTGGCGCGTTTCTGCAGTGTTCGGTTGCCTTCATCCGTTCACTATTGCTTTCGTGAATTTTGATTTCCCACGAGTATAGTCAAAAGAATGAAAAACGGCTTACTCACATCAGTGAAGATCTAATTCCCTATTCATAATCTTGTGAAAAATCGATACCTTTGCTGCTGTCAAACACTACTTAATGGTATCCCTATCTTCACCATAGAACTTTTGTGTCGTGTATTGATGTATTTGCAGTGCTGGTCAATTAATTCTGTTAACCTTACCCAATTTGCCTTCTAATGGTTGCTTATTGATCTGTCCATTCTCTTTATTTATAAGAAAGGGTGAAAAAAGTGGAGCCTAGTCGTGAGAATTGGACGCTTGCGAGACGGAAGTGACCGACTTGGGCAACATACTGTAAAGTGAACGACACATTCAAGAATTCAAGAGTTGATTATGTGGAAGGGAGAGGGAGACAGAGAAAAAAAAAAGGAATACGAGAAACGTTGGAGGAAGTAAGAGTTCTCAAGGTTGCAAGGGAAGAACAATTCATTAACGACTGAAGAAGTAAAGTGGGAAATTAATTTCAGTTCAGCTGATCTACGATTATGAAATATTTTATATGATCTCGTAAATATATTAACAGTACTTTCTTCAGACGACTCTGAAAACCGCGAAGGCATAGTTGCTAGCACGCATGCCTGCCAACTTAGTGGTCATAGGTTGGGTTCCTGATAAGGTGGATTTATTCCTTCCTTTCAATTTACCCCCTCCGGGCTGTTACTTGAAGTTTTGAAACCCTTAACCCACACCCCCAAGAATTTGTAGAAACATATCTAGACGGCAAGCTTTTTTTTTCCCTAATTTTGTCTTCTCACTCACACTATTTGAGTGTGTCGTGGTTTTCTGTATCTGTCTTGCCCTTCGCGGGAGGCTTATGTGATGGATTTGTTCATCTTTTCTGCAGGTTTCCGCTACAACATTTTCCCATCTCTTTCTTGGTCTTTCTCTCGCCTTCCTCTCAGATGTTCTGCTGTAAACAGTCGCATGTGCAGTTCGGCTTAATATTTATTATATAGTAGCAACGCCGTCTCTAATTGTGCCTAACAACTAAATGACCCACTTTTTGAAAGGAGGTACTTGGAAACTGGTTACTGGAAGCCCTTTCCATGTGTTGCATCGTGTGACATTTTAATGTGCTTACGAAGTTCCGTGTTCTGAATGTATTCGCATTACAAATTGACAAGCGGATATTGTGAAGTGGATATACACGGTATTGCTTTCATACTGACTGTGCATAAATACTGTAACTACACTGTGTAGTATCAAGATATTTCGGAGCTCTGGGTAATTGGATGAAAATAATATTTAATTTACTAACTAACCTCTCACAGGAAGTCAATCTTTGCCTCTTTACTAATTGTTGACTAACAGTATAATTATATGTTATAGAAGTACACTAATAATATTAATCCTCAACCATTTGTCTTATGCATCGCGAACACCGGCTGTAAACTCTGGCAGAAACTTCTGGTTATTCATCTACTTCTTATGCATATTTGCAGTAGTACGGTCTGTGTTAATTTTTGTAAATTGGCTTCTGCTTCGCGAACACTGGCTGTAAACTCTGGCATAAACTTCTGGTTGTTTATTTACTTCTTAATCATATTTGCAGCTGTACGGTCTGTGTTAATTTTTGTAAATTGTCCTCTACTTTGCGAACACTGGCTGTAAACTCTGGCAGAAACTTCTGGTTGTTCGTCTAATTCTGGGCTTTAGTCTTGTTTAAGACACTGTTTTGAACAAAGAGATACTCTATCTATATGGGGAATTTTTGTGCTTGATATGTGTATGTTGCATAGCATTTGCAGTTATATGGTCTTTTTTTTAAATTTGCTTTGATTAATTTTTAAATAATATACCATTCATGATACTTATACGCGTTGTTTCATGCAGTATTCAGAAATATGTGTGATGCATTTTTAAACAGCTACCAAAAATTTGCAATGATGAGTAATTTATTTCACCCAACAAGATGAAACTGGACAAATTTGTGTGTGTTGTTTGTACCTTGAGGATAAATATTTAGTAGTGTTAAAAAAACTGCTCTCGGTGAAGTTATTGCACAAATCAATTTCATATTGACTGTGCTTGTTTACTAATTATTAAATAACAGTATAATTATATGTTGTAGTAGTCTACAAATAGTAATAATAAACATCAATCATTTATATTTATGTTATGTATCACATGTGTATGTTTCACAGCAGTATTTTTTTGCGCTAAATTTAATAAAGTACAAATGTCAACCAAGGTCGACCTCATCTATACAGGGTGTCACGAATGTTCATGGGACGTAAAGGCAGTTGGTGTGATATTGATGACATCCCCCGGCCAGTGTTTAGATATTGGATAAATACCACATGCCTAATGTTTCTGAAGGCATGAACATGTGTCATTTACTTTAACATATGACAGCTTTGTAACTACCGCATCAGCAAGTATAGTATAGGACGTTGCAGAACCAATCCTAAAAGCCCCTGGCCTTTGTGTGGTTTTTCTAGGCAAATTTACGTCCAGTAGTTTGCTATTGCTTTCTGGACAGTCGGCTTTCTTGATACCACTGTCGAAACCAACGCAAGGCGCATGGCTCGCAGCTGGGATCGAACCCGGCATCCCGGCAATACGAAGCGTTCGCATCGACTTAGCCACAGAGCCGACAAGTATAGTTTATGCCATGTACATATATTCTTTCATTATCTCTGGCGAAGCCAGTAAGATAAATATAGCATGTGGTGTGTGTGTGTGAGTGTGTGTGTCGGTGTGCGTGTGTGATTGTCGGTGTGTATGTGTGTAGGTGGGTGGGTGAGTGAGTGAGTGTGTGTGCGTGAGTGGGTGGGTGTCTGTGTGTGAGTGTGGGTGTGGGTATGTGTGCGGATGGGTGTGGGTGTGTGTGTGGGTGGCTGTGGGTGTGTGTGTGTTTGGGTGTGTGTTTTCTAGTGCGTGTGTGTGAGTGTGTGTGTGTGTGTGTGCGAGTGCGTGTGTTTGTGTGTGTGTCGGTGTGTGTGTGTTTGAGTTCGTGGGTAGTGTGTGTGTGTGTGTAGGTGTGTGTGTGTGTGTGTCTGTGTATGTGTACTACATCCCTTGCCATTCTCTTTGTATAATTGTCATCCACTAATGACGTATCTGCAACAAATTCAGCTTGACACCTTTTGCGGGATACACTGTAAAATTGAAAAGCAACTTTGCCTCAGACAATTAAGCAAACAAAAAAGAACCTAATGTAAATATTAGCTATAGATTTATTTTACCGTAAATGTAAATCTATATAAAAAAGGGTATATATATATATATATATATATATATATATATATATATATATATATATATATCAGAAGAGGGTGCTAAAATGTTACACAGAACCTGTTCTGCTGTATGGCAGCGAATTTTGGAATGTCATTGAATTAAGAAAAATCTGAAAGCAACAGAGATGTGGTTTCTGAGACAAATGTTACGAATACCTTGGACGGCCAGAGTAACTAACAATGATTGCCTGAAAGAACCTAATGAAATTAGATCTTTATATACAACAAACTGAAAGTTACAAACACTGTTCTGTGTCACATAATGAGAAGAGAGACACTGGAGAACATCTTGACAACTGGAGAAAGGGGTAGAGGCAAACCAAGAGTGATAATGCTAGATGGGCTGAAACGATGGCTTGGATGGATATAATCAAAACAGCTGTTCCAGGCAACCAGCGACCGTGATCTGTGGAGACGCATGAGGGCCTACTCCAGTTGGCAGGGTTACATGATGATGATGTATATCAGACAAAGATGCCTGGGGGTAAGGGGGGGGGGGGGGGTAGGGGTTATTCGTTATGTGTCTAAATATGCTAGACTATGACACATAAG
The DNA here is from genome assembly GCA_905116865.2 of Candidula unifasciata. NCBI lineage: Eukaryota > Metazoa > Mollusca > Gastropoda > Stylommatophora > Geomitridae > Candidula > Candidula unifasciata. Next base: position 609,094 of record CAJHNH020002902.1, read on the forward strand.
TTGTTATAACACTCTCCCTCTTCTGCAGTTGCCAATTCCTAGACAACCCCCAGAGAATTATAGAAAGTATCTGATTATTTTGTTTTTATTTTTGTAAACAATTCTAGATGCACGTCAGCGTCTGCGGCTTTGGATCAAGTGCACAATTATACAATTTCAACATAACCAGTTCAATTCAGAGGCGTCACTCAGCTCTGTGTTGGTTTAAACAAAGTATGAACGCTGACCGTTGAGAAAGCAATGGCAAACCACTGAACATCAAATTACCCAGAAACGCCACACACACGCAAAAACGATGAGCTTGGTTCGTTACGTCTTGTAAAAAAACAAATTTGCAACATTGAGTTAAATAGAGATAACATATTACCAGTAATTGCTTATTTCTCTCATTGTTATAGCTGTTAAAAACTAACTTTGACACAACGCTGGGCTGGCAGACAATTTACATATATATGTATTGTTGTTTATAATCTTGGCAAGCCTTCGCTGGTTTTCCATTAAACAGAGCTAGTTTGCTGTCAGAATGAGACATCGATTCCCCGAACTAATTTTCAGAAACGTTTGCAGTCGGACGTGGATTGGGTGCTTTGAGTGCAGATACACTTTTCATTGTTGATATATAACAACTGATAATTTGGATTTAATCATTTTTACAACGATGACTGACTCACGAACGTTCGACCCCACCAGGGCATCACACCGAGCTATAAACATCAGTGACACAAAGTGCCAATATTCGGATGAGGAACACCAATGGACAGGTCCCAGAAACCTGGTTCAACCCGTATGTTGGGTTTTATTAGGGTCCCCGGCAACACACAGTTTTTTGGTCCTACATTGGTTGATACTAGTGGTTGTTCAGACATTTTTCTTTTTGAATACCCCCCCCCCACCCCTACTGAATTAAGCTCATTTCATGTCAAAGATCATTGTTACTTTAACATACTTCATATCATCATTTATTGTTCACAATATCTGTAATTATTACGTTCTGAGAAGAATGGCGCTGAGAGAAGTTACCAGGGAATCTGACCGACGCTTGACACTCAGAGGGAAGGATATGACGCATATACAATCAGACAATTACTAGAATCACCGGAATTTGAACTCTTCACTTGCTGCTGAAGATGGGGACAAGCACTTATGAGAGTGTCCTGAGTGCTGGGAAGTGGATTCTTAATTTAACATTCAACATTCAAATCACTTATTCCGCCCGAACATGGAAAGCAGTTTCGTGTGTGTGTTATTTTAAAGCCCCACTCCGATTGTAGCCGGGGACACTAATATGACTGAGCAGTTTAATGGAGTTTCTGGAACTTACATCCCGTGGTATCCTAGTTCGAATGGCGGCACCTTGTGTCACCGGGTGTTAATCTCTTGCTGTGTGGTCCTGGTGGGGTTTAACGTCACTCATTTACTAGCCGTATCTTTGTTTCAAAGCTTGCAGACTATGTCAAGCGTCAGATATTGTGGAATGGTATGAGAAATTTAAGTTTCAAGGAAATTAGACACACTTAAGCATACTGAAGAGAAGCTTGCTGCTTGCTTGCTTCTTGGAAAAGAAAAAGAATAATTTGATCACGTTCAGGCATTTTAGCTGTATAGCTGCTGCCTATATTTGCGATCTTTATTAATTTTGATTTGCTTGAATATGGTTTCCTTCGGTTCCATTTGATTATGTTGTTTTAAACGGTTTGACTGATGTTGTTTCTTCCTTGTATAAAGTTGTTCGATACTTAATGTTGTTGTATCTGGAGGCAAGGGTCTTCTATTTCTTATTTGTAACTCTTTTTGTTCGTTCTTAACTATGGTGTGACACATCTTTATAGTGCATTTTAGTTCTGTCCTATCCCCTCGTCGTCTTGTGATTTCCATTTTCTGATTGATTGAGTCTGGTTTCTACTCCTCGTCACGTTTTTCCCCTCTGTCTTGGCTTCTAGGATGTAGTAGTGCTTAGTCCTTACAATGACTTTTATGTAATTTCGTCTTTCCATTTTTGCTGTTGTTTTTCTCCTTCTCATCTTTGTCTGGCGTCCTCTGTGTTCTTTTACGTTTTGGATTTGGCTGGTAGGTGTCTGTGGATGTTGTCTTCTCTGTCGTTTCTCTCATCTCTTCCCTCAGTCTCTTTCCGTATTGATGCTTCCTGGTGGAAGCCTTCTATTCATTTCTGTATTGTGTCTATCTTCAAGTTCTTGCTGCTTGCCAGTAAACTCTTTCATCGATGTTTCTTTTGGTTTATCGTCTATTGGCTTGTCGCTGTTAAATCATAATTGTCATCTCCTTGTGGGGTGCAATTTGTCGTTATTTTAAAGCCCCACTCTGCCTTTTGCCAGGGGCCGCAATATTCCCCGGCCATAAATATGGCCTAATGGTTGCACGCAGTTTCCGGGACCTCTCCTCGGGTGATCCTCATGTGGCACTTTGTGTCATCGGGTGTTTATCGCTTGTGGGATGACCTAGTGGGGTAAAATGTACCACTACTATTAAATCGCCTCATGGATTTGGCATGATATTCCACACACCCCACTATGTGAAAAGGCTTGTTTACTTTTGTTTTACCACACATTTTAGTTGCAATTGAGTAAGCAGGACCCTGTCGTGCTATGATTAGGAGAAGCGGTTGCATCAGGCGGCATGCTTTTTGGCGCGTCATAAGCAGCGGAATCAAAATACAATTTGATTGTTTAATATGACAGCACGAAACACGCAGTATACATTATTTACACACACTGTATACACACACACACACACACACACACACACACAAAGCAATTGCGGGGATTAACATTTAATCTAGACCCAAAAATATAAATGGAATGTTTGAAGTATGTCTGAGCCTGTTTCAATGGATCTTAGATACAAACTAACCTTACGTACGCTTAACAGCGTGTAGGACCCACAGAAATCACTTAACAATATACAAACAGCAATGAGCACGATGATGTGTTAAATAAACGGATTGTCAGCGGAGCTTTTGTTCTTAAACAGATAAACAAACAAACAAACAAACAAAAATCACCAGTACTCAGCACAAAGTACCTAATCGTTAATCCTGAAACTAAAAGTTGCTAACATAAATTTGTGCCTCACAGACTAGCATCCCCCTCCGCCCCCCCCCCCCCACAACACTTTTTTAATTCCTTTCCCCAACCCCTTTTTCCGCCCTTTTTTTTTTTTTTTTCTCAACGCAAATTTAATGTTGAATTAAGAATCGACATCAAAGCACACGGGACACTTCAATAAGAGCTCTGTCACCAACTTCAGCAGCAAGCGAAGACTGCCAATACCGATGGTACCTGTAACTGTCTGACTGTACATCCGTCTCGCCTTTCCCTTGAGCGCTGAGCGTCGGTCAGATTTTCCTGGTAACTCCCTGCAGCGCCAGGCTTCTTTGACCGTAATGATCTCTTTGTGCCTTCCAACTGTTCACTCACTTCCAAAACTTGTAAATACAGACAGTAATAACAGTTAGAAAATTGAAATATTTTGGTCACTTGAAACGTCATGGAAGTCTAAAGAGAACAATAATGGAGGGGTATATGCCTTGGAAGAGAGGAAGAGGAAGGCCAAGGAGAAGATGGGTGCAGGATGTGGCAGATGATCTCCAGATGGGTGTATCAGACGCAGGACATCTTGCTCAGGATAGGAACGTTTTCCGGAGGGTTGTTATGGCAGCAAGGTTTCGCGAGGGACATGCTACTGAATGAATGAATGAATAACAGTTTAGCAGTTTGACCGTCAGGAGAGAAACAAAACAAAAGGAAATTTCTTATTAGCCGACCACAAACGGGAAATCCACAAGTCATGGGTCAAATATTTCAGGGGTTGGTAGACTAGGCGTACAGTGTTGGTTTAGATTAGGTAAACACGCAAAAACCTTGGCCTTGGAAAAAACGCGCTAAAGCTAAGAGAACACTGAAAACCCGCTCCTATCACCCTCTAAAATACTTGACTCTCCTGTGACGTCATGTGTGGTCAGCTAAAAAAGAAAGCACGAAACAAAGCTCCGATTATTACCAAAATACTGGTAGAAACGAACTGAGAAAGAAAACATAGCACATTTAAGATCTTGGATAGCTTTATGCTGATTACATCTGGAAATTGACTTCACATTCCTTGGCAGAGATTAAAATCCCGCATCTAGACAGACATCCGTGACAGCTAGTCAACAGAATGCATCTCTGGTGGCTAAAGAGATCATCTCTGATGGTGCTCAGAGATATCTTAGATTGGGGTAGATTGCTGACTACAAAACCTTAGCTGTCAGTTACATGTTGTGCATGTGGTATCTATGTTTGTCTGCACTTGCTGGAGAATGTCTTCAGTGTTTTTGCCTTGTGCGTTTAAATACTTTAAAAAAAAAAAAAAATACTATTTGGCATGATTGTTGTATTCTTCACATGGGGGTTCCAGAGCCTCATTATCGGGAAATAGACCCACTGGCCTCTAACAAATTCTGGAGCAAGACTGAAGCACCGAAGTGGACGAACAACCAGAAATATCCGCAGGAGTTTATAGTCGGTGAACGCGAAAAAGGAAACAAAAAATGATTTTTTTTTTCTTGTAATTACCTCGCTTTTACAAATTAGGATTTAATGTTTCTGTTTGTTGTCATAACAATAGTATAAGGGGTATATGTATCAGGAGTAATTTACACTAAAGTGGAAGTGAAATAAAATGTTCCTTGTATCTATCCCATCATGTGCGCTTTGAAATGTTGACCTGCAATCATCATTTCTACGTAGCAGACATTTTGCAGAACATCTCTTTTATTAGAAAATCTACTGGACGTTTCTCCCATTAAGATATCCACTATGTTCCTTGCACACTTCTGAAAAGGTCTGCATGGTTTAGAGGTCTTATCAACAGATCTTCTACTTTTTGTTTTGTTAAGTGTGCAATAATGAGTTTCTAGGGACCCCAGTGTGATAGTTTCCCCACCAATACTGAATGAACTTAAAGCGTTCAGCCACTGTGCTACTTCGGCTCAGAGATCGCATTAGTCGGAGAAAATAAACTCTGGCTTTGCTAAGTCTTGAACGAATATCACTGTCCTGGCAGGCAAGCTTGTTAACTATGCCAACCCTCCTCCTTAACACATATCAGGAAAGCAAAAAATCCCCTTGCCCCTTCCAGAATCCTCACGCTATCAAGGAAAGGTAGCCTAATGAATCTGTCAACGATGGAAGCGATCCTGTGACACTCCAAAACTGTTGTCATGGTAACCCCTTTCTACACAGTCAAGTGTGCGATAGTGTTACCACTACTGGGGCCATTAGGACAGTGTCTTGTCACTCTAGATTCCCAGAGAATTTTTACCCGGGAAATTTGTCATATTATCTGTCTGGGGAGAATGACAACAAGGCTGTGTATTAGGTCTATTTTTGCTGGCAAATTTAGATGTTTATCTCTCCGTGCGTCCTTCGCTTCAGGCAATTTTAAATGATTTTACAAGTGGTCTGCATCCGTATCTACACTTTAAATTGTTGAGGGGGTATTTTTAATGATTGCAATTTCTGAACATATATCCGTTCCTATTTTAGTAATCACCGTCTGTGGAGTTAATGCAACCAACACTGCTATAGTTTGTCGTATTTTAGGTACTGTTTTCCACATTATAACTCTTTTCATAATCGATTCTAATTTTAAATTGTTAACAATGTGTGGATGAGGCTTTTGAATATCATAAAATGTCATCATAAAATATTCAACAACCAAGTTCGAATATTTGCCACCGTTAAAGAACACGCTCAACTAAAAATAATATTTCTCCAATAGTTAACACCATCATGGCTAAGATAAATTATTAAAACACAGGTATAAAGCAGTGATTTTCTAAACTAACGGTTAAATTTTGATATAAACATGACGCAATTCACAAAGTTAATTGTGGTGCCCAGATAGTTTATTTCAAAAAGTCCACAGTCGTTAGACATACAACCTATTTTTGTAAGGTAAATGGCCATTCTCACGCCATTAGAACCTGTGGTGCTAGACCTATAGTTTTATTTGAAGAGATCACACCAACCGCATTTACTTTAAGAACATTTCCAGGTAGCCGTTTGAAGCCACCTTCGGTCTGAAGTCTATAAAATTTCGCCCTTACCTGAATTTGAACACAATACTTTCTAACCGACAGTCAATGGTCTAGTCCTGAGCGCTACGTGACAATAGACAATATATATATATATATGATTTGGGATACATTCTTTTTGTTCCTCAGAGAGCAAAGGTAGTCGTAACAATTGCAAAGTAAACATAAGTATAATTTCTACAATCTTTACTCCGTTCACGGTGGAAAGTCCTGGCTGTTCGTCCGCCTCTGTCGCGCGCCTAAGTGGATATATACACTGATATAGTGAGGGTGTGGTTTTGAACCTTAACAATGCCCACCCACGTGAGAAACTGGACTAATATCTAAGCTATGTTGATCCTAGACAGTCCTGGATAGCCAAGAAAACAGCGAGTGGCTCGTTCCATGAAATGAAAGTTGCTGTACTTGTATCCACAGGAGTAGGAGAAGGGATAGATAGAGATCAAGATAAACCCACTGAGAAAATATCAAGGTACTCAGTTAACGCCTCCGACTTATCTCCTCTCCTGGCATTACTTAAAAGCCCCCATCAAAAGATTTAAATAGTTGTCAGCTGAAGTAAACTAATATGCACAAAGACACTTGAACCTAAGTACACAATTTACTATTTTGTAACAACATCAAACATGATTTATTTGAATAAATCGAAATTAAAATGAACTTGTTTAGGCTAGTAGAGTGAGGTGATGTGAATAATAAAATCATAAAGGTATTGGAAAGTAACAACCTTTGGACAGTTCTCGGCTTGAGACCCTGCCTATCTTTTCCAGTTTGTCGTCCTCACTGCTTCAAGCAGGTCGTTAAACTCAGACTGTCAGCAATGAATGGATGCTTACTAGTCCCTGCCCAATTTGGGAACTGGAGAATGATGAAACAAGCGCATATGCGTATATGTGTAGTATCTACTCTAGATGTACACTAAGCATGCATATTATAATAACAAACATGTTTATTTAAATAAAACATTTCATCTCTCCCTCATTTTCAAATTCACTCCTGTCCAATTTGGAAGGGCTTATGTTTCACATTTCAGCCGTTACATTTACTGCCTTCCTCTACACAAGCCCTGTAATGATAGTCAAGTCTTCTACGTCAGATGCCATCTCTCGTGCAAACTCAAAATGACAATCAGTCAGACAGAACCAGTTCTGGAATCTATGCTTGGAACAATGGACGCGCCCAGAAAGCTAACAATATTTCTGAGGCGAATCAAATAAGAAATCTCATGGATTTACTCTCCGGGATCAATCTCCGCATTAGCCTCCCGGGAGTTAAACACATTTCAGTGTGTTAGCTGTATGTAATACAGATTAACATTAACCACGCGTGACAAGATTGCCAAAGTTATCTTCACGCTTGTTACACTTCTTGTGACTGCTGCAACATTTTCTATTTCCTGCAGATTTACACTGTCACTTTTATCTTCCATGACCGCATTTGTCTCTTGTCTCTGCGTGGTTAGCATCACCTCTTCTGTCATCCTAGGTATGTTTTCTTTCTCCAACTGTTTTATTTCATGATCTGTCATCTCTTTCAGCCCTGGTTGGTTACCAATGATAAGTTCTGCACACGGTGAACTTAATACAGCCATGTCCATCTTCTTAGTGGTATAAGGCGTTTTGACACATACTGATGCTATTCTAAATTTTTCTATCCTACCTCCGAATGTTCTGCATCTAACCACTTTATCAGTCATATCCTCTGGTTTCACAAATGACTTATGTATACCTGAGATCGTCGCCCCTGTATCTCTTAAAATTGAGACGATTCGATTACCAACTATTCCTTTATGTAGGTTTAATTTCCCACAGTCTTTCACAGAATTTGCATTATGCACCGGTATCTTATGTCCACACGGTAAGTCTCCATATTCTTGAAACGTTTCACATATTGTGCATTTGTCTTCTTCTAGTAGCACTGCTGCATTTGTTTCTGATATATCACTTTCTGACTCGGAGTCTGATGTTTCACAAACTGCTGCTGCTTTAAATTCTTTCTTATATTTACAAAATTGACGCGTGTGCCCGTAGAATCCACAAGCCCAGCATTTACTTGTACTATCATATCTCTTTACCTTTTTCCTCCTGTTTTCAATTTTCTTTCTGACTTCTTGTTCATACAATTGATTGGTATCGCATATGGTTTCATTACCATGCCTTTTTTTGCATATGTCACAATCTATTATTGTTATTTTCCTTCCTCCATTAAATCTTCTTCTGGACGGATATGCTGATCTATTATATCCTGTTTCATATGACTTTTGTCCTTCGGCACTGGCTCCTGCGTATATATCAGTGTTTTGTGGTATGAGAAAAATATCACGATGTGCTGCATAATAATTTTCTCCTAGTTGTTCAAGATGTTTTAACGAAGTAGGTTTGTGTTCCTTCAGAAATGTGGTCATAGGTTTTGGTAATGATTCTAGCAATTTACTTCTTAATAATAAATCAACTAACAGATCATAGTCGTTGTTAATTTTGGCTGAATCCACCCATTTCTGAGAAGTTGTCTGAACTTCGGACATATAATCAACAAATGTTTGAGTTGATTTTGGTTTTAAATCAATGAATTGCAATCTGTATCCTGCTTCTTGTAGGTCATAGTGTCTCATTATCCGGTCTTTAATATAATCAAAATCACGTCGTAAATTTTCTGGCACTGTCTCCAATATTTTTAACGGTTCTCCTCCAAGGTGTCTTTGGAACAGTATTGCCCAATCTTCTTTTGGAATTTTATGAAACCGAACTTGTAGTAAAAATGCTGAAATCCATGATCCAATGTCATCCTTTTCACCAAAATTCTTTATTAATCCTTTGTATTTTGTAAATTTATGTTCTTCTTCTTTAGCTCTTTCCCTTTGTGCTGCCAGTTCTGCTCTGGATTCATTATCCATTTCTTTTGTTCTTATCTGAGCTTCAACCTTTTGTCTGTCTGCCTCTATTTGTGCTGTCAACCGCTGTTGTTCAAGTTTTAACTCTTGCAATTTGATTTCTTTCTCATGGTCTTTATTAATCCTTTGTATTTTGTAAATTTATGTTCTTCTTCTTTAGCTCTTTCCCTTTGTGCTGCCAGTTCTGCTTTGGATTCATTATCCATTTCTTTTGTTCTTATCTGAGCTTCAACCTTTTGTCTGTCTGCCTCTATTTGTGCTGTCAACCGCTGTTGTTCAAGTTTTAACTCTTGCAATTTGATTTCTTTCTCATGGTCTAATTGATGTTGTTTCATTGCTGCTTCATGTTGTAACTGTTTATTTTTCAGTTCTACTTCTTGTTGTAACTGTTTATTTTTCAGTTCTGCTTCTTGTTGTAATTGCTTTTCTCTCAGTGCTGCCTCTTGCTGTTTCATTGCTGCTTCGTGGGCACGTGCTTCTGCTTCCTGGGCGCGTGCTGGGGCCCTTTCTTCACGATCCAATTGTTGTTGAACCCTTTGTGCCTCTTTATCTTCCTGTTCTCTTCCTTCACAGAAATTTGTCAACTCCTCTCCTGATAACCCTAACTGTTTTCCCAGATTTATGTATTCTGCTAGGTTTGCCATTTTAAACTGATTATTGTAACTTATTACTTTTGAAACTTTAAATTTAAGATAAATCCCGTATTATTTATTTTATACCCTTCTTTAACTAAATAATTGAGATTTTAAATTTAATTATATCCCCTAACTAATTTTTATACTCAACTAATAAATAAAAAAAAAAAATATTATCTATTTTACTTAAATAGAATAATAGAATATCACAATTAAAGAACCTGAAGATAGAACAAAGAAAGCATGTAAACAATGTAATGAGTTGATTCTTTTTCCTTGGTCCTGGTGATGGCTTCCTTGCTCTTCTGCTGTTGGAATGGACTGGATTAGGTTTGTGGTCCTTGATGCTCCACTGCACGTCTTTACTGTCTCTGGACACGCTCTTCTGATCTTTGTAGGACACTGCTCTTGTCTTCTGTCGTGGTCTAAGTCTGCAGATGATCTTAAAAGACTACCATTAGTTTATGCTCATTCAATAATTCAAATATGTCCAAAAGTCTTTATACCATGTAGTTTAACAATCTACACTGAAGTTGATCAGTTGGCACAGATCACTAAATGTTCACAGTTAGCGCATATAAATTTCACTTTAATAGTCACCACAAACTGTTGATAAATGTTAGATTCTCACTGAAATACTTTTCTTACAGAGAATGTGTGTAGTTCTACTCTACAACCTGAATAGTCATAGTCTATCACATTAATCACTGTTTTTACTGTCTATCCATTATAAATTGTAAACCATTCGTGACGTAATTAATGTTGATAAACACCACTCCTTCCTTTCCTACACAATACACACTTGAACTCACCTATACGGACGTATTACAAACATTTCGTAGTAACAGTACTACTTCTGGTGCTGACTGGACCCCGTTCTTTTTTATTGACAAGTATTCTTGACCTGAGGCATTCACTTGTGGACGGTGTGCTGTACGGTTGCCTCGAGTTAGCTGTCGCTGATGACGTTTTATCTGCTACTGTGTTGTACTTGACCGTTGTTGATGACCTTGCTCGCTGTAACTGAGTGCCGTCTCGGCCCCTGGCAATGCAGTGTTCTTGCGGTGAAATCTAGTCCGAAATTAGTATCTCTGGTTTTTGACCTCTTGTTTGACGAACAAAACCCACGTTAAACAACGATCACAGGGATACTGCTGCATACAATTTTCCGTCGTGGATAACCCACCACAAGGGTCAAAAGTTCAGCTTACACAGTCTCTTCCAGCGACGAACAAGCGTTCCCACGTCGCGGGATGAAACTTGTGCAATTTTTTCACACGTGAAGTGAATACATTACCCAGTATTGTTTCGCCGTGTTTCTGCCAATTTTTCTCAGGCTAGCTTGTTTGTTTCAGAATGACTAGAGTCTGGAATTCAGTTGTCCCGGTTTTACTTAATGCCCTTGACAGCATGTCCTGGTCTTACATAATACTCCGACATTTCTTTAAACTCCATCTTCCAATACACATAGTCACTGAAAACTTACGGCTGCCGGTATTTGCCTAAATTTTACATCTGTCCACAAAAACACTACGTCTAATGTACTGGCATAGTTAGAACAAGCCTGCACTGTAACTCATACTTATAACTTACAATGTATTCGCACTTAGGACGGGTCCCCAATGTAATGACTGCCCTTTTGTGTCTCCTCCACACTTGCTATCTGTGGTGCAGAGTTAACACTGGCTCTGATGCCTAGAGGTTCACAACTCAATCAAAGCAGACATGATCCTCTTCACGGTCACACAACGTCTAACAACGGTTAACACCAGCGGCACATTTCACGAGTTTATTTACACGTTAGCTCAATACACAAATCACAGGTGAATCCACTTACAGCATTCGGACAATAGACGTTGACATATTCACAGCTGGCTTTGACAATCAAACAGGGTACCATCACAGCTGGCCTTCTCGATCATTCATTCCTCGCCGATTCAGATCCACATGCTCTAGTCATTCTCCATTCATCTTCACAGCTTCATTTTCCAACCTTTCTCTCTGGGGCCCAGTCACCGAATGCCCGCCTGATTCTCAACCCCCCAGATCTCCTCATTCACACGTGACACACTCTTTCCTGTCGTTTCACCATATCTCCGTGAAACCCATGCTCTCAGGGACTTCCCCAGTTATGCCAATCATCCCCTGACATTATCCCTATTTATAACATCATTACAGATGCCATCTCTCGTGCAGACTCAAAATGACAATCAGTCAGACAGAACCAGTTCTGGAATCTATTCTTGGAACAATGGACGCGCCCAGAAAGCTAACAATATTTCTGAGGCGAATCAAATAAGAAATCTCATGGATTTACTCTCCGGGATCAATCTCCGCATTAGCCTCCCGGGAGTTAAACACATTTCAGTGTGTTAGCTGTATATAATACAGATTAACATTAACCACGCGTGACAAGATTGCCAAAGTTATCTTCACGCTTGTGATTTCAAAAACATGATAGTTCATTAAATTTCAATTGTAACATCAACATGTAGGTTTTACAAGATTGAAACACATGTACACGAAAAAACATTCATTACACTATCAAATAGGAAATAAAGCAATGTGACAGTACCCTACGAGAATGGAGAAATGTCCGCTAAGGAGTACTACAACGTGATGAAGACACATACTTGAGCAAAAAGACAGCTAGATTTCTATCACATAATATAGATTTGAACCTAATTTTCCTTACCTGGACAATGATACCACAATGCCAAAAGTTCTGTCTTAAGCTTATGTTAAGCCCAACAGATGGCATGCTCTAATGGCAGAGTCTCATCCCCAGTCCTAGAGTTGACACTTTTATAACTTTTATCAAGATCCTCCTACATTACGCTTAAAATCATTCTCATTCAAGGATGTCACAGCTCCTCTCCTGTGGGTAAGTTTATTCGCTGTCAGTCAGGGCTGCACAACACTTGTTTAAATTCCCACGGTCACATTCTCCAGGTTCAACCAAGCTGGTCAAAGCATATAAACCCAGTCACACCTCCGGTCTACTTCACCTGTCAAGTTGTTTGCTAACAACTCCATAAAATCGTCTTTGTCAATTCTTCTGCCCACACTTTCGGCTCCCTGTGTCAATATTGACGATCTGACCGGAACTCCAGTTTAGGTAACCTCAGGGGGAGATAAACACATTTAGTTTGTGTTATCTGCTCCTAAAGGTCTAGCTAGGAGATAAATATCTGACACCAACAGATGGTGTGCAAATCTGCAGACAGTAAGTCTAAGCTAGTCAGCCTCCCTGGCGTCACAAAGAGTACCTTAACACTTAACATCTGGGAAAGAGTCTTAGTGTTTGCTATTACCAACAGTCTAGGAAAATTAAATGCTTGTTTAGGTCGCCTTACTTAGATTAGGGATGTATCCAAAACCATTTATTTCTGTATACTTCGAAACACAAAGGAATAAAAGTAGGTTAAGGAAAGACATTATGAAGTCACCGAGCGTATTGTCACAGCCTCTTGACCTAAGTATTCTTCCAGAACGTGAGTTTGCATGCACATCCGTTTTACAGATCTGACTTACTAGTATTGAGACTGTTGGTTCCTTGCTTCTCAGGGAGATGCACCCTGACTTCAAAGAAGGCCCCCAATTAGTCGACTTTTAGGACGTGCTTGTTGGGGTGGCAGTTGGTCTGTTTTTATTTTTCCCCACAATGGGGCCTCGAAACCCACACGGGGATTTTAGGATATAAATCTGCATTAACTACATTCTGGTATGGATATCATAATGTGTGTTCAGTTTGAGAATATATACTATATAACCAAAATTATTTAACTGAAACTGTCATTACCAGCCAAATTACGTGCCCAAAAATCGTTCTATTTCAAAAGCATGGTATCGCTGTGTTGACGAAATCTCTGTAAATGTTTTTTTGTTTTTCTTTAAATTATTATTTATTCTTTGGGGAGTCCCCGTGGCGGAGCGGCTAGACGCTCGCCGCGAATCGGAAGGTTTTGGGTTCGCCCCATGACAGAGCTGGAGTTTTTTCAAAAATGTCCTTGTCTCCCAGGTCGACCCAGCCTTGAGTGGGTACCGGGTGCAGTCCCAGGAAGTAGAGATGGCCAGCGTATTGCTGACCACATCACATATCTTGTGCCGATGGTCTATAAAAATTTAGGTCTAGCCCTATATGCCCTATAAGCCTTTTTTATTTATTCTTAGAAGCTTGAGAAGAAGATATGTAATGTTCCGATACTGTTGTACAACTTGGGTTATAATATTAAGAAATTACACTCACTTGTCTACTATAATGTAGCTAATATCCAATAAATGTATAAATCAGTTTTATGTATTCAATTTGTAATAACTTAATTATACAATCAAATCAATAAAAGATTATCCTCTCAGGATGTTAATCTCCCGTATAAATATTTGCTTTATCCTGCTTTGGTTTATAGCCTTTCTCAGTAAGGCAATTCCTCACTCCGTGTTTGACTCAGCTATCCGCTATTTTTAGATCTGTGAAAGATCCTATAACTCCTGCAAAATTTATGGAAGAATGCAGTAAATAATTCTGAAATAATAGAGATTACAAAAAATGATTATTAATCAGTCAGTTCAATTCCAGAAATAACTGCACCTAGATGAAAAAAATCTGTATTAAATCTTTATAAATAAATAAATGTAATTTAATTATGCTAATTACTGTATAATTTATCGTAAATAAATATAAAAAAATTTATAAATACCATTCAATTATTATTATTGTATTTATAATTAATTCTAAACCATAATAAATAATTATCAGAGACGCTTAATAATAAATAATCAAAAATAATAATAATAATTACGTAGTCTGAAAAAAAAAACAGGTAAAGGTCCATTTTCCACGCATTTAGGCGTATTGGGCATACAGTGCTAGACCTATATTTGTATAGACCAATCGGCACAAGATGGGTGATGTGGTCATCACGCCGGCCGCTTTTACTTTCCGGTCATGTCACGATACGATATCAGTGGTTCCAGAAGTTAGTACTTGTAATAAGTTCTTCTGGTTCTAAAGAGACAGGATTATATTTACTCTGCCCTTTACCCTAATATTACTTTAAACCAAATTGATTTAAAATGTTTCCAGTCTTTCTCCGAGACAAAGCCACTGCGCTTTGTTTAAAATTACCTAACACTACGTAATACAGCCCGCTGGTTCAGACTAGGGATGTTAGATTGGATTCTCACTCCAGTGTCAGAATGTTATCTCCTGACCAGACTGTAGAGACTGAGCGGGGCCCTTTTGACCAGGTAAATTGAGTGGACGCTAGACATTGTGGAGCCCAGAGGTCGGAGTTTCGCAAGTCAGTGTAATTCTTGGCAGAACAGGTGTTTGGCAATTAGGAATGTTTGATCTGGGTCAAGTAGTAAACACACTGGCTTCACGGACCGTTTTCACATCGGCTAGTTAGATTCGGTGTAAACTAGATTGGGTCACTTAAGAATGTTCGCTCTAGGGACGTCAGTCCAGAATTGACTGACAGGCCACTTGTTAGCTAATTTGATCTGATAAGTACTCCGGAGGCGGGGCTTAAGTCATCGTCTTGAGGGTTGGGTATAACCGAGGAAAGGGAGGAGATTAATTTGGACAATAGATTGATACTTATACTTCGAGCTTGGGAATTCCTGTTAGTAATCGCAGCCTGCCGGCAAACAAACACAGATCGACGTGAAGGTAATTTTACGGTCGCATTCTGGTTTGGCGATTGATGGAAAGTTCCCAGGTGAATAATAATTTTAATCTTGTATACATAGGTTAGGGAGTTAAGCTTAGTCTATACTACCTTTTCCTAATTTGTCTGCACATTCTGCTTGAAATAGTTCTTTGTGAGTATTCAGTATCTCAGTTAGGGAACTGCTAAACTACTCCTATTTCTTGTATGTTTGTGTCACATGTTTTTCAGTGTATGTTTTCATGTGTATAAAATAAGATGTGAACAATGACATTTGCTATAATGAAATGTAATTATATTGTTTCCATGATCAGCCAAAATATGAGTTGGGACTGAGGGAAATGATGCCAAAATATGTGCAGAGATGCTGCTACGTTTGTGTGCCCACCATGTGCTCACTTAATGTGTTCACCTAAACAGGGGAGTTATAACCCCAGGGGAAGAATGATGGGTGTATAGAATTCACTGCCACTGAAAGATAATATTCAGGACAGCGTGCACCTATAAAGTGTTGGAGTTTTCAGCACATAACCTGCTCCACGTGGTCATGTAATATCAATGTCAGCCAGTTGTTGGAAGTCTGAGTGATGACGGACAACAGACTTAGAAAGTCAACTATCATGACATAGCATTGGAGGGAAGGCAGGATATGTGACGCCCATGTAAGACAAAAGACCTTCAGACTAGACTGGAGAGAATGTGGAATATGAGGAGGAGTGATGGGATATATTTTATTATTATAAGTTACAATAATTGATACATGTATTCTTAGTGTAAGTCAAGATACTACACGTATGTGTTTGTTTCCATGATTACAGCGCCCATGTGACGATCAGTCCACGAAAGAGACTACATTGTGTTAGACTCGGCCAGCTGGGAACGAGGTGGAGAACGAGGTGGAGAACGAGGTGGGAACGATGTGGAGACCGAGGAGGGGATGAAGTGGAGAATAAGCTGAAACAGGCAGAAAACAGGCAAGGAAGAGTTGGACACGCTTGAGAGTTCCTCACGGCTGTCAGAGGCTTATAAGCTAAGTTAACATCTTTTAAGTTAATATTACCATCATCATCATACCACTCTAAACCCCGAGCTGTTTTTCTCGCTGAAGCTTACCACTATCATCAAATTAACCAGTCACTGTTTGTGTAAATCAACAAACTGGGAATATCATTGTTAGTAAATAAAGCTGTAGGTCAAGTTTTATCCTGCATCAGTTTTTGTAATTCCAAATGTCTGTTCGTACATGTTTAATTAAACTGTTAGGATAGAATAACATTTGGTGGGGGCTCAAATAATATAATAATTCTTTAATTGTTCATAGCACCGGGAGAAGGTAGATGACAGAGGAATCATTTGCCCTGTCTAATAATTCATTTAGTATAATGATAGACATCTAAAATTCCTTTCCTTCTCTTGTGGGTACCAAGTTCAGCTAATGTTAATGTACTTAACGAGTCAATATGGCTGTTTTCTTGGGTATCCAGGACTTTGTCTGAGAGCAACATAGCTCAGATTTTAGTTCGGTTAATCTGGTGGAGGGAATGTGTTGAGAGGAACATCCCTACTCAGCATTGTAAACATTAAAACCACGCGTCACGTCACAGGTCACTCAGTACCCATTCAAAGCTGAGTCGACCTGCGAGTCCAGTGTCACATATCACTCCTGTCGCGTGCCTGATTTAAGGTTTTCTCCTTAAGAACCAACAGCACTCTGAAATAATTATGTTGAGTCGTTGGCTCTAATTGGTTTAAGGGATGCCCCGTGGCCAATATACTTATTTCAGGAATAGTGCAACTCAAGTTTTGGCACTACAAAATATATATTATTCCTAGGCACGCTTGGCTGGACACCCCCACTGCTATAAAAAAAAAATAGCCCCCAGGTTATGATAGTCTACCATCATAACCATGTTAACACAAATGAAAATATTTAATTGAACATACATGTATTTTAGACAGCTAAGACCGATGAATGAGTGACACTCCAGTCAATAGTGAAACTTTAGAAATACTGTTATACGCGTAACACATACATTATTTAAGAATCAGCAAAGAACTTCAAGAACCCAAGGTGAAATGAAGGACCAAACTTCAACTCGATATTGAATTGACTGAACGTGTATGAACGTTCCAAAGTCTGCCTTTCTCATCCCTATGATCAGTGTGGACATTTAATAGTGAAGCCTGGCAATAAACCCATGATTGACCACACTTATCTGAATACTTGGTTTCTTGAACTGGCTGGATTTTCAGTCACTCTGTTGTTATGTTCAAGACAGTCCCACACTAGACACTCGAACACTGGAGATACACCCAGACTCCTGGAGAGGATCTCAGGTACCAAGTCAAACACTTGAGGCACAAACAAACTGCCGGATAAATGATGGTGAAGGTGCAACACACATAATGTTGTCTGTAGACCAACTGGAGGATTTCATTAGTTGATGACCACAATGAGGTTCACCATCTGCTGCCCACCACTGGCTTAGACATAGGTGACTTCCTTGTAGGTAGTTTTGTGGACTGCTGATTCACTGCCTAGCTTCCAAGGAGATATCATCCTGTATCAAGAAGAAACTCAGAATTAGCAGTCATCTCAGGTGTTACATGTCAAGCTCAGTTTAATAACATCCACATTAGTAATCATTCAGAGGACAGCTCTGAGGGTAATGAGACAGTATAAGTCTCTACATATCATCTCTATTGTTCAGTCAGTAATAGTGACAGGAGATGAGTGCCAGAGTGGAGACAAATAGACTATAAAACAGAGAACATCAACTCTCCTCGCCCAATCGCACTTTTAGACACACATCCCATCTCTCTCTCATATATATTTTTCATACCATCCCCCGTCTGTTTACCGTACACACTTTGTTGTGCTACAATTAACCTTTGACCCAGAGCGCCAAGCTTGCTTTTGTCACAGCAACAAGCCAGCCAAAGATGACCCAGTTTACCTGTGTCTATTAGTCGATACAAATCCTACGTTTGGTTATATAATAATTACTTGTAGGGTTTAATATCTTTACAAATGGTGTAGGTTATTTAGAGCGCAAACTATTTAGTCTGTACAGGGGAAGGTCTAAGGTTCGGATCCTGATCTCTGGACATCAAGAACGGTCGAACTCGGTGCGATCACACAGCTGATTCTGCCCCTCCTGCAGCAGTGACCAACTTTAAAAAGAAATCATTTATGGTACTCGTAAACTATAATTAACTTACCCAAGCTTAGGAAATGTCCTAGACACCACAGGCCGCCTCCTCAAAGCATAGATGTACGAGGCACAGTTAAGAACATCTGTTCTTCTAGGCAGTCAGGCAGAAAATGCCCGCTTCAAACTACGCTTATCGTCACTATGAAAGAAGTTCCTTGTATTCCTGAACAGTGAGTAAACCGGTTGACAGGAATTTCTAAATAAAATACCATAATTCGCCAACCTACAGTTGCAAGTTTGAAAATGAAGATATATCAAAGCAACTAGAAGGTTTAGAAAGGACTATTTTACCAGATAAAGGTATAGATCAATATAAGGGACTAAATACCTTTCCGGACGAGTCTAAGTTTGAAATCTTGCTGAGCGCGAGGGATATCAAGTTCCGACTCGCCCACTGTGTACGGTGGTTGTTCATTCCATGACATCCAGGTCATTTTTGAAAAATAGTCCGTCTCCGCCAGGGAGCGAATCCACGACCCTCTGATCCGCACGTGAGCGTCTTGCCGCTACGCCACGGCGACTCCCATTATGTAGGTTAATCGCAAATAATTACCAAAATAAATTCTCACAATAGATGAAATACTTAAGATACTAATGATCAGTGGTAATTATTCAATATTAAATACTTTTACATATAAATTCCTAAACAATAAATACACAAGTATGTTACAGAAATATTTGTAAACTGAATTGCGCTGCTATCTCGAATTACATTTTAATTTCAATATATCACAGTGTTATCCACTTCAGATCCTGGATGCTAATTCTATCAGTAATCAATTTTCATTTATGGTCTACTGTTGTAGTGTTTGTTCATGTACACTGAAATTCTGGTTCAAAATCATTCACACATGTTAAATATTTTCCTCGGATAATTGGATAAAATTACTCTTGTAATATTTCGCTACGTTAATATTTTACATAATATTCCTGCAAAGTTTCTTTTGTTTATGGTTTTGCACCAGAACACAATTGTTCAAACGGAAATTTATCTGTTCTTTGAAATATTTATTATGTAAAATTACTAATAATTTTAAGATTGAAACAATACCTCATTTGTCCAAGGTGTTTACATAAATTCACGCATTCAAGTTGTGTGCAGCCTTCACAAGTAGTAAGTCAATCAAACACGCCTGCTTTCGTCTGTTTATGATCGAACTGTCTTATGTAGTTGCGTTTACCAGTGTTTCTTGAAGGTCGGACGCCAATGTGTACTGCGTCGATACAGTGTTACATTTGCTTTTGATGTAAAATAATTATCCAAAAGTCGCCACTTCAGATTTTTTCTCGTCGCTGCAGAAAAGCCTTGCATATGATATCAAAACGTCTAGTTTGAAAATGAAGGTGGAGGCAATCTTTGCTGTCATCTGCTGGCTTGAGAATGAGCTGTACACACATGTTGTCTTTGTAACTGACTCACGTTTATGTTGAGAAAAGGTGAAAACAGACATGCTTCGTGCAGAGTGACAAGCGTCACTTCAAAGGTCCCGGGTAGTTAGCATCCTTTAGATACTTTCTCCAGGTGATACTAGTGTGTTGGGAAATGAGCAGGCAGATAGATTGGCTGGCTCTGCACCACTTGGTGGTGAACTGATGTATGATGACAAGTTAGATATTGTTAGAGCCCTTTGGGAGCGAGTGAACAGTGCGGAGGCGCAGAAAGGTCATTACGGTTTGGAGAGAATGACGCTGTGAGGAGTTACCAGGAGATCTGGCCGATGCTTAACACTCATGGGAAGGATGAGACGAATATACAATAAGTCGGTTTCTGGTACCATCGAAATTTGAACTCATCGCTTGCTACTAAAGATAGGGACTGAGCACATATGGGAGTGTCTCGAGTGCTGTGATGTCGACTCTTTATTCAACATTCACCAATCAACATTCGTCGCTGTGCAATCCGTTTACGGTGTAGTCTTGACAAATTCGGTGTCGCATTTCTGTGTAAACTTGAAAATCCGGTGTAGTGGTAGTGGTAATAGTGTCATTATAGCCCGTTAATCATGTTTCATCTCCACTGTTTCTAGCTGACTAGATCAGTGGATTTACTGTTCAAACTTGAAATTGAATTATTATTTTTCGTATCTCCGATCAAAACCTTGTTCTTTCCAGTTGTTTTAATGGGTTTCCGTTTATGGGATGTTATGCTATTCGACAGATGACTTGTCAATCAACAGGTAATTTTTGTAGTACGCGTTCGCAGAATGCCGCATTAACAGGGACAGTATATTGGCACTGTTGGTGAAATAATCCATCACTTTATTTGCTATTAGGTTTGAATATTGCTGCATCTGACGGAATCGCTGGATGATCTCAAGAACTTAGCTTTATCACCGGTTTTCGCCTCTTATTTGCTTGTTTTCTGCCTTTATTTCTTGCTTCCAACTCATAATGGGCTTAGCTACCGGAAGACGAGTGTCAGTCAAAGGTACCTCCCGTTGTTGTGTCGTTAAAAATTAAAAATGTTCAGCTCTTTTCTCAGGTTTACCATTGTAGAGCCAACTTAGGATATTGTCTCCTCAGTGTGCTGGCTATCTACTAGGGGTGTTTCATATCTATGACATGGATGGCATTCTGAATGCACACAGTTGGTAACGAGTAGACGAGATCTCCGTTTATATATTCATTCAACTTTCAAAAATAATCTAGTCCAGTCAATGCATACTACTGGCTAGCACTGTCCAACAAGAGATGATGTCATTTATCAAGTACAGAATCGAAGTTTACCACCATCCACACTCTTTACCTTTCACTTCTGTTTCATTACACACGCGTTACATACAATGGTTGTTCCAGCATCTCTGATCTTGGCTGTTAGACTCCTTGGCCGGTTGGATATCATCGGCTAAAACTTCTGGTTAGGCTGTGATCAGGTTGTCATCTGGATGTCCTCTCATGGAATATAATCTCCTTCACTTCTTCAGCTACACAATGTAACATTAACTCTTCCCTCAAATATGACTTTTCACGCCGGCTACAAAACACATACTAACTAATTAACTCTTCGCCTAATCCTAAAACCCTCTCTCTGGGCTTCACGTGCTGGCTTGAGCACTGTTCGTATATTTCGTGTTTCTACGAGTATTTGCATTCTTGTGTATTTCTCTCTTTTCTTATGTTTACTCCTGTGTCGTCATTTAGGGAATCCCTGTGGGAAGATACCAACATTGCACATGTCTTGGTGTCCCTGTGTGGGTCCGGGGCCCTATTATAGAGAAAACAAGAATAGACCCACAGCCTATACACACGCATGTCGTAAAAGTCAACTAATTGGGAGCTTCCTTCAAAGTCGGAGTGCCTCTGTCTGAGAGGCAAGGAACCAGCATTCTGCATACAGACGAGTCAGATCTGTAAAACGGATGCACACGCTACACTTAGGTTCTGGAAGAGGACTGCAGTCAAGAAGTGGATGAACAATCAGAACTTTCCTCCAGATTTTTCAGCTGGTGAACGCGAGGAAGAAGAAGAATACATGTCTTGGAGCGTTATCTATATATAATTTTTACAAACAAAGCCGCAAAGAAAACCTTGTTTTGTACACACGAATTTGTTAAATTTCACACAGCTAAGAACAGAAAAGAACACAGGTAGTCATAACAATTACAACATAAACACGAGTATAATTTCTACAATGTTTACTGCGTTCTTATTCCTTAAAAATAAACAGGAAATGGAAAGTTAAGCTGGCTTGATACTGAACACATTACCACTGAATGACGTTTTGCATTTACAAATATGTAGATTTTAACATTTTGTCAAGAGAACCTCATGCATGGACATGATATTTGACGCATATCTTAGAAATTCCAGGAAGAAATAATTTGGTTGTCATACCTGTAGTTGGTGTAGCTAGCACAGTTTAAGAATGTTCGATTTTATAGACCACAGACAAAATAATCTGGACATAGACTAGTCATAATGGGTATCTCTGGGGTTTAGAAAGAACATTGATGGAAGTGTAGTCTCTGTGGAAAAGACATTGAATGATCAGTAAGATGCTGAATTCAGCAGAATAAAAATATGATGAGCATGAAGCTGCGTAATACAAAAAAATAGCGAGTAATCTTCCGACCAGGTCGTAACAAGACTGTCCCTGCCAAGTTGTCCACAAAAGACTATGATAGTGAGATAAGTACTTTAGATAAATTGTATAATTAAATGAAACCGATCCAAATGGTTTTTATGCAAACGTATGGAAAGTAATAATGGTTTAAAGAACAACGAAATCGATGATGATTCGTGAAAGAAGAGACAGAGGGCGTCCAACGCTATTGTGAATACATGATAACCGCCACACAGGCAGTTATTGTATCAGACTCTATAAATATGCTTCAGAAGATAGCAACAGGCAGTAAGCTCTCTGAATGGGTAGAAAGCATTCGAAAATGGCACTTAACCTCAGTAACCCGGATCTACACACCGGAACATGTGGGTATTAAGGGAAATGAGCGAGCGGACCAACTGGCAAGCACTGCATTAAGGATTGCGGGAAAAAGCATGGACAGAGTCTTTGCCGTCTTCGAGGCCGAGATAGGAGACAATATAACCAGCTTCTCAAGGGAACAATTAGTAGAAGGAGGACTGAGCACGCATGGGAATGCCCAATGTGCAGTGACGTCGATTGTGATAACATGAAATAAAATAACATCTTTTAGGGAGTCGGCAGTCCGAAACCCAAGTTCAAGGTGTCTCCTTCGTGGTAAAGAGCTGCCTGGCTGTTGGGTGAACATTCGTTAACGAAGGCAGTCAGGTCGTTATAGGGGTGACGCTAGCTGGTGGATGTAATGTTGCCAGACGGTGGCCCTTGCAGTTTTGCTCCATTTGTAGACTGGAAGGATATAGCTTTGTTGCCCAGCTTCTGAGTTGAGTGAATGGCGTAACACTGTGAGTTGCGGATTTCATTTGAACTGTGATAAACATTTTATGTGTTTTTCGTTGGCACAGGAGCGGAGCAACTATGGGGCGACCCGTTTGCTATGAAGCTTAAACTAAGATTACCAGATTACCAGATTTCCTGGAGATACGAGTTCAATATGTGGAAAGGTTGGCTGAGGAGTGAGTAGCAAGTAGACAGAGACGCATTCAGCCGCTTTGGGAAATATTGGATACAGTCTGGGAACAAGTTTGTGAACAGTTGCTTTTAATTACTGTGTTTATTATTTGAATGTTTTAACGTTTCGTAAGAGCCAAACATTATTTTTCAGTGCGTTTTAAAACAAAATTTAAAACAAACAACAACGCAAAAAAAACGAACCAAAAAAAATATTTTTTTAAATGCACTGGTGGATCTTTTATTTTTTGAAATCGGAAACACGTTAAAAAATAGCGAATAAAATCTTCTTACAATGCCAGCATTTACCAGATTTTAAGAAGTCGTCACTAAGATGGTTTGAGGCCTTAACATTCAAGATTGCTTGGTTAGAACAGTGACCAAAAACTGTAAAAGTTACCAACTGTGTGCTCCAGTCTTGTTTTCATCACATTACGGGGCGTTCGAAACCGGTTATCTCGATTAAAAACCTATACTGCAGCTAGCAGTGACACCATCGCCCGCTTTTATGATACTCACAAGATCTGCTATGCCAGCACATTTATGTCATAATATTAAGACTGAAAACCTCGTTAACACAAATTTCCTAGAAACTGAAAAATCCAGAATTCGTGTTAAATAATAGTGCTAACCAGAGAATTAGGGTAATACTTTTCTCTTAAAGCCAAACTTGTATTTATGTTAGCCACGTGTTCGTCTTCGCGTTCATGAGATTTAAGTGTATATATATGCCGGATTTCGCTATGCCGATTTTCGTGTCGCTGTCTCTAGGTTGTTGGCTGGATGGTCAGGAGGTAGCTAGTCACTTTATTGTATTGAAGCTAAATGCAGAAGTATTCCTAACATAAACCAAACACTTGATTTTTTTTTGTAATTTTAGTCTCACAATAAAATAATGTTAAAATGTCAGTTATAATACTAAACATATTACCAGGGCTTTTCCTAAATCAACGTCAGATTAACTGCGAAAAATAGGCGGTTGTCCATAGCGGCACCGCTCGTTGCTTGCATCATTCAGTGGTCTTTTAGCTCATTTCACGCCAATCTACAGTCGCATTTGTTTAGTTGTTTACGAACTGCAAACGAATAAATATGGACACTGTTATTTCCTGTCCCACCAGTTGCGACAATCGTGACGAGATTCGTTTTGTTCACGCAGAGGATTAAAATGGCGACGAGGTTTATCAAGAATTGTGTCGAGCGTATGCTGGTAACAATACACTTGACAGTTCTGTCAGGGGTTGGTGACTAGTGCAGTAAATTCAGAGATGAGTGTATAGTTCTGGTGTGGACACGGATGACATGCATGTGTGATAGATGAACTTTTAAAAAAGTCGACCAAGTCGTAGTGGAAAAGCGGCTTGTCACAATTTCAAGTCGACCAAACCTTTAATTGGCAGAGGAAAAGTCCATAGGTAAACATGGGCAAAAGGAGTACATTATTCATGTCATCAAGTGGATGTCAGTCTGGTAAAAGAAAAGCCAGGCTGGAACTATTCACCCAAGTCAGCGCCATTGTGTGTAACTGGACCACTTACATTTTTACCTCACTACTAAAGTACATGCATGCTATCACTATCTATCCCTTTTTTTCCTCCCAAACCTCCCCCAACCCTTGTATATGTTGTGGGGGTTATTTTGTGTCTCTGTGTTTTTGTTTGTTTTGGTATATGTGTCCTATCTGTATGTCCTGTCTTTGTGTGATTTGTGTCTGTGCATATTGTTTCTGTGTGTGCGCTTTCGTTTGTATAAATGCGTGTGTGTGTTTGTGTGTGTGTGTCTGCTTTGAGTATATCACTGCATGCATATTTAAAGTCATACATTTTCCACCCATGTATTTGTATTTTTACCCTACAATCATATTGATAATTTTAATACTTAAACACTATATGATTGATATGTATAGTGTAATTGTTGTGTGAAAGTTGAGTATTTGAAAAAGTTGAATTTAAAAAAAAAAAGGGGGGGGGGGAGGGTTATCATACGTAATATATAACCATTTCGAAATAAAGTTTGTTCATTCGTTTTCTCTCTCTCTCTCTCTCTCTCTCTCTCTCTCTCTCTCTCTCTCTCATATATATATATATATATATATATATATATATATATATATATATATATATATATATATATATATATATATATATATATATATACAAATACACATACACACTTACATGTACACATTTATCGATGTTATTTGTAAAAGTTTCCTTCTCTTATAAAAAACACGTATATCGTCTCTTTTCTTTGTGGGATGCAATTTTTCGTTATTTGAAGCTCTACTCTGGCTCTTGCCAAGGGCCGCAATATAGTCCTTTCATAAATATTGTCTAATTAATAAACGCGATTTCTGGGACCTCTCCACGGATGATCCTCATCTACGTGGTGGCACCTTGTGTCATCGGGTGTTTATATATCTATACATATATATATCTTTATCTCTCCCTAACATATATATATATATATATATATATATATATATATATATATATATATATATATATATATATATATATATATACATATATATATCCCTAACACACACACATATATATATATATACTAGCTATATATATATATATACTAGCTGTACCCGGCCACGCGTTGCTGTGGCGTAATTTGACTACATGGAAAATAGAGAACATAGAAATGTGTCTTCGCTTCACGCTAGCGATGTACAGAGCAACAGCTAAAGCACAGCTAATAAAACTGGTTACAAAAGTGGTTATTTGGTTATCACATGCTAAAGCTGTTTGTATTTTTATAGGAGACGGAAGTAAAGCTACAACTGTACTTGTAAATAACAAAGTAAGTCGTAAAAAATAGAAAAGCGGAGGTAGCGTTAGTAAAATATAAACAAATTAGGTAATGAGAACTTGAAAATCACGTGTAAAGCTCTTTAAGTTCTCTTAAATTTAAGTTATTACCCCCCTCCCCTCCCCTCTTCCACCGACTACTGCTCTCTCCCTCTTCGAAGGATTTTAAAATCACTAACTGGCGATATTTTGTTGTTGCTGTAACTGATATTGACATCCCTGTCCATCTGGACTAAAATAAGGAGCTGGAATTGTAAAAGGTAGTGAATAGGGCTAGTGAAATATTTACCACATCATCCTTCAAGTACCAGTACAACTACTAAAATAATGTCACTGCTATCTGTGTTACCATCGGAGTAGACAGAGAGTCGTGAGCCAGAAGATTTGGTTCCGCATGGCTAGTGCTATCGCCACAGACTGGTCAGGTTAGGATGTATAATTTCACTTGCAGACAGAAGAACGCCATAACCTTACCGGCGGTCTTCACATGAGAGCACTATGGTGTAACAGCCCAACCACAACTATTACTGCTGTTGCTACTTTAAGTGGGTAAAGCAGTTACTGTGATTTAAAGCTCTCTCAGTTAATAGTTTGCCCCCCCCCCCCCCCCCTGCCCCCAAATTCACCGACAACTCTTTCCCACATTGAAGTACTTGGGAGGAAAAAAAACAACACTTGAAAAGCAAATGAACACAGGAAAAAAACACCATAATTAGGAAATGAACGCCATTGTAAACAGCACAGCTTAAAATTCCAACACAGATGAAATAACTAAATCTAAATGAAAATAAATGAAAATCTATAC
Organism: Candidula unifasciata; assembly: GCA_905116865.2. Taxonomy (NCBI): domain Eukaryota; kingdom Metazoa; phylum Mollusca; class Gastropoda; order Stylommatophora; family Geomitridae; genus Candidula; species Candidula unifasciata. Next base: position 636,274 of record CAJHNH020002902.1, read on the forward strand.
AATTTCAGCGTAACCATGCAATCGGAAAGTTTAACAATGCAATCATAAGTATGCGAAATGGTCAAATTTAATTATCAAATGGTTTACCCATTTACTGTTTTTTTTTTTTTTTTTTTTTTTTTTTAATATTAAGGCAACATGGCTAGTGCTGTCACCACGACAGAGCAGATGAGGATATTATTTTAGTCCGGGGTAAAAAAAAAATTAACTACTGCGGATTTGAACCCAGGTCTACCGCACTTGAACCCAGAGTTCTAACCATTCGACCAAGCAGCCACTTAATCGGAACACCGAAAAGAGAACACAACTATTAGACATATGTGTCCCTACCACTGTGTCGCGATTAAAACACAATTCAAAACCGCAGGCAATTGTTTTCTCGTAGACAGATCCTCCAGATATATTAATGAAATAGAAATCGCACGTGTCTAACACGGTTAATGAAGTTAACTGTCTGCGCCGACGTCGAAATAGTCCTCGATTGCCCCCCCCCCCCCCCCCCCCCCCCCCCCCCCCCCCCCAATCGAAGGTTGTTTGAAAAAAAAAACAGAAAATAGAAATCGTGTTTGATATGGTTATTGTGGCAAATATAGAGATAGTCTTGTTTGCTGTACCACGACCTACTCTATGTATTAGTATTAGAGAAGGCGTTAACTGCACGTAACTCGCCGGCGAATGGTAAATACGGCGCATGCGCAATTACTAACGTGGCTATAATAAGAAATCACTAAAGTTATAAATATTAGTTGCGTATATTTTGGCATAAACTGTGGTCACCTATCTCTAACAGTGACAGGTTGAATTTCAAACCACGACGGTTCAAAATCCGGTATCACAACAAACATATCCTGAAAATTTCAGCTAAATCGGTTCAGTAGTTTCCGAGTCTATAGGGGTGAAACAAACACACAAACATTGATTTATATATATATATATATATATATATATATATATATATATATATATATATATATATATATATATATATATATATATATATATATATATATACAAATACACATACACACTTACATGTACACATTTATCGATGTTATTTGTAAAAGTTTCCTTCTCTTATAAAAAACACGTATCTCGTCTCTTTTCTTTATTTTCGTTATTTGAAGCTCTACTCTGGCTCTTGCCAAGGGCCGCAATATAGTCCTTTCATAAATATTGTCTAATTCCTAAACGGGGTTTCTGGGACCTCTCCACGGATGATACTCATCCACGTGGTGGCACTTTGTGTCATCGGGTGTTTATCGCTTGTGTGATGTCCTGGTGGGATAAAAGAAGATAAAGATAGCGGAGGAATAAAAGAAGATAAAGATAGATCTCTTATAAAACCTATTTAAACTGGTACTATACTGCATGTTTTGTTTACTGTGATTACATTTTTTGTCTTCTATCAAATGTTGCTAAATAAACTACACCTTACATTCAGAACTCACATTTGTCACGTAGTTAAAGATGGCTATTGCAAATGTACAGGCTCAGCGTGAGCAAATTTACAGATCCGGACAGAATAGCTTCATGAACTCAGGCGCCTAATCAGAACCTTCACAAGGCCGGAAAGCTTTTCGGAAAGGAGTCAAGTGTCTTTCACATATCAGTGAAGATCAAGCTCACGTTAATGCCAGGGAATTTCTTCCAGCTGTAATTTACATAATAACTTGCTCTTTCCAGCATCTTTCGTTCTCCGGCAGGACACGTGCAATTATTGAGAAAATATTGCAAACTGCACAGAGAAAGAAGTGTACCAAGTTATTCTGTTTTAAATATAAAACGGGGGTCTCCGTGCATGGCGTCCGCCTCTAGTGCTGAAGGTCCCGGGTTCAAGCCCTCGGTAAAAGCTGTTTTTTTTTTTTTTTTTTACGTGGTCTTCTAGTAATTTCCCGTGGTCTCTGGGGAGGAAGATCGGACGCTCGTGAATATTGTTGCGCACGTAAAAAATTCCCTTGGCAGTTGGAAATCGAAAATAGTGCTGCCCGGGCAAAATTTGGAGTTAAAAATCTACGCAGAGTGTTTCAGGATCATCGCTGGTGCTACAGAGTTCGTGTACTGCGCTGAGATTCTTTTTTTTACTCAGGCTTGAGCCAGAAGTGGGAGGGAGCGCTTATTGGTTACTACCTTTGTGTCATAATGTTGATCCGTCGTCTAAACGTAAGCCTTTCTGTATTAAATGTATTTTATATATAAATATGTTTAACATGAGAACGTTGAGATCAGAATAACAACGTTAGAAGCCTAAACTGGAAAAAGGGTGCTAAAAAAAAATGCATTATTCATGCCGTTCCCATGTGTAATGCAATTTTTCGTTATTTGAAACCCGACTTTGGCTTTTGCCGGGGGGCCCTAAATATAGCCAGACCATAAATATGGCCTTACGGCTGAACAGGGTTTCTGTGACCTCTCCACGGGTGATTCTCATTCGCATGGTGGCACTTTGTGTCACCGGGTTTTTATCGCTCTGTGTGATGTCCTGGTGGGGTAAAACGTTCATGCATGCAAACAAAACCTGTATTGCAGCAGCTGCGAAAAGTATTGTCTTCAAGCAAATACGCTGAAACATTAAACGATAGCGAAACGTTAGTTTCCGAGCAATGCAAAAATACTACGGATGGCAGCAGGGCTAAAACAAAGAAAAAATTGTAGGCGCAGGGCCTCTGCCTCTTTACATATTGAGGGGGGGGGGGGGTTGGGTTATAAGGGTCAGAGGGGCAAGTGGGTGGGGGTTGGCTCAAAGAATCTACGATTGTTTTAAAGTGCCTAATGATAATAATAGTGATACTTCAAGTGGAGGGTGAAACACTTTGCCTTAGCTTGAATATGGCGAAGCCAGTAGAAATGGTAATATCAAAGAAAAGAAGTGTGCCTAAATGTATGATTAAAGTCATAGGTGCTACGTTTTGACAAGTTGTGGTTTTTCTTGGCAAATTTTACGTTCAGTAGTTTGCCATTGCTTCCTCAACTGCCAGCTCTTGGTACCACCGTTGAAATCAACGCAAGACACTCCATCGGCATCAGGGATCAAACCCATTCCCCCGGCATTTCTAAGCGAGTTCGCAACGCCTAAGCCTCAGACGCCGACGTTTAGGCAGGTAGAGACGTTAAAGTTTATAGTCCACATTGATAGCATCGAATGTAAGGTGTATCACCGGGATAAATAAAACAATAGGATGGGCAAGACCTGCAGTTTATAAAAAAAAATAGATAATCTGATGCAATATATTCTTCTTATGTGAGGTTAAGGAAAACAATTCTCACATGCTATATAATGCCATTTTCAACATATGGAAGTTATATTGAGTGGACTCTACAGCTACAAAGTGATGTACTCTCCTATCCATTGGATGTAAGCATTTTCTTCTTTCTCCGGTTTACCAGCCGGTGGAGATTTCTGGTTGCTCATCCACTTTTGGACTTTGATCTTGTTCAGAACTTGAGTTTTGCATGTACATACGCCTTCAGGCGTATTGGGCACGTAGGGCTAGGCCAGTATTTTATCGTCCAAACAGCATTCTATAGGTAATGTGGTCAACATCACGCCGGCCACCTTTACTTCCCACGACTATACCTAGTACCCACTGAAAGCTGGGTGGACCTAGGAGCCAAGAATATTTTTGGGAAAAAGTCCAGCTTTGTCAGGATCCGAACCCACGACCTTCCAAGCTGCAGGCGAGCATCTAGCCGCGACACCACGGGCGCTCTCTAGTAGATAGAAGTACCGTATGTAAATGAAATCGCCAGTCTGAAGCCATAACTGCCGACAGAACGTGAGCGGGTTTGTGTGAAGAAAGTCAATTCTTTCAGTGGACGGACCGACTTCTTGAGCTGCCACTTCATTCCTATCCTTGCTGAAACTGGCTGATTGATTAAAAGCATGCACGAATATTGATCCTGTTTCTAGTTTTTTGCCCTTAAACAAATGGGCGCACTTAAAAATATTGCTGTGTATATTTTTCTCGTTTACACGTTGTAAAAATTATAAAACACAAGAAGGGTCTGTCATGCAAGCATGTAGACATGCAGACAGGCGGACAAGGAATCAGACAAATAGATGGTAGACAAATATGTATATACAGGTTGGTAGGTGGATAGACAGACAGAAGAAAGGGAAGACGGACAGGCAGACAGACATGTTTCACCTATCAGTTTTATCCTGCTCTTCTCGTTCTTCTCATCCGACACCAACTTCTTCTTGTTCTTGTTCTTGTTCTTGTTCTTCTTCTTCCTCTTCTTCTTCTTTTTCTTCTTCTTCTTCTTCTTCTTCTTCTTCTTCTTCTTCTTCTTCTTCTTCTTCTTCTTCTTCTTCTTCTTCTTCTTCTTCTTCTTCTTCTTCTTCTTCTTTCTTCTTCTTTCTTCTCTTCTTCTTCTTCTTCTTCTTCTTCTTCTTCTCTTCTTCTTCTTCTTCTTCTTCTTCTTCTTCTTCTTCTTCTTCTTCTTCTTCTTCTTCTTCTTCTTCTTCTTCTTCTTCTTCTCCTCCTCCTCCTCCTTCTTCTTCTTCCTATTTTTCTGCTGCGTTGTCGTTCTCTTTTGACTTTAATCTCACATTGCATCGCAAGAACTCACCTAACTTAAACCATTCTAAACATATTCGTGATTAGTTAGTTAGTTAGTTAGTTAGTTAGTTAGTTAGTTAGTTAGTTAGTTAGTTAGTTAGTTTGTAGTTAGTTAGTTAGTTAGTTAGTTAGTTAGTTAGTTAGTTAGTTAGTTAGTTAGTTAGTTAGTTAGTTAGTTAGTTAGTTAGTTAGTTAGTTATTTAGCTAGTTAGTTTAGTTAGTTAGTTAGTTAGTTAGTTAGTTAGTTAGTTAGTTAGTTAGTTAGTTAGTTAGTTAGTTAGTTAGTTAGTTAGTTAGTTAGTTAATTAGTTAGTTAGTTAGTTAGTTAGTTAGTTAGTTAGTTAGTTAGTTAGTTAGCTAGTTAGTTAGTTTAGTTAGTAAGTTAGTTAGGTTAGTTTAGTTAGTTAGTTAGCTAGTTAGTTAGTTAGTTAGTTAGTTAGTTAGTTAGTTAGTTAGTTAGTTAGTTAGTTAGTTAGTTAGTTAGTTAGTTAGTTAGTTAGTTAGTTAGTTAGTTAGTTAGTTAGTTAGTTAGTTAGTTAGTTGGTTGGTTAGTTGGTTGGTTGGTTAGTTGGTTGGTTGTTTGGTTAGTTGGTTGGTTGGTTGTTTGGTTAGTTGGTTGGTTTAGTTTTTAGTTAGTTAGTTAGTTAGTTAGTTAGTTAGTTAGTTAGTTAGTTACTTAGTTAGTTAGTTAGTTAGTTAGTTAGTTAGTTAGTTAGTTAGTTGGTTGGTTGGTTGGTTGGTTAGTTAGTTAGTTAGTTAGTTAGTTAGTTAGTTAGTTAGTTAGTTAGTTAGTTAGTTAGTTAGTTAGTTAGTTAGTTAGTTAGTTAGTTAGTTAGTTAGTTAGTTAGTTAGTTAGTTAGTTGGTTAGTTGGTTGGATGGTTCGTTGGTTGGTTGGTTGGTTGGTTGGTTGGTTGGTTGGTTGGTTGGTTGGTTAGTTGATTGGTTGGTTGGTTGGTTGGTCAGTTAGTTGTTTACTAAGTTAATCTACAGATAATCCTTACTGGACATCAGACAAGTCCATAAGCACTCGAATCACGTGGTCAGTATGTCCCTAAGCGTGTGGAGGCGATAACACCAGTTCTGTGTTGGTTTACTATTCATTTTTTTTTTTGGGTCTGTATAGTGGTAGTATTTGGTGAGACATCTTTTTATGTGAAGTTCTTATAGTCTTTTGTGTGTTGTCGATTCTTCTCGTCCTACCTGCTTGACTAATTGAGAGCACTGAGAATGTCAGCCTGATCTATTGCTTTCCTGTACCCACCATGGCCCTACCAGCAAGCCAGTCCGCTCGTTCATTCCGTTTTACCCCAGTGTATATGATTTCCATGTCTCTTCATAGTACAGTATAACACTAATATCTGAAAATCAGAACGGTGTCCAAAACAGCAACTCAAATATTAAGCAAACATGCATAATTTTCGTGAAAAAGGACACAAATCTAGAAGCCTTTGTATCTTTTTCATGTTGCGTACACAAAATTGCCCAGCGAACCGAACAAAATTGATTTAATTTTTAGCCACATATTTTTAGAGATGATAATGATGAATTATGCGTGTCGCAAACATAGGCACTCCCTAATCTGATTTTACAGAAGAAAAGCCAAGAATGCGGAAATTAAATTATGCTAAGTGAAGTGAGGCTTAACATGCAATGCATTATTCAGAAGATATGTATTTGTAAATAAGATATTTCTGCAGCAGACAATGTGATTTAGTTTGTTAGCAATAAGGTATTACATGTTGCCTTCGCCATACTTAAGAAAATTCATGAACATTTTTTTTTTTTTTTTTGAACGAAGAAATAAGAGAAATGTTGTGCTACAGCTTACATCAAAAGTTTAGCAAAACTACGTAGGCTGTCGGCATTTGTGGCTTAGGATTTGCGAACACGCTTCGCATTGCCGTGGTGGTGAGTTCGATCCCTGCTGCGAATGATTTGTTTTGCGCTGGTTTTGACAAAGGGACCGAGAGCTGACCGTTCAGTCAGCAATGGCAAACTGCTCAGCGTAAAATTTTGCTAGAAAAAGTTCAACATCCAATAAATGATGGGGTTGGTTCTGCAACGTCCTGTAAAAGATACGCAACTAACAAACTGGGTACCATATGAGAAGGAGCTAACAGGAAATCACTAAAATGATTAATGAAACGAACAAGTAAGAGAGAAATCCTGAAATGAACTTCCATCTATATCATTTATGAAAAACAAAACAAACAAACAAATCCACCGCGTTTAACCTAATGCAAATAGTATCTGTTTTAATTGTGGTCTGGTTTTTTTTTTTTTTTTTTTGGGTGCCAATTTTGTTAGCTAAGAAATGTTAATTGCACCACAACTAGTGATTTGGAGTGGTACTCTAGTACCTATTGAGGGTTGTCGATGAGGGCGCTGTTATGCACTATACCCAACCACAGACACGCATACTTAGACATACATGTCAGATTGCACACACACACACACACACACACACACACACACACATTTGTCTATACACACACATAACATACATAATTGCAGGCCCACGTGTAAATGCACGCATATGCGCGTTTGCATTCTCTCATATATATGCAAATATATTTATATGCATGAGTGCACGACCACACAGGAATGCATGTACACGTGTATGCATACATGCATGCATATGTATGTACATGTACACTCAAGGGAGAGGCTGTGGTGTAGCGATCAGACGCCTGCTGGTGGATCAGAAGGACGTGGGTTCACATCCCGACAGAACCAAATGTTTTCCAGGTCGACATCGCCTTACATTGGCACTAGTGTCGTATATGATATAACCTATCACTTTTCTCATATCGTATTATTTGGGCCTTGGGTACAGGTTTGGGTCTTTTTGTTTGTATATGTAACACTTTCTCAATATCCAATACTATAAGGGGATAGTTAGGCACTCTTGGCGAGTTTAGATTGTTTAGAGTATACCTGTATCAATAACCTTTCCTGTGACACAGCCAATGAGTGTGGTTACCCTTATTTTTGAGGAATGTCCACAGCTCATCCAGGTTCCATCTACAGACACATCAAAATCACGGCAATCATCAACTTACGCTGTCTTCTCCGCTAATTTAAATTAGGGCGGCTGCGTCGTCTTGAGGCATGGTGTTCGTATTGAGTGTTAGAGGTCCCGGATTCAGTTCCCTGTGAGGGCTAGGATTTTTTAAAGTGGAATTCTAGTAATTTCCCCTGGTATCTGGGTAGTGAGATCAGACGACCGTGTGTATTGTTGAGCATGCAAAAAATCCATTTACAGTTGGCAATCGAAAAGAGTAGCATTGAGGCGCTGCCCGGGTAAAATTTAGAGTAAAAAATCTATTTAAAATATTTTAGGATCCTTGCTGGTGCTAAGGAGCCTATGCACTGCGCTGAGCTATAACGGACCCAGACTTAAGTTAGAAGTAGAACGGAGCACATATGGGTTACTACCCTTGTGCCATGATGTTGATCCGCTGTTCAAACCTTAAACCTGTTAGTTTAAATTATATATTTCTTGCTTTCTTCACGATAGCAGCCCCAGAGAGGAGCTAACTGCACTTTCTGTTCTATCATGTATTAGTTTATTTTTGTTCCTCTGGACAGGCAGCGGAAGATTCATTAGTCCACTAATGTGGACTTACGGTCACCTCCTGCACAGCGCGTAGCAAAAACAGCTCGCCTATTGACTGAATGTGCTTGTAAGCTGTTGTTGTTGTGTGACACTAATTTTAGGATTGGAATTAAATATTCTGTCTTTGGCAATTTTAATTGCTGCAAAAAAATTCGAATTGACCACCGAGTCCTTGCCTTTCATTCTCAGTTAGTCTGACTTGGTTGTAACAAAATGCACAAATTAGCTGTGATGAAATCTGGTGACATAGAATTTCCAGGTCAATAAGCCTGTATACTTCACTGTCATCTTTAGGATATCTGTATGCCATATCACATTCTTCTAAATCTGTATCTGAATCATTATCAATACCAAACAGATCGTTATCGATGACCGACTGTGAGTGGGCGTGGCACTGGGAATGTCACCTTTGGTACAATTCTACTTTTACTACTACTGACCACAAAATTACTCGTAGGAATGTCAATGTCTATATAATGTTCGTCCTCTTCAGTAGTATTATGATCTAAACATAATTCTCTGCATCACTTTGTAGCACTCATAATTTTATGTCCGTGAAACGTTCTCTTCCTTGAATGCTTACAAAACTTTTTGCAACAGGTGACACATGGGAATATCCGTCCTTGTCCGCGACAACACTGCTGCGACAGAGATAGACATGTCTCTTTGGGACAGTGACGCACTACAAATACAGAAAATAACAGTTCTGTCAGGGCATCCTTTTGTGTTGATCAATTTGTACGCCTGTAAAGCAAAAGTAAACTCACAGACATGGCAGTTTAGATTATAGAGTTTTGTGAGGAAAATATCCTTTTCTACGGTGATTTTAACGCGAAAGGGCGAGCATGGGGAAACATTTTTTCTAACACACAAGGGGAGGAGCTCAAGGATGCTCTTGAAACCTTCGACCTTGTGTGCATAAGCAGTGACTGTGTCACAAGAATTGCAAGCCGACCAGGATTTTAGGACACCGTTATTGACCTGGCATTGGTTTCCCCACCACTGACTACAGTGTGCAGATGGGATGTCCTGGAACAACATGGCGGTGATCACCATCCCTGCAGCATAGTCGTGGAGAAAGCCAAATTTAGTATACTCAGACATAAAGTGAAGACCTTCAAATATGACAGCACAAGAAAGGATGTGGTGGGCAGAAGATGGCTTTTGAAGCGCGGGAATCAACGCAACAAGAAGAAAAGCTGGGAACAACCTATCTGGTGGAACAATGTGGTAGAAAAGGTTTGGGGCAGACAAACGTTGCGCGGGGAGGAAGTGGCAGATCGCTAGAAAAGACAAGAGTGCTAAATAGGGGCCCAAAGAAGAATAGTAAACCTACACATAACTGGTTTCATAAGCCACTACACGCTAAGGGAGATACTGAATAGGGGATCTGAGCACTTATGGACTGAAAGATTCGGAGTGCAATGATTATAATATGTCGACTTACTAACTAATTAACTAAATACATTAAACACAAATGTTGACAACCAATGTCTTGAAAACTCATACTGTAATTGTGGATGACTTTTCTTAACTCGAGAAGGTCTTGCTAGCCACACTCGCCATCGCCATGGCTGTGAGTCCCATGCCTTCTTATAGCGCAATATAACACTATCGACTTGAAAGACGGAAAGGTGCCAACCATACCAAAAAATATCATGTTTCGCAGTCTAGTTACTTAGTTTTGGATACGCTAAATGTTCAGTTTTGATTGCTTGAATGTTAACTTGCAAAATGTGTGTTTTACATTTGAAACATAGCTAACTGCGTTGTGAGGAGCATATACTAGATCACATTTTCCAAGCTAAATCTAATATACGCTATTAGGAATTGCACACGGAGCGAGCTGAACTGAAGAATTTTTTTCTGACCCCGTGTTGGGTATAAAGACATGACATGTTGCCTCTTCTTCTGTGTGTTCTCATCTAATGTTTTACAGAAAAGGCCACAGGTCTCCGTGAATGTTTTGGCGCGTCTCATATCTTCCATTGTTCCACACATCTTGGTTTACACCGGTAGCCAACTGGTTAGACCAGGGACCTCTCTACTGTACAGGGCATGTCTTATGTTCAGTATTTTTTGGTACCTGTCCACATGCGTTGATTCAGCTCTTAGGCTCACTAGCATACGCTCGTCCACCTGACTCGCTTCGATGACAAAAAACATAATGATCCTTTCTTCTTTTACACTTCTAATCATCACTTCAGTTTGTAAGCATCACCTTTGCTTCGTTTGTTTAGTCTTGTGTTCCATCATTTTAATGCTATCATCGTTATTTCATTAAGAGATGATAAAAATCAGCAAGTAAAATAGAGGGTAATCGTGAATGGGTCAGGCCGAGGACACTAGTTTACTGGTATGTCCACCAGTGCCTTCAGAGTGCTGTACATCCTTTGCTGTTTGTCTCCAACTAGACAGAGTCCAACTGCTGTGCAAGCAGAAGCTCAAGCCTTGATTTTCAAGAATGCCTTAGAGGTTGATGCTGTCATTTACACAGATGGGTCTGTCATCCGCCATATGAGAAGCTAGTGGACTTCCGCGGCTCAGTTTGGAGGGAGTGTTGTGAAGGAAAATTCTGCAGTTTTTTGCTTTAACTACCAGTAGTCTGACTATGGAGGTCATGGCTGTGACTAAAGCAGTAACATGGCCAGAGACATAGACTTCACTGAGGTATGCTTTCTCAGTGACTCAGTGAGTATGCTCAGGAAGATAAAGAGGAGCTAGGTCCAAAGGCAGTGGTTGGTGGATCTACAGCATTTACAGGAACGTCTATTATTTTTTGTAATTATAATTTTGAAGAGCTGATTTATCCGTTCTTCTTTTTTAAATTGTTCCATTTTCTGTCTCTTCTCTCTCTCACTTTCTCTCTCTCTCTCTCCCTCTCTCTCTCTCTCTCTCTCTCTCTCTCTCTCTCTCTCTCTCTCTCTCTCTCTCTCTCTCTCTCTCTCTTCGCCAACTCCCTTTTGTAAACAAATATGTTATTTTTGCTGTTGGTTCTCTACTTTTAGAGCCAAATTCATTCCCTACCGATCAAAGTCCAGTGGCAAGTCAAAAACAAGTTAGAACGCTAAATTAAAACGAAAAGTGATTTCTTCTTGCTGCCTTCGAAAATCATTTAATTTTTGTTCCCACCATTGCGATGAGATATCACTGGACGTTGAGACAATGTCTGATTTAATTTCCTTTTCATTACTGTTAAGCCAGGTATAATTAGTCTTTGGCATGCGATTGATAATAATCAACTTTGAAATTCTAATTATAAAGGCAAAGATGGATTGCAGTGAATGAGAGAACTAGAGAAGGGGGGGGGGGGAGGGGAGAGAGACTGCAGTGTAGTGTCGAATCGCTGTAATAAAAGGCAAGGGATCAGAAAAGAGTATAGGGGTTGGAGCAGCTGTTCTCAATCTACCGTACGCGACCGTCTTTAGGGTCTAATAACCCTTTTACATGGGTCGCCTAAACCATCAGAAAACACATATTCATTGCATGGAAGTTATGAAGTAGTAACGAAAATAATTGCATGTTTGTGAGTCGCCACAACATGAGGAACTGTATGAAAGGGTCGCTACAGCATGAAGAACTGTATTAAAGGGTCGCCATAGCATGAAGAAGTGTATTAAAGGGTCGCCACAACAAGAGGAACTGTATTAAAGGGTTGCCACAACATGCATGAAGGACTGATTAAAGGGTCGCCACAACATGAGGAACTGTATTAAAGGGTCGCCACAACATGAGGAACTGTATTGAAGGGTCGCCACAACATGAGGAACTGTATTGGAGGGTCGCAACAACATGAGAAACTGTATAAGAGGGTCGCCACAGCATGAGTAACCGTAGTAAAGCGTCGCCACAGCATGAGGAACTGTATTAAAGAGTCGCCAAAACATGAGGAACTGTATTAAAGGGTCGCCACAGCATGAAGGACTGATTAAAGGGTCGCCACAACATGAGAAACTGTATTGGAGGGTCGCAACAACATGAGAAACTGTATTGGAGGGTCGCAAAAACATGAGAAACTGTATTGGAGGGTCGCAACAACGTGAGGAACTGTATTGGAGGGTCCTGGCATTAGGAAGGTTGAGAGTCACTGGGTTAGGTCACCTACAAAATTCTATTAATGCAGAGAGAAATTAAATTAACCTGACTTGGTGTGCTTGAGGTCTGAAATACTGGAAAATTATTGTGTCCGGCGTAATGTTGACCACTTTTTTCATCCAGAACCCACTGATCTATGAAAAAAAGGGTCTATCACCATATTCCTATTGCTCTAATGATATATATATATATATATATATATATATATATATATATATATATATATATATATATATATATATATATATATATATATAAATATTTATTTATTTATTTATTTATATATATAGATAAAATAATAAAAACTCCATTGGGGAGCATGCACAGCAGGGGTCTACCGGTCGTCAGTAAAAAACCTTCGTGGACAATTGTTTCGGCACGTAATTTCCTAAATAGTTTCAAAAAGTGGACGACTTGGTTCATGACACCAGGCCCCAGTTATTCCCTGCTGCGTCGGTAGATTAGCGTAATTTTTGGGACGAGACGACGGTGTAATCAATAGGTAACTGGTGAGACGATTTGGTTCATTTATGCAGAGAGGTTTGGACGTGCACTGCTGCCCCCTTTATGTATTTATATATGAGGCCTCAGAGATGTGGTTTTTTACAGAAGAATGCTTAGAATACATTGGACAGACAAAAAAAAAGCAACCAGAGGTTTTGAAAGAGGCGGGAGCAACTTATCACAGACATCAGAAAAAGACAGTCATCATTTTTCGGCCATGTTATAGAACATGTTGTGACCACTGGAAAGATCTGTGGAAGGAGGGATAGAAGAAGATAACGAGAAAAGATTCTTGACAGTCTTGTTGCATGAGGCGTCCGTGGCTAAGGCGTTGCGAGTCCGACTCGTAAGCCAGCATACCGCGATCGAAACCCACTGTAGGCTGCGTGGATTTTTGTCGTGGTATGGGGACGTCGCAGGTCGACCCAGCCTAAAATGGGTACCAGGATGGGCTGTCCTGGGAAAGTAAAGACAGCCGGCGTAATGCTGACCACATTACCCACAAAGTGCTGATAGTCTGTAAAAATATGGGACGCTCTGCCCATATGCCCGTTGCGCCGAAAGGAGTGAAAAGGGAACTTTACTTTTTTATTTACTTGTTGCATGGCATGGAGGTGTGTCGGCACACGAACTGATACATGCTGCAGGAGATCGCAGATTGTGGAGTGGCATGATCGCCCACGCCAGTCGGCAAGGCACCTGATGATGATATATAAATATATACATATATATATATATATATATATATATATATATATATATATATATATATATATATACTATGTACCCGGCCACGCGTTGCTGTGGCATAGTTTGGCTAAATGGAAATGAAAGAAAATAGAAATCGCACGTGTCTAATACAATCATTGTCTGCTCAGATATAGAGATAGTCTTTGATCCCCACCCCACCACCCCCACCCCCAACTAAATCCACCTACTACCCTCCCCCTTATCAAATTTATGTCATTACCCCCCTCCCCCTCCCCTCTTCCACCGACTACTGCTTTCTCCCTCTTCGAAATATTTGAAAATCATTACCTGGCGATATTTTTTTGTTGCTGTAACTGACATTGACATCCCTGTCCATCTGGACTAAAATGGGGAGCAGGAATTGTAATAGGTAGTGAATGGGGCTAGTGTAATATTTACCACATCATCCTTCAAGTACCAGTACAACTACTAAAATAATGTCACTGCTATCTGTGTTACCATCGGAGTAGACAGAGAGTCGTGAGCCAGAAGATTTGGTTCCGCATGGCTAGTGCTGTCGCCACAGACTGGTCAGGTTAGGATGTATAATTTCACTTGCCGACAGAAGAACGCCATAACCTTACCGGCGGTCTTCACATGGTGTAACAGCCTAGCCACAACTATTACTACTGCTGCTACTTTAAGTGGGTAAAGCAGTTACAGTGACTTAAAGCTCTCTCAGTAAATAGTTGCCCCCCCCCCCCCCCCCCAAATTCACCAACTCTTTCCCTCATTGAAGTAGTTGGGAGAAGAAAAAACACTTGAAAAGCAAATGAACACAGCAAAAAAAAAAAAAAAAAAAAAAAAAAAAAAAAAAACATAATTAGGAAATAAACGCCATGGTAAACAGCACAGCTTAAAATTCAAACGCAGATGAAATAACTAAATCTAAATGAAAATAAATGAAAATCTAAAAAAATTTCAGCGTAACCATGCAATCGGAAAGTTTAATAATGCAATCATAAGTATGCGAAATGGTCAAATTTAATTATCAAATGGTTTACCCATTTACTTGTCTTTTTTTTTTTTTTTAAGGCAACATGGCTAGTGCTGTCACCACGACAGAGCAGATGAGGATATTATTTTAGTCCAGGGTAAAAAAAAAATTAACTACCGCGGATTCGAACCCAGGTCTCCCGCACAGGAACCCAGTGTTCTAACCATTCGACCAAGCAGCCACTTAATCGGATAAATGAAAAGAGAACTTAACAGTTAGAGATGTGTGTCCCTACTTCTGTGTCCTGATTAAAACACAATTCAAAACCGCAGGCAATTGTTTTCTTGTAGACAGATACACCAGATATATTAATGAAACGGCACAACAATAGAAATCGCACGTGTCTAACACGGTTAATGAAGTTAATGTCGCAGTCAATGTCTGCGCCGACGTCGAGATAGTCCTTGAATTTCCCCCCCCCCCCCCCCCCCCCCTTTCCATCGAAGGTTGTTTGAAAAAAAAAACAGAAAATAGAAATCGTGTTTAATATGGTTATTGTGGCAAATATAGAGATAGTCTTGTTTGCTGTACCTAGACCTACTCTATGTATTAGAGAAGGCGTTGGCTGCACGTAACTCGCCGGCGAATGGCGGAAGCCTTGTGTTCTGACTACGGCGGCGCATGCGCAATTACTAACGTGGCTATAATTAGAAATCACTAAAGTTATAAATATTAGCTGCGTATATTATTGCATAAATTGTGGTCACCTATCTCTAACAGTGACAGGTTGAATTTCAAACCACGACAGTTCAAAATCCGGTATCACAACAAACATATCCTGAAAATGTCAGCTAAATCGGTTCAGTAGTTTCCGAGTCTATAGGGGTGAAACAAACACACAAACATTGATTTTTATATATATAGATATACTCTTCAAAGTTTTTTAGTAAAGGATGTAAAGTAAGCACCGACATTATATATCATCTGGATTTTTATCGTGGTATGAGGCGTTGCAGGTCGAACCAGCCGAAAATGGGAAACTGGATGTATGTCCTGGGGAAGTAAAGACGGCAGGCGTACTGCTGACCACATTACCCACCAAGTGTCAGTTGATTTGTAAAAATATGGGTGCTTTTTCAATATGCCCAATGCGCCTAAAGAGTAAAAAGGGATCTTTATTTTATTCACTACTTATTTACTAAGACGCGTCTCTTCTACCTTGGAGTGTGGAGGTTTGCCAAAGAGAACGCCAGACCTCTCTGTCAGCATTTTCTTGTTGGTTTTGTAGTTGCTTTGCTCCATTTGAGTCATCAGTCTAGGACTGTCGGGTGTTGTCTTTCCAACGAACTATGGGTTGCACTGCCGTTCTGGTTCCCTGTTTTTTGGCCTCCGCTAACATGTCGTGGTGAACGAGTCTCACCCATTCTGCATACAAGTCCAACCATCGTAACTGTGACTAATCTACTCGGGCCTGGGTCTCAAGGTCATGACTTATTGTCTGTTTGCGAATTTTGTCCCTTCTTGTCACTTGGACCACCTTTCTCGGATACCTTATTTCTAAGCCCTGTAGCTGGCTTCTATGAGCTGTCTTTGCCCATGACAAGCATCTATATGTCAGGACAGCTACATAGGTAGAACGATGTGCAGCCATTTTTGTCCGAAATTTTCTTATGCTGAGAAACTCTCTGTTTATGCTTGGAAAGTCATCCAGCTGGTGCTTTTCGATCAACCAGCTCTGATTTGATGTCTCCCTTCTGGTCTATTATAACTCCATGGTGTTCAAACTGGTTGACCGGCTCCAAAGCATATATCTAGTCTCATCATGATGTACAGTTTTTTTGTTTTTGTTTTTTTCTCTCGAGATCACAATGTTTAATTAGTAATTTTTTTCGCTGTTTAATTATTGCTTACATTTCTAAATGAGGTTAAATATTAGGCATAAATTATGTTTCTGGGTTCGACTGAATAGTATCGAATACAAAGTATAATATTTGCATCGAGTAATGATAAACTCAAGTCAAGCGCGCAGGTTAACTGAAGCGTGCCAGATTAGAGAAAGCAAAATCATGTGTGGAACGTACGAAAATTGCGAGGCAAACATATTATTTAAATTGGAAATGATCTAGAAGATTCAGTCTTGTTTTCAGTCCTGAAACAGAACTGTCTGGCGGCGATGGAAGAGTGAAAGTGGAGTGAATCTACGTTTGGAAATGCCATATTTGGCCATCCTGTGAAGTTCACGTTAGTACCATTAATGTTTCTTCTTTATAGCCGATCTGGTTACCCCTAGATGTTCATACATCTGGTGCCTTGACGAAGGAGAACAGTTGTTGGAAACAATCAACATTTCGCATATGATCTGCATATAGCGTGTCCTTGTTTCGTGTTCAAGATGATGTTGAGCTATCATAGTGTGCCTGAGAAAGCTGCATGAGACTTGAGCATTAGCGAGTCTTTGCACCATGGTATTAGTTTCTGAAATACTGATGGTGATGCCTTTCTTCCAGACCAGTAGATTTGACTGAAGGTGTGCCTCTGATTTAGCCATTAGGGCCACATCATCTGCGAATGCCAGCTCTGATATGCAGATTGGTTTCATAGCCCAGTACCCCACTAAGTAGTTATTTATTTTCTCCGTACAGGTCTTGATGACATCATTCATCAGGATGAATGAAAAGATAAGGTGACAGAATATATGCACATCTGCATGTATGTATAACTAACAATTCAAACGCAGTCTTTGGACAGAAGATTTTCACATTACATATTCCGGGAAACCCTAAACGGAAGCCCAAAAAAAAATAAAAAATTATGATCTCAAACATCTGATAGTGAGACCCCCAGACCGGGCACGTCTCTACGCTAATGGCTATGAAAGCGCATATGGCTGGAGTATTGGCTAGAGAAGGAGCTACTTTCAGACGTATCGTGATGAGAGCGACGTTCTGTAAAGGACCTGCGGATTGATGATTGTGAACCACGCTAATTCTTAAGAAACAACAGCTGTTGAGGTGACGAAATATCAAATCACAGGTGAAGGAAGAACACCTAAAACGCTGATGACATATTAGTTTAGCGGTAAAGCAACACCAAGACAGGATTGTAGAAGAACCCCAGAAGAAACTTGGACGCATAGCAGATTTGTGTCAAACCTTCGGAGCAAAGATTACCAGACATCTTTTTGTCTAATTGTAAACGACATACAGTAATAACAGCAGCTGATAGTGCTCAGGCAGCTCCAAGGTCTTAGGCTCGAACAAACATACGGGGTAATTTGCTTCTTTAAACTGGACCTTTGCTCACAGGGTCATGCAGCAAATAATAAGTAAAAATATGAGTATAATATCACAGACCCTATCCGCCACATGCGTAAAAAGAGCCCTATGCTTTGCGTTTTACATTAATAAAGAAAGAAGCTATATTACCATATGAAAATTATATCACTACTTTTCTCAGCTCCGTGTTTTAATCCAAATAAGAAGTGCTGGAAACATTATTGTATTCTATCAATCAATTATCAAATGCAGATATTTCGTTGTCTCTTTCAAAGTCGCTTCTCTGATATTTGAAATCCTAACAGCGACCACTTTAACCTTGTTTTTTTCGGAAGCCTGCAGTCTGCTTACAGGAACTGATTACAAGATAACGATGACAGATGAGTTTAATGGAAAACTCAATCGTCTCGCTCGTTTTATTACAAGACCATTGACATCAAATACATGGGGACCTCCTGGCGAAAACAACAACAGGACTATTTCTGTCAGTCTTCCTAAGACAAATGTGTGTGCTTCAAGTCTGTGTTATTCGATTTCTGGATGGAAGGTATAATAAAGTCACTGGCTTGTTGCAAGAAGAATAAGTCGATAATGGAAGAGTAGATTAGCTTGGTCTGGCCAGTTTCATTGTGGTATGTGAACATCTGATAGATTGCTGCAACATGCAAATATGTCTTCATGTATAGAGGTCTTTCTGCATAGTAAATGTAGGGCTGCTTAGGAAATGTAGGACTGCATTGTAAACGTGGGACAGCATAGTAAACGTAGGACAGCATAGCAAATGTAGGAATGTATAGTAAACGTAGGACAGCATAGTAAACGTAGGACAGCATAGCAAATGTAGGAATGCATAGTAAACGTGGGACAGCATAGTAAACGTAGGACAGCATAGCAAATGTAGGAATGCATAGAAAACGTAGGACTGCATAGTAAACGTAGGACTACATAGTAAATGTAGGACTGCATAGTAAATGTAGGACTGCATAGTAAATGTGGGAATGCATAGTAAATGTAGGACTGCATAGTAAATATAGGAATGCATAGTAAATGTAGGACTGCATAGTAAATGTAGGAATGCATAGTAAATGTAGGAGTGCATAGTAAATGTAGGACTGCATAGTAAATGTAGGAATGCATAGTAAATGTAGGACTGTATAGTAAATGTAGGACTGCATAGTAAATGTAGGACTGCATAGTAAATGTAGGACTGCATAGTAAATGTAGGACTGCATAGTAAACAAAGGAATGCATTCTAAATGTAGGAATGCATAGTAAATGTGGGACTTCATGGTAAATGTAGGACTGCATAGTAAATAAATGACTGCATAGTTAACGTAGGACAGGAAAGTAAACGTAGGACTGCATAGTAAACGTAGGACTGCATAGTAAACGTAGGACTGCATAGTAAACAAAGGACTGCATAGTAAATAAAGGAATGCATAGTAAACAAAGGACTGCATAGTAAACAAAGGACTGCATAGTAAATGTAGGAATGCATAGTATACGAAAGACTGCATAGTAAATAAAGGACTGCATAGTAAACGTAGGAATGCATAGTATATGTAGGACTGCATAGTAAATTTAGGACTGCATAGTAAACAAAGGACTGCATAGTAAATGTGTGACTGCATAGTAAATATAGGACTGCATAGTTAATGTAGGACTGCATAGTAAACGTAGGACTGCATAGTAAATGTAGGACTGCATAGTAAACAAAGGACTGCATAGTAAATGTAGAAAGGCATAGTAAATGTAGGACTGCATAGTAAATGTAGAAAGGCATAGTAAATGTAGGACTGCATAGTAAATGTAGGACTGCATAGTAAATGTAGGAATGCATAGTAAATGCAGGAATGCAGAGTAAATGTAGGACTGCATAGTAAATGTAGGACTGCATAGTAAACGTAGGACTGCATAGTAAACAAAGGACTGCATAGTAAATGTAGAAAGGCATAGTAAATGTAGGACTGCATAGTAAATGTAGAAAGGCATAGTAAATGTAGGACTGCATAGTAAATGTAGGACTGAATAGTAAATGTAGGAATGCATAGTAAATGCAGGAATGCAGAGTAAATGTAGTACTGCATAGTAAACAAAGGACTGCATAGTAAATGTAGGAATGCATAGTAAATGTAGGAATGCATAGTAAATGTAGGAATGCATAGTAAATGTAGGAATGCATAGTAAATGTAGGAATGCATTGTAAATGTAGGAATCCATAGTAAATGTAGGAATGAATAGTAAATGTAGGACTGCATAGTAAATGTAGGAATGCATGGTAAATGTAGGACTGCATAGTAAATGTAGAAAGGCATAGTAAATGTAGGACTGCATAGTAAATGTAGGACTGCATAGTAAATGTAGGAATGCATAGTAAATGCAGGAATGCATGGTAAATGTAGGACTGCATAGTAAATGTAGAATGGCATAGTAAATGTAGGACTGCATAGTAAATGTAGGACTGCATAGTAAATGTAGGAATGCATAGTAAATGTAGGACTGCATAGTAAATGTAGGACTGCATAGTAAATGTAGGACTGCATAGTAAATGTAGGAATGCATAATAAATGTAGGAATGCATGGTAAATGTAGGACTGCATAGTAAATGTAGAAAGGCATAGTAAATGTAGACTTCATATTAGGACTGCATAAAGTAAATGTAGTTGTAGGACTGCATAGTAAATGTACCTTGCATAGTAATTGTAGGACTGCATAGTAAATGTAGGACTGCATAGTAAATGTAGGACTACTGTAAATGTGGGACTACATAGTAAAATGTAGGACTGCATAGTGTAGGACTGCATAGTAAATGTAGGACTACATATGTAAATGTATACTGTAGGGTTGCCTAAATGATATCAGTAAATGTAGGACTGGCATAGAAAATGTAGGACTGCATAGTAAACGTAGAAACTGCATAGTAAAAATACATAGTTGACTGCATAGTAAACGTAGGACATATCATAGTAAACGTAACTGTCTAGGACTGCATAGTAAATGTAGGACTGCATAGTAAATGTAGGACTGCATAGTAAAACGTAGGACTGCATAGTAAATGTATGACTGCATAGTAAATGTAGGACTGCATGTAGTTAGGACTGCATAGTTAATGTAGGAGCATAGTAAACGTAGGACTGGAGTAAATGTGTAGGACGTTAACCAGCTTGATAAAATGTACATGATGTTAACCATATACCCACTGCAAGGGGTTGGAGCCCTTATCACGACTGAAAATTATAATTTGCTACGCATTATTTCATATTATTGTAAATTCCCCTGTGTCTTATAAAATTTACGACAATTATGCTTCCCTGTGCTGCAATAATTTTGCAACCCTGTTACTTTTATAATGTATACTGTGTTGGTTTCCATGATATCACCATAACAATGAAGTAGAAATGAAAAAAGTGTTTAAAAAAACAACTGTGAAATACAGAATGTTAGATTGGTCTTTATGTACATATCTTTCCCACTGACCCCTGTCTGGCTGCCTCTTTGTTGGTTGTCAATTAATCATTTTCAATTTTCATGTTAATAATGTATCAGTAAAATGTTGAATGTGCCCTTCTGGTTGTTTGCATGTGTGAGTGAATGAATCTGCCAGAGCCTTTAACGTCAGGTCTGGAGGGTGGTAAATATCCCTCCCTTCCGTTAACCAGCTTGATAAAATCTACATGATGTTAACCATATACCCATTCAAGAGGGTTGGATAAAGTTTTTGATTAACACGTAAAAACGCGAGTGGTCGTATCAATAAAATGTTTCCATTAGACCAGACATGGTAGGGAGTGTTTCCGATCAAAAATTAACACCAGAGTTGTTTAAGAATACAGGATCAGAAACAACGAACGATCATACTCGGTGATGCAAAGTGCCACAAATCGGATGATGATCACACGGGCACAAATCCCAAAAACCTCTTTTAACCGTTAGTTTAAATTAGGGTCCCCTGAGATGTGTAGGATGTGTAATAGTCACAAGATAAAACTTACCGACTTTTAACATTAGCTTTCTATAACTACACGATAGCAACCACTCCCCTTCCACACAAACACACACACACACACACACACACACACACACACACAGTACTGATATTTGCAAATCAACATCAAAATATGTTTCTTAAAAAAAATTAAAAAAAACTTTAACCTACTAACACGCACGCACGCACATACATATAGATAGCGTGATAGAGAGAGAAAGAGACAGAAAAATATAGAACGCACACACCGTTACTCCCATAGCAACTGACTAGGCAGATATGATGATTACTTGATCCCATAGAAACAGCTAAAGCGGTGCCAATGACAAGTTTGCAATGGCGAAGTAAGATTTTGTTTGTCTCAGTGTGGGTTGTCAGTCTTATTTTAAATTACTCCGCATCTCTTACAACACTACTATTCTCTTATTCTACACACCCCCCCCCCCTTTTTTTTTTGTTTTTTGTTTTTGTTTTTGTTGACGATGGTGTTATATTGTGCTTTAGGAAAGCATGGGAATAGCAGTTCTTGGGGATGGTGAGTGTGACTAGCAAAACTAGTTAAGACATGTGTTTCGTTGTAAGAGCCTGGAATTTCAAGACAATTGTTGCCAAAAGCATTTGAAGTGCTTGTTTTTAGACGCTGGGCTCGTAGCCCATCTGCAATTCCCTCCCCACCCACCCCCCCCCCCTCCCCCACACGACCCCAGCGTCCTTCTACATATTCCCATTACGTTCCGCTGCTTTGCTCAAAAACAAAAGCGTAACGATTAACCAGCATGTCCGAAGGGGGAGCTTTGGGTTATAATTGTGATTAGGGTAACATGCGCCACATAAAATGGTCTAACATTGTACGCCACCAAAAGCCCTGAACACAATTCTAGTAGTTCTGATGCGATCAAAGAAGACTACGGGTGAGTCAATAGGCGACCAGTTCAAAGATGTAGTCTCTCCATATTCCCATCTTGATTTATTTTTTACAAACACGATCCATGGCATCCTCTTCCGACGATTCCAACCCAGTATCGATCTTCTAAATGTCAAGTTCATACCTCACTAGTGACTTCCACCTATGTATTGTCTAATCTATGCTAAGTTTATCTCACCTGTAATAATACACAAGTCCCGATATGAAACGCAATAGTTGCTTTTTACAAGCCCCACCCGGCTGCAGTCGGGTACCCTAATATAACCTAATGGTTACACGGGGTTTTGTGGATTTGTGCCCTGGTGATCCTCATCCGATTATTGGCACTTTGCATCACCGAGTATGATCGTTCGTTGTATGGTCCTAGTGGGGCTGAATAACATACATACACATCTCACCTAGTGACATACTTTTCACAGTGGCAAACATTGTTTTATTGTGGTGATTTGCTTTTTTGCTAAATTCTGACTTCGTCTGGATTTTGATAATTTTCGTGTTGGGGTTTCTTAGTGATTTCTTACCGGTCTGACTTTGTTCATCTCCACAATCGTTAACCTTTCTTGCTGAACATATTACGCAGAATATGTCATGAACTGAACTGTTGACCGGCGAGAATAAAGTCGTGTATGAAGCTGGTGAGACGGAAGAAAATTAAGTGGCTACAATCAGGTCTTTAATTTACTTACATTAACATAAAAATAATACGCCCAAAGCACTGAAAATGCGATTGTTCCTAACAATTCTTGGAACGTCACATAGAAACCATGTCACAAAGATATGGTTCGCAAATGGTAATCAAACATACTGGCATCTGTGATGCTCCTTTAACTACAATGAAAAGATCGAAAACGCAATAATACGGACATTTAAACAGATATAACAGTCTTTAGAAAACAATTTAAAGGGCACAGTAAAGAGGAGAGGGTGAAAAGACAGACCGAAAAAGAACTGGTCAGAGAACATGATTGACTGGACAGGCATTAGGCATGCAACAATGAAGGCCACTGCATCTTACCGTCAAAGATAAATGGAGCTGATCAGTCAGCAGAAAGTGGTAGCGCAAAGTACAGATTGTTAAGGGACGATGATGCTGATGAACAGTTTCGACGCAAATAAATAAATTCAAAGGCATGGGGAAACATTGGCTTGTGAACCTGTCACATCTAAATGATTACAGCAGAAGAAACAAGCTTACTTTGGATCATCTCCCAGCTGAACACTGGGTTCCAGTTCTGTGATATAATGTGTTTACATAATGCGTGGATAAATATAATAACGTGTCTGAGCATTAACTGGCACTTTTGATTGCTTTTTGGGCTCGTGAAGAGAAACAACTCTCATCCAGATGGAAATTGGTAAACCCCGAACTTCACATGCTGTAGACTGTATATATAATGTGGGCTGCAGTTACGACTGATTTATCTGAAACATGTAATCAATTATTTGTTAACCTTGAGCAAGACAACAGTAACAAATTTATTTTCGAATATTTAATGTTATCTCTGCCTTTTATCAGCGCCATGGATTACTCGAGACGAAAACAAGGACCAAATGTTTGAGCTGAATTTGACTACAATGCAGCAGATGACCAATTATAGAGGAAAAACGTCGGAAATTGGGAAACAAATGAAAATTAGATTTGACTACGCCTGTTGCAGCTGAATAACTGTAGTTGAAAAATCGAAACTTAGAAAAAAAAATGGAAATTAGATTTCCCGAAGAGATGCGTCTGAGTTCCTTATGGGATATGCAGCTAACATTGTAGCAAATATTCCAATATATGAGATTGGTAACGTGATCATACATATTGGGCAGGAATTGTAAGCAGGAGCACCGATACAAAGAAAACTAGCATGGGTTTGTAAAAAAATTTCAATTTCCTACGCTTGAAGTGAGTAGCAGTAGTAGCAGCAACAGTAGTGGTAGTAGTTGTTGTTGTGGTAGTGGTGGTGGTGGTGGTGGTAATAGTTTCTGAATTGCAAATAAATATATTTTTTTTTTCAAGCAAAAATATATGTACAACCAAAAACTTAAAGACATAAGCTGTAAGCAGGATTGAAAAAAAAGCGGTGGTGGGGAAAGGGGGGAGGGGGGTGGGAGGTTAGTCAACTAACAGATATAGTGATAACGCTAACCTCTCTCCTCGCTTTTTTTAATAGTGGTTGGGGTGGGGGTGGTGGGGGGAAGGGGGGGGGGGCTCAAGATACCGACAAACCCAGGGTTTCAACGAGCCTGATGGAAAGTATTGATTTAAGAGGAAAGGTGGGGTGAGAGAGAATGTGGTTTGATCCTGTTGTCGCTGATGGATTGTGGAGATACACATTATGAAATAGCATCTAGAACTGGGACTGTTTGTGAGAGACGCCTTGTTTCTGTGTGGGATCTGATCCTGGTTGATTCCGGCAAGTGATTCAGAGATAACGTGAAGACAGAAGAACATGTACTGAATATTCAAGATTATTTTTTTTTCCGTACCAGATAGTTCTTACTGAAACGCAGTAATGCAAGAGTAGATTGAATGTCTGGTCTATGGCCTCGCTAAAGAAAGAGACGTACAAAGAACACAACCAACTATTCTTTTTTATTTTTTTTTTTTTTTTTTGAGTGCAGATCAATACATTATCTCTTTGTTAATTACCAAATAATATTTCTACGACTTCAAGGGTTCCCCCTTTGTTTATTTTTTAAAATCATAGCACGGAATAAGACGATTCGGTTTTATTATTTCTCGGGTGTGCGAGTAAAAGTAGGTAACCAAGATTTCCTTATGATTACCAGATAAAGCTGCACGTGTTACTAACAATTCTACATCGCAACAGTTGACGACTAGTATGTACATATGTGTAACTGACATGTCTTCGTGTGTACATGCTAACGTACTCATTGTATGCGACTGGCTATTCAGTCTAACTACCTGGCAGACTTTCTATCTACCTACCTAACGGCCAATTAGCATATTATCTCGCCCAAAAATATTTCCTGTAATCAGTTAATCGCAGATTCAATTTCATGGCAAACGGGTCACCCCGTCGTTGCTCCGTTTCTGTTAAAGCAAAAAATGTAATAAATAAACAGACTATGCATTGATTTGCGCTCATAGAAAAATGTAGAAAGTAAGAAGAACAAACTAGACAACATAAAAGTCGAAAGCTTTAGTTACCGTGGTGTGTGTGTGTGTGTGTGTGTGTGTGTGTGTGTGTGTGTGTGTGTGTGTGTGTGTGTGTGTGTGTGTGTGTGCGTGCGTGCGTGCGTGCTTGCGTGCGTGCGTGCGTGTGCGTGTGTGTGTGTGTGTGTGTGTGCGTGCGTGCGTGCGTGCGTGCGTGCGTGCGTGCGTGCGTGCGTGCGTGCGTGCGTGCGTGCGTGCGTGCGTGCGTGCGTGCGTGCGTGCCTGCGCATTCTTGTGTACCAACTTGGTGAGAAGAGAACTATATAATGATGACCTAAACAATTAAAGAAACAGACGTAAAGACTATTGGTAATGTTTAGTTTTTTTCTTCTTCTTCTCCTTAGCGTTCCAAAGCTGTAAACTCCCGCCGAAAGTTCTGGGTGTTCGTCCACTTCTGGACTTATGTTTCGTTTCAGAACAATTGAAAAAGCATTTTTTTTTTAAACAGATCTGGCTAATTTTTTTGTAGACTGTTTGTTTTTTCTATCACAGGCATATGTCCTCCGATTTAAAACAACAACAAAACTTTACAGTTGTCTTTTACGACATGCTTACTAAAGAGACAATAGATCTGTTCTTTTTCTCTCTAAACAGGACCATGAACTCACAGTGGAAGGTGATTAGTAAATATGTGATTCATGCAGGACTATTATCACACAATTCAACTTTAATTCATTCGCTTTTCGCGCCTGCTAGTGTATTTTTTTTTTAATTCAGATAGTTCGCAGTAGAAATGCGATTAGCCGAATTAGTCTGTTACACAATAAAACCTGCAACAAACAAACAAACAAATTTAGCAGAAAAACTATAAAAAGTGCATTTCCCTTACTGTTTTGTGTTTTAAAATGGCTTTCAAGCAGTGTTCAAACCATGTAATCGACGTGCATTTTTTATTGTGATTTGCATATAAAATTACGGAAATCGATACATAAGATTTTTACAGATCATCAACTTTCAGAATTTTGATAAATTTCGTTTTTTTTTTTCAGACTTCTTAACACAAGATGAAATCTACATATGCTGTTATTTTTTTTCTTCAATTTTTGTATAGCAGAAGAACGTCTGAGCACAAAAATTCAAAACAATATATCTATATGTTTTATTTATTTTTTCAAATATGTTGCGTATGGAATCAACTTAAATTGTCAATTTGTTTAGGTCGTGCGATTTCGTTAGTAAAAAAATTGTCTCACTTTACTGCTTCAGCTCTTAATGTTGCGTTTCATAAAAACACGAATTTTGCTACAAGGGTACCAGTGTTAAATGCATTATTTAATGATGTACTTACTAGGGAAAAACACGACTGTCCGCGCGAAATCGACAGAGCACGTAATAGTGATGATCAGGGATATCTGAACCACTGCAGATTCATTGCCTTTTTTAGATTATCTACATAATTTGAAAGTGTACAACGTGTTAACATTAAATGTTACAGGTGGGGGCTGCGTTGTTTCCGGGCATGGTGTTCACATCAAGTGCTAGAGATTCTGGGTTCAATCCCCAATAAGGGTTGGGATTTGTTGACGTGGACTTAGACTTCTAATAATTTCCCCTGGTCTCTGGGTAGTGAGATCGGACGCCTTTGTGCATTGTTCAGCACGTAAAAAATCCCTTGACAGAGTAGCCTAACGGCGCTGCTAGGGCAAAATTTGGAGTTAAACATCTACCCAAAGTATTTCAGGATCCGCGCCGGTGCTACAGAGTCTGTGCACTGTGTTGAGCTTCTTTTTACTAAGACGAGTTAGAAGAAGAACAGAGCACTTATGGGTTACTACCAGTGTGCGATGATGTCGATCCGTTGTTCAAACCTCAAACCTCAGTTAAGGGAGTTGGGCGTTGGTATGTTCACGACGGCCGTGATAGCCTAATGGACAGGCGCTTCTTTATATAACCAGTCTTTAGTCGTTCGTCTTGTTCCAAACTTCAAGGCAGCAGGTCAGCCTACAATTTCTACATTCCTGTGCCAGCGAAAACGCTCAAAATTCTCTGAGCTAATCAAAATTCAAAGTCCTCTTGCAGCTTGGCCCTGTCGTCATTTGGAAATGACAGGTTTGATTCGAGGCATGGTAACTATAGATATCGATTTTTATGTTGTCTAATATGTCCTCTTATCTTGCTTGTACTCTTTGGTAATTCAGAGTTTTGCTTATACTCTTTGGTAATTCAGAGAAAGTGTGATGAAGTACATTCTGACAAAGATTCCACTCCTATCCAAGATCTGACACTGATATCACAAACTATTCATAAACACTCGATACAAGCCTCGATACAGTTACAAACACGCTGGCTATTTGATTGCAACAGTAAGTATTTGCTATTCTCAAGAATGTATTATTGTTGGCAGCAGTAAACATTTACCAGTCTCAAGTCGATACTGTTACATGAGCATGGCTGTAATCGATTTTTAAACAGAATTCTGCATCTAAGAAATCTGCAGTATTGGATTTCTTGTGAGATATGCTTCACTGAATTTAACAGACATGCTGAAACTCGCTGGCTCGTTATTTTAATTTATAGGTTCCCTAGCCTTTTAAAAGAAAACAAAAAACAGATTGAGGAGGAAAAAGGAGAAAGAAGAGACAGAGAAAAAGAAGGACAATAAAACCTAAGTACAGCAGGAGTACGAAGATGCGAAAGAAGAAACAAATTAAATTTACAAAACATAGCTGTTACAATGGAAAGTTTACGTGTGACACGGTTATAATAAAGAGAGAGTAAAGTTTAAAAAAAAAAAAACACACACACACACACACACACTAAATGAATGATTGAATGAACATTCAAAACAAAAAATTTGAATCGATACATTAGTTTTGACAGAACAATGGACAATCAGCGTGTCATCTCTAGTCTTCAATGCATGGCCTTGTTTAGCAAAATCTTTCAGTCAGTACTAAATGTTGGCATGCTAGTTCGAAGACCTTGACTTCCAATCTGCATCTGGTAGGATTTTCTGTCATTTACTTTGGCTGTAATAAAGGCTCAGCTTAAAGTGCGCATCATCCTTCTTCTTCTTATTCTTCTGCCCTCTAAACCCATGTCTTAAAAAAAATTCTCTAGTATGTGACCCACAAATAAAATGTACCTCTCAATGACATTCTTAAGGCCGTTTTAAGTTACCATGAAACTTAGTAACCGTGCAGCTGTCTTGTTTTTATGAACAGCATTATAGCTTATATGAATGAATGAATGAAAAACCTACTTTAATGCAGTCATGACATTTCCAGAAGTGCTCCGCATCGTTCCACAGTAGCCAAAGTAGAACTAACATTCTAATCACACCAGTTGCAACCTGATTAGATGTCCGCTGATGTTTCCCACACTTTCAAGATATGGATTCTTTGTCTCTACTGTTTCACTCTCCGCTTCACCCAAGCGAACCCATACCACGTCCACTTTATCATAATGCATTTTACCAGCCAGAGGTGAGGCAGCAGCCAATCTATCAGCTTGCTCATTGCACCGCACACATGAAGTTCTGGACAGAATATCCATTATATGCTCCTGATCTGTATCTTTTTAAGCGATAGAAGTCACTGTACACATAGGATGCCCGTTTCTAGATTCCCAAGTATGCTTTGTGAGTCCACTCCAATTAAGTCATATCCGGCTATGCTGCTTTCAGTTCATCAGAAAGTTGCTGTTACTGCCTTCACCTCCATTCTCGTACTGATTCAAATGTTTTGACGTTATACGCGAGACTTTTTTTCTTCTTTAGAATACAGTGTCGATTCATATTTGCAATTAAACCCCGCCGAGAACTTTCTTTCAACATATCACTACAGATACCGTTATAGAAAAAGAAAGGTCTTAGGAGAGAATGTGAAGCATACAGAGGTTTATCACTACTGAGTCACGTAGGAAAAATGTACGCCAAATTACTAGAACAGAGAGGCCCATAGCTGAACAACAGCTGAGTGCACAACAATACGGTTTCAGAAAAGGCAGAGGATGCACAGATGCATTATTCACTATGAGGCAAGTGTGTGAGAAAGCCATTGGGTATAATACCAAACAGAATACTGTATTTGTATATCAGGAAAAGGCTTTTGATAGAGTGGATAGAAACAAACTGTGGTCTGTTCTTGAGAACTACGGGGTACAAGGACAGTTACTAGAGAACATCATAGCCATGTACCACACAAGTCAAAGTGCAATAAGAGCACAAGAAGGCATATCAGATATGTGCTCAGGCAACACAGGTGTGAGACAGGGATGTGTGCTCTCCCCGCTTTTATTCAACATCTATATAGACAGAATATTTAAAGAAGCAAGTTCTGATAGAGACAACATAGATCTTTATAATCATGATGAAGTACATACATCCGAAGAAGTAATCGATTCACCCACATTAAACGAACTACTATTTGCTGAAGACCAGCGCTTGTTCTACCCTGAAGAAGTTAGACTGCAAGACCACATTACCAGGTTAAACTCAGCATGCAGTAAATACAATATGAAGATCAATGTAAACAAAACCAAAACAATGCAAATTAGTAGAACCCCTGCACCACTACACATAGAGCTGAATGGTTCTACTCTGAATCAAGTTAGGGAGTTTAAATATCTAGGAAGTATGATCACAGAAGATGGTAGAATTGACAGAGAAATAGAAACCAGATGCCAGAAAGCTAGTGCACTTATATACCAATTGTCACCATTATTAAGACATCCAAGCATAACTATGAGTGCAAAGAGATAGATTATTAATAGCATATTCATTCCCACATTAGGCTACCATTGTCAAACATGGATACTATCTAAAGCCCATATAAGCAAAATCACCACCTGCGAGATGAGGTGCCTGAGAAAAGCAGCCAACCTAACCATACGAGATCGAGTGAATATTGAAACTATCAGTCAAATTGTGGGAACGATACCTTGTACTAGATTCATCGAGAAATAGCAGATTAGGTGGTTTAGCCATCTTGTTAGAATGCCGCAAGATCAAATACCATCACAAGCACTACATCTCAGAAGATCAGCTACAAGAGCAAGAGGACAGCCGCGGAAAACTTGGATCGACAACATTAAAGACACTCTACGCCTTCACGGCATGACAATAGCCAGTGGCAGCCAACGTGCACTAAATCGCAAATTATTCCTCCCCACGGCGCTTAACGGCACAAGTGGTTTATGATGATGATGATGATTATGATGATGATGATTATGACGATGATGACTACTGGTTCATCTGTGTGTATAATAATATCAGCGGGAAGTGAATTTTCATTCGTCAGCTGTTGTATCGACACTTCTAATTCACCTGCTATCCATTCCTTTTACCTTCTATTAAAAAGTAATTATCAGTGTGCACAAGGCTGGTAATGCTGGGCGACACTATGACCCATTTCTCACCATGCACAATCTTGTCAGTAACACAAACAATTTTGACGATGACCTCTGCCTTTGACATCCAAGAGCCCCTCTTTTCATCTGATGCCCCTCGCTTTGCTCTAAGGTTTCATGTAGAAGGTGTATCCTCCCCTCTGTAACTTAAAGGTACATTCTCGCCTATAACACTTTGTAATATTTGTATACGGACGGCAGGACAAAGTATATACCATATGCTCACGACAAGAGTGTTCCATGTACATCCCGAAATCACTTGCATGGCTTCATTTTGAAATTTGTTCAAGCTTCTCTGTGTGGGTGTGAGATAAAGATAGCAGTCTGAAACCGTACTCGTTCACAAAAGTAATCAGTTGCTGGTAGAGTGTATAAAAAAGGGTCTTTTTTCCGCTCCTTAATGCGAATATGGCACATATGACTAGATCTAAATTCTTTATAGACCAATCGGAAAAAGATGGGTGATGTGGTCAGCATCACGTGGGCCGACTTTACTTCTCGGGACTGCACCCAGTACCCACTTAGGGCTAGGTCGACCTGGAAGTCAAGGTCATTTTTGGTAGTGTATAAATTACTATAAATCAGTCTCTGCTCCTGTCCCCTGAATCGATCCTTTTTAACGCGTTGAGTCCTTTCCTGACTTTTAATAACCTCTGGCACATGATACTTGGAGGTCACAATCTTGTTAAAAGTTCCTTCAATATATTTTTAGTTAATTCTCTTTCTTGATGTCACTACAATTTCCTGTGATCTTTGGATTCAAGTCTTTACTAATTCTATTATTTAACACACATCGCAGTACTGTTGCTTTGTCTGGGTTGAAGGGGAAAAAAACCTGGTTCCTTGCAGCATTCTCCTATTTTGCTTACTGCGGTTTGCACTTCTCAGTATATTTCTGTTCTATTTCTTCCCTGTTGTAGACTATGACATCGTCATATAAACTTAAAATTGGGGAATACTCTTTGCTTCTCTTGTCGCCATCCTGCTTGTTTACACATTGACTCTCCTCATCTCCTTGTGGGATGAAATTTCTAGTTATTTTAAAGCCCGACCCTGGAGTTTGCCTGGGGCCATAAACATAGCCATACAATGAAATATGGCCTAACTGCTGAACGGGGTTTCCGGGACCCCTCCACGGGTGATCCTCATCTGCATAGTGACACTTTGTGTCACCGGTTGTTTATCGCTTGTGCGATGTCCTGGTGGGGTACAATTACCTACCGTGTCTACACATGGGACAGAACTCTGAATCCACGCGGTGGCTACATGCTGCAGGGATCAGACCTCCACGAGCCTAGGCAAAAGGCAGTCTGGCGTTCACACAGGACTTCCGCAATCCAGCTAACTATTTAGGAACTCCCTAATAACAAGAGTGTACAGTAACACGTTACATCTAACACTGTAAGTAAAAAAAATGTAGAGGACCCTTTTCCGCGACTTTAGACTTATAGGGCAAATAGGGCTAGACCTATATTGTATAGACAAATCGGGACAAGATGGGTGATGTGGTCAGCATGACGCCGGCCGCCATTACTTCCTAGGACTGCACCCGGTACCTACTCAAGTCTGCGTCGACTTAGGAGTCAAGGTCATTTTTGAAAACGGTCCGGCTCTGCAAGGGAGCTAACCCACGACCTTCCGATCCGCGAAGCGTGTCTAGCCGCTCTGCCACGGCGACTCCCATCTAACACTGTTTTGCGCTAAAATCCAGTGTCATCACCACTGTTTCATACGCATTCTGAAACTCTCTCATACATCATAAACCACAATTTAATCATTTTAGAATGTCGGAAAAATTGGGTATTACAATGTTTTTTATGAATTAATAATACCGGTAGCAAATTTATTATGAGCTTGATTCCTCCCTAGCTTGAGGCTAAACCGGTTAGGACAATATGAATGAAATTTCAAATCCTGAAGATAAAAAAATGTTGGAATATTGTCTTTTTTTTTTGGGGGGGGGGGGGGGGGGGGAGGTGGTGTCTATTCATGGCTGGAAACATGCATGTAATGTGTTTACAGAGCATTGCAAATTAAATTTTAACTGTTAAGCAAAGCCCAGTAACGTCGCTGAAACCGGAAGTGGCCAAATAAGAGACAGATTATTATCTTTTTCTCCAGAGTGCACATTTCTTCTTATTCCGGAAGTGAAGCGATCCAGTGAACACGGGGACACCGGAATAACGTTTGTGGTCGAAGAAATTTGCTGTTCATGCTCTCTACAGGATAATCTGATTATTCTTCCGCCTGACAGTCTGTTAACATGTCAGTCAGCTCGATCAATGATAACAGTCGATAAACTCCAGACTATCATGGCAGATCAATCCCTCCAGATCATTGATTATTCA
Organism: Candidula unifasciata; assembly: GCA_905116865.2. Lineage (NCBI taxonomy): Eukaryota > Metazoa > Mollusca > Gastropoda > Stylommatophora > Geomitridae > Candidula > Candidula unifasciata. Next base: position 669,787 of record CAJHNH020002902.1, read on the forward strand.
TTATTGTACTGTTCACTCCAGCAGTAAATGTGTATCGTTTAGGAAATTCTTTTTTTTTTTTTTAATCTTCCACTCTTATCTCATCCGCTTTCTCTTTCTTCTTTTTCAGCTGTAAGCTCGGCAGAAAGTCCTGGTTGTGTGTCCATTTAGAATTTGGCTTTGTGCCAGGGCATGAGATTGTTGTATACATCCCGTTTTACCGGCTTATTTGTGTGTATTTGGTTGTTCCTTGCCGCTCGGGCAGATGCACTCTGACTTCAAAGGTCCCCAATTAGTCGATTCCTACGACAGGCTTGTTCTGGAGGTATTGGGTCTATTAATGTTTTGAGTTTGCCTCACAATGGGGTCGCGGAACCTATTCGAGAAATTGATTTTTCAATATTGTATTGTTTGCTTGACCAGCAACTGTGTACCGCTTGGGAAATTCTTTTTTCCGATTTTCCATTCTTTCCATTGCTTGTCCGTATCCATTTTTTTTTATTTCTGAGTATGTACCCGCTAGTAAATATACTGCCATTATTAATACAACTATTTGAGACTTTTGCTTGAAATTATTCAATCACCCATCGGGAAAAAGTGCCCAGTTTCCTTAATTTTTTATGTCCCTACATCTTACCTGTTTCGAGACTAACTAGGCATTTAAATAAACATCTTTGTTTTTTGTTGTTGCAAACCAGTATATTAGGAAAGTAGGCGATGTTTTCAAATTAAAAAAAAAACTAAATACAACACAACTTGACTTGAAATCTCACAGGACAGAATAGAAGAGACGTACAAAAATGCAATTCAACTTTTTTACAACACTTTTTTTTTCAAGGGAATATTTTTTTTTTTTAATCCTGTATTTTTTAATTAAAGATGTTCTTTAGTTTATCTACTCAAGATTTGCATTCTGAGAATTAACATCACCAAACCGCCAGAAATACAGGCAACCATGTTCAACCGTACAGCCATGTCACACAAAATGGCATCCCACGAGGGGACGACTAAAACATTTACATACATGTATGACTTTCCAATGGCTTCATAACGACAAAGGTCAACATGAAACAACCAGGTAGATGTGTGTAGTAAACCTAAACAGTGAACACGTAAATAGGCAGTTTAACCGAATGTGACAAATGAAATTATTTAAACACAGTAACTGACTCATAAATTAAATAATCAAACTATATTTTGACTTTTGTCAGTTAAGCGATTCTTTCGTATATTCTTACGAAAACGATTATTCCCTTTTGCAGATTGTCTGCCAATGTGTCCATTGTGTTAAAAGGCTCAGTTTCATTTTAAAATATTCACTGTGAAAATAATAATTTCTCAAACTAGATTATTATGGGCTGGAGAGAATGATGCACCTGGGTGTGACCAGAGGGTTGGGCCCACACACTAATCTCAGAGGAAAGGCAAGACGGACATACAACCAGACTACGGCTGGCATCATTAAAATTGCAACTCTTCGCTGGCTTCTGAGGATGGGGGTGGAGCGCGTATGGGAATGCTCCTAGTGCTGTGATATAAATTCCTAGCTAAACTCAACTCAACATACTAATTTCTTGTTTCACATTTACATTATCGATTTTCGCTGTCTGTCATTATTTTAAAGTTTTGTAGAACACATATTTCTGAGATCTCTTATTTGACAACTATCTTTTCCTCTTAAATGGAAGGGACACAAATAATTCTTTGCATAATTTCTTTTTTTTTTTTTTGTTGTGCATATTACTTTGTATCTCATCAGGTGCATTTCCACAGAGTCAGGTAACTGAAGTTAAAAAAAAATGTATAGTTTTTTGTGCGGGCACTATTTAATGTTACAAAGGGAGAACATGATCTTGAATATACCTTTGGATGAACGCAGAAAAGAATAATAATATCCCTTTCAAATCACGAGGTAAGTATTACTTACTTTATACAATAATTTATTTATTTTAATTTTTTATCGTTCTATTTGTTTACATAACATTTGATTGGCGTAATGTAGTCATTTCAGTCAGTTACTTCTGTGTATATTGTGTTCTGCTTCTTGTCGTTATTCAACTAACAAAGGTTAATCTATGCAGCATTATTTGTTTGTGTATTATAAGTTGCTCAGTAAAGCTGACATACACTTTATGGGTTTCATACTACTTCTCATCCTTTATAGAATGAAATTTTTCGTTTTTAGAAGCCCTACTCTGGCTCTTGCCAGGGACCGCAATATAGCCTGGCCATAAATAAATATGGCCTAAAGGCTGAACGCGGTTTTTGGGACCTCTCCACGGTGATCCTCCCTCACCCACATGGTGGCACTTTGTGTCATTGGGTGTTTATCGCTTGTGTGATGTCCTGGTGGGGTAGAAAGTCAGTCAGTCAGACTAGTTTCTATGTTTTCTTTTCTCTACTTTTTACAATTTTATTATTATTTTTTTTTTATTTCAGACTTTTATTTCACTAGAAATCTGTGCCCATGAAAAACAAATTCAAATTTGTCAGAGAATTAAAACATGTAACACTACTGGTCAAATTAGTACTGCTTTGTAGAGCAGAAACGTGGAAAGAAACTAACCCATTTCTGCTTCTAAAAAAAAATAAAAAATTAGGAAAAAATAATGCGGCATAATCACGAATGCTGACTTTATGGAGAAAATAAATAAAGCCCAACCAATCAAGAAGTCAGAGGAAAAAAACATTTTGGCTTTGGATAAGACACTAACTGAGAAAACTTAAAAATCTTTTAAGCAGATTGTCCTTCCACTAAAACTCCCATGTCATACGGGCCTTGTAGAGACCAAAAGTGCAAGAAGAAAGGAATTAAGCACAAATGAATAACTCAGGCCAGCATGGAGTGAGCTGCATCAAGGACTAAAAACTGCGGGTGTTTGGCTTGAGCTGCTTTAGGATTATTTGTTGCACTGGAAGATAAATAACAGAAGAATTTTAATTGCACAGGATTTGAAACTATGAGACAATATTAACTCTCTCAAATCTTCTTTTGTTTTTGTTTTTTAAGTTTTACCGACGTTTATGAAAATGGTCGGACAATTTTAACATGCCGGGTTCAGTTCAACACACGACAGTTTAACAATAATGCACCTTTATTTGAACTGACCTGTTCAGTGAGCAATAGAAGACTACTAGAGGTAAAATAGCCTATAAAAAGCACAAATTGCAAAAAATGGGACTGGTTTGTGATGTCGTATAAAGGATGTGGAACTAACTTTTTATATATTTTTCTATACACACTTTGGGAACTCTGACGCCCAGTAGACTAAACTGCCAACACAGCTTTATTTAAATCCTAGGGGGCTGAACTGCCAATACACTTTCATCTTATCTTCGAGTGACGGCCCCTGGCCCTACGTGCCTCGACAGGCTAATGTCTTGACATCGACTTGCATGCCACGGGATACGAAAATAAGTGATATCGTGTTTTTGTGTAGTATTGTCTAATTTGTGTATGAGCTGAAAATAGCCCTATAGCCGTAACGTTCATGTTTATATATATATATATATATATATATATATATATATATATATATATATATATATATATATATATATATATATATATATATATATATATATATATATATATATATATATATATATATATATATATTGTAAAGCTCGCTGATATACTTTTCATTCCGTTTTATATCTTTCTCTACCTTTTTAGAGACTTATTTTTTACTTGCACCTGATCATTATACTATTTTAAGGACTAGTTGCAAAAGTTTATTATATACTTTACATTTTCAAAGACTTTTTTTCTAGTTACAAAAGTTTATTAGGTAACTTCAGTTTCTAAAATATGAACTACGCTTTCTTCTTCCTCTACTTCAATATTCCGATCTCCTGAGGTTCATTGCTGCAGATATCAACCGCCGCTATTCACTTGTGTGACAGGCCTTCTCTTTCAAGTTGATGACCCCAAGTGTTTCTTTATATGCCTCTGTATTATCTGTCCACTCCAACCATTACAGTCTATTATTCCTCATGTTGTCAGTCATTAAAAGGTGGTGTAAACAGATTCTGAATGTTGTTGTAGCTTCCTACTCTCCATTCTCTGCTGTCGGCATCTCGATAAGTCCAACGATTTGTCGTACGAGTTTTAGAATTGTCTGTATGTCCTTAGTGCCCGTGCTAAAATTTATATTTTATAATAGCAATGACCTCAACGCACATACTTAATGTAAATTCACTTCAGTATCAAATCTTTCTAATACTGACAAGTGATTTCAAACCAATTTAGGGCGTTAACGTTATTGATAGCCTTTAGTCAATAGATACTAAGTGCAATTTTCGAACTGAAGGCGGCCGTATGCTGCTGACCACATCACCTATCAAGTGCTGATCGGTCTATAAAGTATAGGTCCAGTCCTGTTTGCCCAATATGCCTCAAGTCTGGGAAGGGAGCCTTTACAAATTTTTTTGATATCATAAGATTGACAGCGGACGACAAATTTACTTCATTATCTAATATTATTCATATTTGATAATAAAGTGATTTCCATTTGTTAAGGCTGTTGATATCATTGATATCGTAATGGTTACAGCTGAGGACAAATTCCTTTCCTTGTCAAATATTAGCAATGCTGTAATATTCTACTGATTGGTAAGGAGTGTCTCCTCGTGCATTTGCAGCATCGCGCATATGATTTTAAACCCATAATTTTAAGGAAGGTCCACAGTTCGTAATAATATGTTCAACATTACTCCAAAAACCTTTCAACATTATCAAGGGCCTTGCCGACTGCCGAGGACAATCACGCCTCTCCGATTGTCGTGGAATGATAAGCCATTACACATCAGTCCGTAAGACTGGTAGCTTGACCTACCTGTAATCGGCACAAAATTCAAACTTGGACTCGTCCAGGAAGAGATATATAGTCCCTTATATCGATATATGCCTTTATCGGACAAAATTATTATGTCTACACTTTCTAGTTGCTTTGACTTAATTCCACTTTTAAATGTATATCCATTGGATAAATATTAGAGGAGTTAGTTGAGGTTTCTTAGAAACCGAATTACTCCTTGCCCATGTATACTAGGAACTCCTTTTTACCAACGCCTGAAGTGCGTAATTTGCGCCATTCTCTTTGCCGGCTTCTTAGCGTTCAGACGTGTCAATTGACGCCAGAAAATTTCACTTTCAATAGGCGATCTGTAATGTCGGGGACTTTTCCTATGCTTGGGTAAGTTAATTATAGTTTACGAGTACCTAAAACAATGTCTGTTAAAGTGGTCACTGCTGTAGAGAGATCAGTATCGGCTGTGGGATCACACATAGTTCGACCGTTCTTGATCGCTAGAGAAGCGGATTCGAACTCAGACCTTCCTCTGTACAGACTAAATAGCCTATGCCCTAAATAACCCACCCATACTGGTAAACCTAATAACCTTACAAGTGTGTACTATTTAAACTAACAACAGAAGTTTGTGCATACAACTGGGGACAGAATTAGGTCAGGACTTGGTCAGCCAGTGTGTGAGTGTGTTTGACCCAGATCAATGAATGGTAGGACTGGCTTGGGAGTCGTAAGGAATAAAGGTACTGACAGTAAATATTGGTGTCTGTGTGCAGAGGGGAGGGGGGAGAGAGATTGATATATGTGTTAGAGTGTCGATCTATCTCCACTGTATATCTGACTTTCCTTCTCTTGCACTAGACAGACAGATGAATGATAGGAGACCAGTGTCTCCTGGTCTTGAGAGGCATTCTGAGGAATGAAACAGGGGAGCAAGGGTGGAGTAAGCAGAGGTGGGATGATGACTGACGCTTGTTCGGTCTTTCCTGTCAAGATGTTACCCTCTTGGTGATGACTAATTCAAAGTTCTTTCTTGGCAGGATGAATCCTTTGTGAGGAGCTGGCAGAAGATTCACAGTCCAACCAACCCCCACCAACCATAACCCACCAACCATAACCCACCCATCAATTAACCCATTACCTACCACTTATCACCCAACTACCAAGTGTGGAGATTGATGTCAGTTTGAGGTGCCATATACCCCAAACTTCTTACAGTGCCAGAACATGGGTATAGCTCATGGACAGTGATGCTAATGTCTAGTGGGAGCGATTTGCTGTGTGCTGTGTCCTTTATGGTGAGGTACTCCTCTACCAGTTGATCCAGTTGAGGCAGAGTCACCAAAGACAGTCGAATCATCAGGAGCTGAGGGAAGCATCATAGACGGAAAAAGAATAAGTCCAGTTTGATGCCTTATGTGCTATATTCCTCACAGCTCCCATGTTTCCCAATGATGACAAGGTGTTATCTCAAGGACCTTCTGGCTGTTAGGGTATCTTTATACTCTGGACATTATATTCTGGGATCCTTCCACTGAAAGCTGGCATTTACTTCACTATTATATGTATATGTTATATTGATTACATGCATTCATTTTCATGGCTGACTTAGGTGTCTCTATTTCACCTTTTTAAGTGTTTAGCAGTTGTGTGTATATGAATCTTCACTATATGTGTTAACATGGTTATGATAATGAACTATCATAACCTGGGGGCTTTCTTTAGTAAGTAGTGGGAGTGTCCAGCCAAGTGTGCCTAGGAATATTGTATTCATATACAGATATATTGTGTAGTGCCAATACTTGAGTTGCCCTACTCCAAAAATAAGTTGAGCGTATATTGGCCACGGGGAATCCCTTAGACCAATACGAGCCAAACGACTCAACATAATTATTTCTGAGTGCTGCTGGTTCTGAAGGAGAAATCCTTACATTAGGCACGTGACAGGAGTGATATGTGACACCGATATCTGCGATCTTCTACAGCATGTTTTTGACACCCCTCGATGTTATGACAAAAGGCCGTTAATAATCTTCTGTCCTTGTCTTCACACTCTCTCTCTCTCTCTTTCTCTCTCTCTCTTTCTCTCTCTCTCTCTCTCTCTCTCTCTCTCTCTCTCTCTCTCTCTCTCTCTCTCTCTCTCTCTCTCTCTCTTTAAATCGATCTTTCAAGTAGTCACAACATTTTCTAGTTTCCCTCTTCTCATAACATGATCACACACACACACACACACAAATTACTCTGTCTGATGTTTGTGATGGGTTGTCCTCGTACTCTCACCTCTTTCTAAATATTTGGGTTGCCCTGTTTAACTGTCGAATTTTAAGGATGTTTCAGTAAAACTACATCTTTAGGGCCTTAAGGAATTGTTTGGTTAATTTTTTTTTTAAATAATTGCTTAAAATTCACAGCCGTGTGTTAAAACTGGCTATACGTAACAAGCAATAATTATTTTAATTCTTTCGTTTTAATGAATACAGTTTTATCTTGTCAATTGTGTGTGTGTGTGTGTGTGTGTGTGTGTGTATGTGTGTGTGTGTGTGTGTGATTTCTGTGATACATCTTCTATCTGATATTATACTTGTGCCTAGATATTTAAATGGCTGTACTTGCCCTAAAAGAAACGTCCTTGGCTTTTATAACACATTTAGGCACTATTTTATTCTTTGATACTCCCATTACTTTAACTTCTAAGGCCTTTTCCTTTAAAATATTTTATCCTACCTAATTCAGGTTGCTTAGGTACACCAGGAAGCCAATGCTATTCATTAAAAAAAAAATTATCTCCCATGAGGATTTTTTCTAAGGACCTCTGAGCAAACATGCAAGCATTTACCCACCCCGTTAAATCGGTTACTACGAACCTGTTGCTCAACCCCAAGTACTTTCTATCATCAGTGTACACATTGCAACTTCAAGTTATGCAGGTAGTCTCTTATCTCTCTGCTATCAATTTAATGCTGTCAGCATAACGCATATTAGCTGAACCATAATGCTAAGAAAATGTGGCTTGTCTTCTATCTTAGTCTGCACATGAAATCATTGCTTTGACCTGCCGATTCTATGGTTTCAGATCTTTGCGTAGCCAAACTTTTAAAAAAATGATATCTGCTCCCAGCTCGACCCAGCCACAAATGGGTATTTAGTAAAGTCATGGGAAGTAAAGGCATTTGACGTCCCGTTAACCACATCACCCACCGAATGCTGAGTGGTCTATTCTTGTATCTCCAGAAAAAGGGCCCTTTACATTTATGGATCATGAGTTACCAAAACGAAGGGTCCTTTACATTTATGAATCATGAGTTACCAAAACGTTGGTAAATGACGCCTGCGCGTATTGCAGGTATACTATTGATTACATCTAAATTAAGTGGCCATTTATCTATATAAACTATGCAACCAACCTCACAGTACACATATACGTTCAAATGGGCGAAATTGCATAATAAACCATGACGTCACGGGATCTCCAACGTATTTTGCCTCTCTCCTGGGTTGTAAATTCTATCACTGTGATGTTTTTTGTTTGTGTTATCCAAATTGTAGCGCTGTCTACAACTAGCTGGTATGCCTTCACCATTTCCAATTAGTGTGTTTTCTTGTTGAATGGTAGCAATATTTCAAGGCCACAGTTTGTTTGAAGAATTATTGTTTTTAAATGTCACGTTTCTTCATTTTGGTTTTCTTCATCATCATCAGATCTCTTTATGCCTAGTGGCATATGAGACTTCTCACAGGACTTTTCATGCTTTTCTGTCCTGTCTGTGCAATTGTCCATGTCAGAGATGACGCACTCAAGTCACTTTCCATCGTTTGTCTCTATGTCATTTTTGGGCGTCATTTTTTCTTCTTCCGTCTGGTATCCATGTAAGAGCTGTTTTGGCAGCTCTATCAGAATTCATTCTGATATTTTGTTTTCAGTATACTAATAATTTTTGTTACTAATAATTTTTAAAATTAGTTATGTGTCCATAACAGACACTTTCTGTAGTATATTCACATCTCCAAGGTCTGAATTTGACTATGGCTAGTTTATTGTCCAGGTTTCTTAACCACTTCATAGAGCTGAGTAAACTAACGTTTGGCTGCTTTATTGCGTAGTGGGTACTTTATGTTTTTTGGTGTCAATATTATTCTCATATTGACACAAATATTTTGAGCCACACATGTTTACTTTTTTATCGTCTGTGTTTACATGTCTACGATATGTGAAAACGTACTAAATAACGAAACTGGGATAAACTCACGGTATTCAAAGCTAGTGAATTCATTTGACCTAGACATCCTAATGTCACAGACAACACAACTCTTCGGAGATTTGAGGACTGACGTAACATTTCCAAGAGACAAAAGCGGTAACGTCCCCAGAGATCTACTAAAATGCATATTTATAGCTTTACCACAGAAATCTCGATCTGGAACGTGCAAATCGGGGCACAATTCGCTGAGAAAAATTTTCAGACGAAAAATAAACAGTGTTTCAAACAAAAGTATATCTTAGTTCTGTGCCGCCAATGCGTGGGTGATATTTTAATAGCATCCGACAAACAGCAAACCACTGGGTTCCAGCAAAGTAATGATAATTACAAAGAAAAAAAAAATACCGTCATAATGCAGCACCAAAATCATGGGGCAGTCCTCTAGCAAGTTGATACGTCTAAGTAATGTGATACCGTGTTACCAGCAGTAGAAGATGTATCAAAGCAGTTAAACATAGAATAGCTCAAGAAATGCATCATTTTTACAAATTGAAGAATAATCTATGCAATTTTCCTTTGTCAATTAGGATGGGTAAAAGAAAATACTCATCGTCATCACGTGTCCTGCTAACTGGCGTAGCGCTCTTGCATCTCCACAGATCACGATCACTGTTTGCCTAGAACAGTTCTCTTAGTGATATCCCTCGATGCCATCGTTCTAGTCCATCCAGCATCATCTCTCTTGGTCTGCCTCTACCTCTCTTTCCACTGATCTTTCCAGTTATCACGATTTTTTCCAATGCCTCTCTACTCATTACGTGACCAAAGAACAGTGTTTGTCTCCTTCTTTTTGTTGTATATAGGGATCTACTTTTGGCGGTCGAGGTATTTGAAACATTCGCCTCAGAAACCACATCTCTGTTGCTTCTAAATTCCTGTGAATTTGTTCACTGGCATTCTAAAATTCGTTGCCATATCGTAAAACAGGTTCTTTGTAACATTTTAGCACTCTCTCCTAAATAAATGATAGTGACTTATTGCATAAGATATTTTTTCATTTTCTGAAATGCTCCCTTAGCTTGACCTATTCTGCTTTTAATCTTTGTCACACATTTTCCATCTGATGATATGATTTTTCCCAGATATTTGAATTTATTGGCTTAGTTAAGTCGTTTTCCTTTAATGAAATATCACAATTTAGTGATATTTTTTTCTTTGATTTAATCTTTACCTCCGTTTTTTCACTATTCAGTGAAAGTCCTTTCTTCGCGCTCTCCATCCCCACAATATCCTGCGGTTGTTGTAAATCAGTTGCGTTTTCAGTTGTCAAAACTGTATCGTTTGCATAACGCAGATTGTTTATATTGTATCCTCCAACTCTTATTCCTGCTTTCTCTTTAATGTGCCTCAAAATTGCTTCGCTCTAAAAAGAGAAAAGGTCTAGGAATATGACACATCCATGTCTTGCCCCTTGCTGTATGTCTTCTTCTTCTTCTTCTTCTTCTTCTTCTTCTTCTTCTTCTTCTTCTTCTTCTTCTTCTTCTTCTTCTTCTTCTTCTTCTTCTTCTGCGTTCATCCGAAGATGTAATTGCGTTGTGTCCGTTTACAGCATGGCTGCGATATTTGCACCATTAGGCAAACACGTCCGACTTCTGCGGGCATTTGTTGACCGGGTTAGCCTTTCCCGTTTGCTTTATGTGTTCAAAAGTACCCAATCTGTTTCCTGCTTTAATTGCTGCCACCTGGTTCCAGTAAATGTTTTGAAATCTTCTGAGATCTTTCCCGTCTACATTGATGTCTTCCAACATTTGTATCATCTCCTCATGTTTAACTTTGTCAAATGCTTTGGTATGGTCTATTAAGCACAAACATAAGTCCATTTCAATGTTCAATGATCTTTCTATCAGTGTTCGTAATATGTGTATTGCATTACCTGTCCTTTTACCTTCCATAAAACCATGCTCTTCACTCATTTCCATTCTTATATTTCTTCTTGTTCATCTCATTATAATTCTAAGAAGTAGTTTGGTGAAATAATTTATTAAGTTGATTCTAAGAAATATTTCACATTCAGTTGCACATGGTCTTTTGGTAACGCAGTAAATAATGATTTTATCAAGTCACTTGGTATGTACCCAGTGTTATAAATGCATATATGAGAATACACTGGACGGATAAAATTAGTAATGCAGATTTCCTAAAATAAACTGATTGTTGAAAAGAACTGGTTACCCATATAGACGGAGACAATCTGCATTTTTTGATCAAGTCACGAAACGAAGAAAACTGACAATGAGAAAGTGGAAGGGAAAAGAGGCAGAGGTAGACAGTAAGAGAACATGTTGAAATGTTTAACATCATAGCATGGAAGATAATCTTTGTCAGAACTGTTTGAAAGTACAAAAGATACAATGTTGTGGATAGACTTGGCTATCAACACCATACGGCAGGGATTTTAAGAATTAGTGTAATATGCTTTATTTTCCCCTTTCTATTCTCTCTTCATTTATGAATAAATATATATGAGTCAGACAGTATTTTCAATCATTTCGTAGAGGGGGAAAAAAACACATCTTACTGATCATTTAGACTTTATTATTTCCTTTCCATTACAAATACACCTGTCTTCTAGCAGTACGGTTATGCCTCAACATTTGAACACTTCAAAATTCGAACTTTAACGCCACCTTGGAAATCGAACATAGCTCCGGCTGTGCTCGTTTTGTTTTCGTACGCTGTACTGAAAGCGTACCTCGTCCCCAAACAATTTTTCACAGTCTTTTACCTTCACCAGCAGTAAAAGGAAGACTTTAAAGAAACTATTTTTTTTTAAGGGGAGGAAGATGTGAAAAGAGGAAAGATTAGCACTGCCGAAATCCAAGATCTTATAACCATATGATCAAAAAACCCACAAAGTTATTGAGAGGTGGCACCTTGATGTATCCCGAAATAAAAATTATGCTAATGTATTCAATGATAAAATTATCGGACATTTTTAGAAAACCTAAAAGTAGTCGCTAACATCAGAGCAAATTGCAACGCTAACTTTCAACAAACACTAGTGACCTTAACGCTCTAAAAGTTGTGAAAGCCACGATATGAAATCTTAGCAACGATTTATTATGTTATCTGGAATATGACCCACATTTCAAACCAAAATTTTCATAAATCCTATTTCCACCTCCAACGTCTATGTGCAGAGCCACAACGTTTTATTAATATTTTTTTTTTAATGAGTGGAAAAAAAGGGGGGGAGGGGTTGTGGTGGTTTAATCAAGGTACAGTAAATTCAATGTAGTAAGTTATATATTTTTCATTTGTTCAAATTTGTATTCAAATATGATCATGATTTGTTATTATACTTACAGTATACTGTATTTAGGAAATTACAATTTAAACTCGGAGTTTGTTATACCCTGGAACAGATTAATTTAGTTTCCATTGTTTTCAATTGAATAAATTGCCTTGGATCTCTAAGCATTTGAAATTCGATCGCTATCTCTGACGGACTATATTTGAATTCCGTGGTACAGCTCTAAGCCTAATTGAAAACTTATGCTTTATGCATTCCCTATTGCACTATGTATTTGCCAACATTAATGATACGAAAGGTATAGACTCTCCTGTCATGGTTGAATGTACACCATGATATGGTTTCATCGACTGTGGGTGTTATTATGGCAACTCAGTTGTTTAGAAGATTTAAACTGAGTAAAAGTTTACTCTTGCATGTTGTTTTCTTTCCAGCCTAGAAATCATTCTCTTTGAAATTCATCAAACCATAGTATATAAATTGTGAACTGAATCCACGGTCATAAGAACAGGATTCTAGAAAGAAAGTTGCCTAATTATAGCAAAATACAGAACATATGCAGCAGTCGTACTCGTGTTCATGCAGTAGAGTGATCTAGGTCTGATAGTGAGCGTTTCAGTGGAGACCCAGCTGTATGCATCAGTAGAGGACATGCTTTCACAGAGACCTATGACCTTCTTGACTGAAAACCACCGAGAAACAAAAGAAGTAAAAAGAAGAAAACGTTCCTAATTTTTTTTCATCTTTATCTTCGATTGAATAATGTTAAATGCTGAAGAGTCGACATCACAGCACTCGGGACATTCCAGTAAGCGCTCCTTCCGCATCTTTAGCAGCAAGCGAAAAATATGATTCGGACGGTATCAGTCTGAAATGATATCCGTCTCGCCTTTACCTTGGGTGATGAGCATCGACCTGATCCCCTGGTCACTCCTCGCAGCAGTATTCTCCCGAGACCGTGATTATCTGTTTGTGCCTTCTAACTGTTCGCTGGCTTCCTATGGACTCTTACATCGTCTAGTTTGTTATACATCAATTCACCATAAAGTGACGCAGAACCAGCCAGGCTATCTCTATGTTCGTGACACAACACACCCCCATTCCTGGAGAACATTTTCAAAGAACGCTACTTACCTCTCTGCTTGGCACTCTGCACGAAGCATACCATTGAAGCGGAATATTTAACCAACTGTCGCCAAGTCCTTTGTAGACATGTTAATGATTGTCTAAAGTTTGCACGTCAAGTTTTCTTTTCGATAAGACAACTATTCGCACACAAGTCTTCTTTAAACACCTCTTAGCGGTTGCAGTTTTACTGTTTTTTCATCTTCTCTATGTTAAATGGTTAAAGGTTAGTTGCGTATCCTTTATAGGATGTTGCAGAACCAACCCCAACAGCCCCTGGCTGTTGTGTGGTTTTTCTAGGCAAATTTACGTCCAGTAGTTTGCCATTGCTTCCTGCACGGTCGGCTTTCTTGATACCACTGTCGAGGACCAACGCAAGGTGCATGGCCCGCAGCTGGGATCGAACCCGGCATCCCGGCATTACGAAGCGTTGGCATCGACTTAGCCACAGAGCCGACATGTGAAATGTCAATGGTGAATAATTATTGGCAATGATATAACTTCTTGCAGGCGTGATGTTGACCACATTCCCCATGGATTACCGAGGAGTGGTCTATCAACCCACGAGTTTGACATCGAATGTCTGATGCGCCAGCGTAAACGGGGTTCTTAACATCTTCTTGTGTGTCTGTGTATGTGTGTGTGAGTGTAAGAGTGTGTGTGAGAGAGAGAGAGAGAGAGAGAGAGAGAGAGAGAGAGAGAGAGAGAGAGAATGACAGCCACAGTGGCTAGATACATGTTTGTTGATCCAGCTCTTAGGTTCAAATCCTCATCTATGTGGATTTTTAAAAAAAATAGTATTATAGAGAGAGAGAGAGAGAGAGAGAGAGAGAGAGAGAGAGAGAGAGAGAGAGAGAGAGAGAGAGAGAGAGAGAGAGAGAGAGAGAGAGAGAGAGAGAGAGAGAATAACAGCCACAGTGGCTAGACACATGTTTGTTGGTCCAGCTCTTAGGTTCAAATCCTCATCTATGTGGATTAAACAAAAATAGTATTATAGTCCTATGCTTCCAAATTGATTCAGCTGAAACAATTTACAGGGTTACGAAAACAGTGAAAGTAAAGAGCCCTTTACCAGGCCTTTAGATATATTGTGCATGTAGGGCTAGACCTATATCTCAGAGACCAATCGGCACTCAGTGAGTGGGTGATGGCAAGACCGGCTTTAGTTGACAGGCTGTGCTGCTGACGTCACCAGGTAGGGCTAACGATGCGTTAACGCGGTGGTTCTAAAACAATAAATAAACTTTTTTCGACCGTGGCTAGGAAGGACAACTTAGATTTTTAACTTTCAAATATCTACATTCCTTCTTTAAAAATTTCACAATTTTTAGCCGACTTTTCTTGATTATTTCATCAGCGCTAGTAGCATACGCTAACGGCACCCCAGTGTGCTTCGGCACCCAGTTTGAGAACTGCTGCTTTAACGCATCGTTAGCCCTACCCGGTGACGTTAGCAGCAAGGCCTGTCAGCTGGAGCCGGTCGTGGTAATGGGGTCAGCATCACGCCGGCTGCCTTTACTTCCCAGGTCTTTACCTGGTACCCATTTAAAGCTGGGTCGTCCTAAGAGTTGAGGTCATTTAAAAATAAAAAAGGTCCGGCTCCGTCAGGACCTGAACCCATTACCTTCGAATCCCCAGGCGAGCGTCTATCCTCTACACGGTTATGTCCTGGGCAGTAAAAGCTTGATGTTGACCACATAGCCCTTCTAGTAATGAGTGGTGTGTGAAACATTTGTATGGTTTAAGATTCACAGAATATCTTGGACAAAGAAGATGAGAAATATTGACATCTTAAAAGATCTAGACATCAAGGAAGATTGGCTAATAAACAGCATCCTTTCTCGAAAGCTGAAATATTTTGGTCCTATCAAGCGCCACGACGGATTGGAAAAAATTATAGCAGAAGGCATGGTACCAGGAAGGAGGGGCAGGGGCCGACCGACACGAAGATGGGCACAGGATATAAGTGACTCCTTGAGTGTAAAAGTTCATGAGGCGGGAGAACTGGCAAGAGACCGAGTTTCTTTCAGGCAGACTGTGATGAGAGTGACGTTCTGCAAAGGACCTGCTACGTGATGATTTCTTATGACAGGAAAAATATGCGCCGACCAGCACGACTGTGAACATAGGATATTTGAAGTGTCTTTGGCAATAAATGTACAAAGCGGGAGAGTGAGCAACCGTTGCCCTGGAGAGCTGAGAACACATTAGAATAGTCTGCGTGCGTTGAGAACCGTTTTTTTATAATAAGATTCCGCTTGCGAATTCTGGGAACAAAATTGAGGTAAACAAGAATGTGTCCACCGAGTCTATTACAAGAAGTGACTAATTACAGGCGTTTCCTTTGAAGTCAGTGTGCATATACCTGAGAGTCGAGAAACTAACAGTATGCTTACAATCAGTAAGATCTGTAAAACAAATGTGCACGTAAAGCTGAAGTTCTCGAACAAGAAGAAAGGGCAGAAATCGACTAACAATAAACATTTTCAGCTGAAGTTTACAGCCAATGATTGTAATAAAAAAGAAGAAGTGGACGACATCATTATGTCAAACGCACATATAATACGTCTTGCAATCGATTATGTAGCAATAGTTTTATTTTATGTACTTATAATCCACTCATGTGGCGTTGGTAGTCATGTCATATCCCCGGCCTTCGGGCTCGTGTACTCTCAATCAATTTTGACACTGATGTTCCTTAATTTCACTTTATCCTTACTAGTCTGCATTGGCGGCTTGAGGGTTATGAACCCAGTTTCACTATTCTGATATAAGGGTCCTTTTCAGTTGCATGCAGTTTGATCGCTATGTGTACCAACGATATGAGCATCTAATTAATCAGCGCAAAGAGAAAAACTGAACGTAAAATTGTGAAATAAACAGTCAATACATATAGGGCTTTCATTGCAATATCCTTTAAAAAATATGAAACTAATCTTTTTTTTTTTAAATCATGAATGGAGATGCAATGACACTGTGAATAATACTCTTGTTCACCTCCGGGTTTAATCTTCTGCAGTGCCATAATTCCTTTCTTTTAAATCAGTGAAGCTCTAGGGTTGATCCGTTTTCGTAAAACTTGTGGCAGCTAATTTGCAGCATTTCTTGGGAATTACCCGGATAGGAAAATAGTGAAGATTTGAATTTGTCCCACAGCTCCCACTCTTTTATCCGGTTGTCCTGTCGGTGAGTACAGTATTTGTCCTTGTAAAAGATGCCCCCCTGTATGACTTCTTTTTTAGGCCAAAAATATGAACAAACATTTTCAACATATTTCGTGTAACTTCTTCCAGTTCAACGGCTGTAAACTCTGACGGAAGGTTATGGGTGGTGTGGTAAACTAGTTTGGCGGAATTTTTCCTCGCCTGGAGATCCCCTATAATCCTTCCTAATAATTTACAGGGTTCGAATTAAGAAAGTCTAGTGGAATTTTAATGGTCCCTGAGTTCATAAAGAAAGGAAGGGAAATACAGAAAATCAAACCAATAGGGTGAATCCCTGGAATAGAACTGAATACATAATTATTTTTCTAACTAACTTCAGAAAACAAAGTTCAACACCTTGCAAATTGAACTCAAATAAATCACAACGTACAATACTTTGTCTACACAAGGAATTAAAATTGATACTAAATTCGATATTTGAGTTTTCTAAATCAACAATTGTATTGATATAACACGGTCTAGGAATCCCAACAATTATTCAACTTAAAACAAAGAGAAAACAAATCACGGTTCATCATATACCACAAATCAACCTCAAAAAACATCAAACGTCACTCAGCTCTATGATAGTATAGATGTGTCGAAATGCAGCTTTCTTTTTAGGTATGGACAATATTCTGGCGGCAACAATTGTAGGGATTGGCTATCTGCGACAATTAATATTCGGTTTTCCATTTATACCGTGTTGTTCACGATCCACGGGGTTACAGGGAACCTGGGAAAATACATCAATCAGCCTTGTGATGAGGATTATGCTGCCACATCTGGCGCAGGTAGAAGTGTTGTGGTGTTTGTGGTGTTATCAGATTAGTAAGGGAAAGAGCAAGGTTCAAACTTTGTCTTTCTCCACGAGCAATATCAATAATAAATCTCTCCACCCTATTATAATATATTGTTTTATACATATACTATTCTTGTACGATCATATAAAACTTGACATGATTAAGTGGACACACACTCGCATGCGGATTGGACAGTCATTAGTTCAAGTCACAACAGACCCAGGTCGACTTCGCCTTGAATGGACACCAGGTATAGTCATGGGGAGTAAAGGCGGCAGGTGTGATGTTGACCACATCAACGCCCAGGTACCACTTGGTCTATAAAACATAGGCCAACCCTATATGCCCACACAGCTGACGACTTTTACTCAAATTGTATGTTGCATAATATAATAAACATAAGCAATGTAATGTATACCCAACTGATGATACCACATGGCACAGGATGATGGTTTATACTGTAAGATCTTTACGCAAGGAAACCAAATGAATATTTTCAGAAAAGATGACAGAGGAAAGGAGGGTTCCCTAATACATAGTCCTAACTGTGAATAGTAACCTAAAGAACGTCATAATATGTGGGGACTGGTAAATAGTTACCCTTGTCCAACGGACTAGTATCAAGGTTGATGAAGTCATGGAATATTTATACAATGGTAGAATATAGAATCGTAGGATCTCGATAAAATATTTCAGGATACAGCTAAGGCTTACAGGGGATCTCAGCTACTCCCTACCATTATAAATCTCACCTGAATTCGTATGATTTTATTATTATTTCTTTTGGTGGTAGGCCGATGGAAAGGCTGGGGCTGTCGTTTGGTGTAGTGCGGATGACTAGCTCTAAGGGTTTCTCCTAATAACACTAAGAAAACGTCATAAGTTATGTGCGCCTTCGTACATTTTCTACTTAACCACAAGATGCAATTAACTCATGCCGGACTGAAATATTCCGTTGGTTTGTCACAGGTGGCGGCCTACCTCCAGGCTTATTAGTCTTGTACTAGAATCCAAGTGATAGATGCACATCCGTTTAACAAAACTGGCTTTCTTGTACGCAGACTACTCCAACTTGAAGAATGTCCCCCATTTAGTCGACTGTTACAACATGCATGTTTGGGAGGCAGTGGGTATAATCTTGTTTTCCCCCACAGTGGGGTTCCAGAATCCACACGGCATCATTTGTTGTATGGACGACTCAAAATTTTTAATTTGAAAAAACATTGAAAATTGAAAAAGCATATCTTCTTATTCACGGAAATATACCGCTTAGTCTTAATTAACTCCCACCCAAATCAGTTTTTCCGTCCAGTCTCAGTTAACTCTTGCCCGAATCAATTTTCCCCTTCCAGTCTCAGTTAACACCCGCCTGAATCACTTGTCCCGTCCAGTCTAACTTAACTCCCACCCGAAGCAGTTTTTCTGTCCAGTCTCAGTTAACTCCAACCTAAATCAGTTTTCCCGTCTAGTCTCAGTTAACTCCCACTCAAATCATGTTTCCTGTCCAGTCTCAGTTAACTCCCACCTAAATCAGTTTTCCCGTCCAGTCTCAGTTAACTCCAACCAATATCAGCTTTCCGCCCAGTTTCAGTTAACTCCCACCCAAATCAATGTTCTAAGTTACTTATACATTTGTATATTTGCCTGTCCCCTTGACTCCAGCGGTCATTTAATTCAGTTGCCTCAACATAAAGGGTGCTGCCTGGGTGTAGCGGCTAGATACTCACTGGCGGATCTGAATGTCGTGGGTTCGGGTCCTGAACAGAGTTGTTTATTTCCGAAAACACAAGTTGACACACCCTTAGATGAGTATCATTACCGTTCTGGACAGTAAATGAGGCCGTTGTAATGTAGACCATATAACCCACCGAGTGTGATTTGTCTATGAAATATGGGTCTAGCCTTTTACGACTTCACTGCACTAAGTTTTATTTAACATGTGGTTCAGTCGCATTTTTGCAGACGAAGGCGGGGAAAAGAGTAATCAGTTAAGTTGCTGCCCTCCTGTTTTTTTTTTTTTTGTTTTTTTTTAAGACTTGATATGCAAATGACACAGTTTTTGTCCGATAGTATAGAAGGCTTAGAAAATTTAACTTAGTCTGTCAAAAAGTACAGTAAAGAAGAGAATTGGACTTGGTGCAACGGCTGATTCAGTTAGGTTCTTCAGTAGAACAATCAACCCTGCAGTGGATTCCATGTCACTGTGGATTGGAAAGCAATGAAATAGTCGAAAGGCAGGACAGAAACGCCAATGATATGATGCAATCAAATCGTGACCCCACCCACCAAAAGACCAAGACATTAATACAAAAACCAGTATGTGAGAAACGTGGTTGGAAACCCACACTAAATTGTCTTTCACCGCCTCTCTGGAGGGGAGCAATGTGTCATATTCTGACTAAGGCCCTGGCACAACAAATGTCGCCAACATATGTTAGTTTTTTGGTGTAGGAAACACGGAGAGGTATCCCTGCGACTTCCACATTGCAACCGGGTCGCCCATTGGCTCGCCGGTTAACTACTTCGTCGCCAGTCGGGTCAGTATTTGGGTTGATTTCACTAACAATGCTGGAGTCGTTTTAAGGGCTCTTGGTCTCGTGCAAAGCTAAGCCATTTTATATAGCGCACATAACCTAGTCTCAATTATAACCTAAAGCTTCTTCGGGGATGCTGGTTTATGGTGACGATTTTTTTTAAATTATTTTCAGCAAAGAACCTACCCATCCTGCGACTTGGCACGACACAATGCCGAGCATATACTCCAACATTTTAAACCTATTAGC
Organism: Candidula unifasciata; assembly: GCA_905116865.2. NCBI lineage: Eukaryota > Metazoa > Mollusca > Gastropoda > Stylommatophora > Geomitridae > Candidula > Candidula unifasciata. The sequence continues at coordinate 690,003 of CAJHNH020002902.1, forward strand.
GCCGGATCAATGGAGCTTAGTTACCTTGAGCTCGCCCCCCCCCCCCCACCTCCTCTAACATTTTAGCTGGATAAGTCTCCATGTGTGTGTGTGTATGCGTGTTTTCAATTGATTGATTAGCTTACCCCCTCTGAGATGCTGCTTCAATGTTCACCACACCATCACGGGGTTTGAAAATATCAATCTGGCTGATAGAACAACAAGACAGACCTCAGATGCCTCTTTCAACGCTCAGAGAATTTATAGTTAGGGCACCTGTCAAGGATACACCAGCCAGGTATCACATACAGCCCTATGTGCTTCCTTTGTGTTGTTTATAAATAACAGACAAGCGAATACATCAGGTGGCAACTTGCTAGAAATTGACGTGTGATTGATGAGACGGGGATGTTCTCTCGCTTGTTGCTAAGAAAACCAAGTTTCTGCTTAGTTTAACAAGGTTTTGAAGCGCCTCGCGTTGGAAGGGGAGTTGTCTGCCCATGTGTGGAATCAGCCACGGCGAGTTTGTCTTGTCTTCAGGCAGGGTTCACTATGCGACAACAGCGGGACAACAGCGATTGCCTCACTGATGAACGATCACAGAACGGTATCTTTATCAACAGTTCTGGTTATTCATCCTCTGCCTGGTATGTTGTTGTTCTTATTTTTCTATTGATTTGTTTCTAACAGTTTATTGATAAATGGTGTTGTTTATTTTTTACTTGGCGACTTGTAATTAAAGTCCGTATTATAAATAATTTCACGTGTCCCCAAACTCTTGTTCTGGTAACGTTACTTATTTGCTAGTGTGTTATTTTAATCATTTTAGTTACAGTCTTACGGACTAGGCCGTGTGTTTTTTACAAAAGATAGGTCGAGTTAAGAACAGACGTCACTCACTCGAGGCATTTCTATACGAGCTCCGTCCTCATCTTCAGCAGTCTGCAAATTATTAACTAAAGGTATTAGAATTATCGCTGGAGTTAAGGCTGGATAGCAGACATAGGGCGTATTCGAAAACACCGCATACAGCCTTCTTTTTCTTCTTTTTCTTCGTCCTCTTCTTCTTCTTTTTCTTTTTCTTCTTCTTCTTCTTCCTTCTTATTCTTCTTCTTTTTCTTCTTCTTGTTCTTCTTGTTCTTCTTGTTCTTCTTCTTCTTCTTCTTCTTCTTCTTCTTCTTCTTCTTCTTCTTCTTCTTCTTCTTCTTCTTCTTCTTCTTCTTCTTCTTCTTCTTCTTCTTCTTCTTCTTCTTCTTCTTCTTCTTCTTTTGTCGTTTAATTGACACCAGGTTGTAGCCTAATGCCGTAGTTGTCTTTATTTATCTTGCGCTTCTCGGGCGGGGTTGGCTCTGTGGCTGAGTAGATGAGAACGTTTCGTAATGCCAGGGTGCCGGGTTCGATCCCTGCTGCGGGCCATGCGCCTTGCGTTGTTTCGACATTGGTATCAGGGGGCCGACCATCCAGAAAGCAATGACAAACTACTAGACATAAGTGGCCTAGAGAAACCACACAACAGCCAGGGGCTGCTGGGGTTGGTTCTGCAACGTCATTTAAAAGATGCGCAACTAACCAACCTTCCCGGGCCGACTGGATGATGGATTTGTTCATCTTTTCAGATATTTCTGCTAGATCATCGGAATATACGTATTCACTGAAGTTATGAAGTAGTAACAAAAATAATCGTACAGTTGGGGGTCGACCTTTAAATGTATCCTTTTTTGGATCTTCCTCTAGCCTTCATCCCAGACGTTCTGCTATAATAAGTATCATATGCAGTTTGGTCTGGCTTCATTCTTACTTTATGGCTGAACCATTTCATTCCCGTATGTCAATATAATCCAGACAGGGTCTTATTCTGACTTCCTCTCTAATGCTGGTATTCGTAACCCTGTCTCTTGTTGTGTTGTTAGTGACCTTGCGGAGACAGCGCATTTCCCTTGTAGTTATTTTTTGTTCTACTGTCCTATTCATATTCGATATAAATATAATCAACCTTTCATGAAGCCATCATTACGGATCAGTGATGGCAACACAAGCCAAGTGCAAGCTGCCCTCCTGTGCAGGTGAGCACCGAGTAATAAGAATAACTCTAAGGCGGGAGCATACAAGGCAGGAGTTAACCGATCATCAGTAAAAGAGTACGTTGTCGACAGTTGTTTCGGCCCATTATCCTCTTGGACAATCTCGGAAGGTGGGCCGACATGGTTCATGACTCCAGGCCTCGGGCATCTCCTTCTGCTTTGCTTAAAGGAGGCACAGACAATACGAAATGGTGGCTTTGGAACAGGTTTTGTGAGCTTTGATGTTATATATTGTCGTGGCCTCAGCAAATTAGTCGCCTACCTTCACGACCAGAGTGACAAGTACACGGATGGCTCATCGGACAGAAGTTAAGACTTTGGCATGTGTAAGAGTAATATATGTCTAGCGCTTATATACATATGCACTTAAATGTTGAGAAAGCGGTTAGTTAATGTTTTTTTCTTGCTGGATATCTCACATATGAGCCTGTAAGCAATTTGTATGCTAACATGCATATTTTATTGTGTTTACAAAACTAGAAATATGTCACGATTTTCAAAGGCCGTGCCCGTATAGAAACTGACATTGTTTAACCGATTAACAAAAAAAATATTTCATTTACGGCATTATTGAAACATTAGTTTTGTCCATTTGAGTTCTCAGGTGCCATAAAGATTAAATATAAAAATAAATTCTCCCCAAATGTCAGTAATAAGTCCATCAAAGTACAGCCATCTACCGTTCCCCTGACTGTCACTCCTTCTCAGAGTTATTTTAGTCTTTCCTTTCCTTCTAATCAGTAGAGCCTTCTGGAATTTGTATAGCATTTTGTTTTTGTTGCCATTTCATTCAAATAAATGCCCCCCCCCCCACCCTCCCCCGATCCCACCTTTTTTTTCTGTCGGTCTCTCCAAATTCGTTATTTATGTCTGCTATGTCCGATCAATTAACAGACTAACCCTGTCATAGAATGGCGGTGTCGGCCATCGGTTTACAATATTCTACAAAATATCCTCCTTTTTAGGATAAAATTGTTCGCTATTTGAAGCCCTACTCTGGCTCTTGCCGGGGGCCGCAATATAGCCAGGCCATAAATATAGCCTAATGACTGAACGCGGTTTCTAGGACTTCTCCGCGGTGATCCTCATCCACATGGTGGCGCATTGTGCCAGCGGGTGTTTATCGCTTGTGTGATGTCCTGGTGGGTTAGAGAGTCAGTCAGTCAGTCTGTGGGCCAACCAGTCTGCTATTTTGTTATTGGTACACATGCTGAATTGTTCGACAGTTCACACATAAACAGACTAAAATTATACCATTACATCAGGCGCTAAGTAAATGCGACCGGATATGCTATCGACCACATCCCCTATTAAGTGTAGACTAGTCTAGCAAAATGTGACTGTAGCACTCAAAGGGCAATAATTTGTGAAAGCCATTTACATAATAAACACACATTCCCAAAACCCTAGAGGTGCATAGCTACAGCCTTCTCTGTGGAGACGGTACATAACCGGCATTTGAGTAATAAACGATGTATTGTAAATCCCGCTGAAATAAATCCATATTTGTGTGTTGTTTTTGTAGCGAAACTACTTAACAATTTCCCGGCCGTTAAACATTAATTCTGTTCGTTGAAATAAAAACAAGTTGTCAACGACAATGACCTTATATACCAAATAACACCGTCATCACGACATCCAAGCATAAATATTGGCGCTGAGAAACAGACTATAAATGGCATATTCGGATCAGCACGGAGCTACTAGTACTATATATGGACATACCAAAGACTAAGCTACGCAAGATACACCTGTGAAATGAGATGCCTGAAATCAGCTATCCGAGACAAAGATAGAGATCATAATATCGGACAGATTGTGGGAATAACACCACGCAGCAAATCCAATGATAAACAGAGTATTAAATAGTGGCTAGTAAATATGCAGCAAGAACAACAACCAACACAGGCGTTACACTTTAAAAAATCGAATGTGAAAGCGAGAGATCGACCTTTAGAAAAAAATGTAGTAACAACGATGCAGAGCTTCTAACATGGAATGACAATAGTCGTTGCTGCCTATCCAGCAGTGAATCATAAACTGTTCCTCCCCGCGACGCTTTACAACCGAAGTGGGAATTGGTGATGATGATGAAGATGAATACTTAAACTTAAAGAATTTTTACTAATAGTGGAGTGTTTTTGTGTTTGCCTTCAAGGTTTGAATTTCTATTTGCCCCATTTGTTTATTCTTGTAAATTGTTACGTTTTTATTTATATTGATCCGCCAGCTCGTAATTCTACGTTGACATTTCAGTCAGTTGTGTGTGTAGAGACATGTTCCCGTAAAGGATTATAATTCTATCTTGTGGGAGGAGAAAATTAGAAGTTACTAGGTACATCTCTCGCTGGTACAAACAGTGATCGATTAATGGCGTTACTGTATAGGTTTACTTCCCTCTCTCTCTCTCTCTCTCTCTCTCTCTCTCTCTCTCTCTCTCTCTCTCTCTCTCTATTTCTCTCTCTCCTATCTCTTCCCCTATCTCTCTCTCTTCCTATCTCTCTCTCTTTCTCTCTCTCTCTCTCTCTCTCTCTCTCTCTCTCTCTCTCTCTCTCTCTCTCTCTGGATGGCAAGCTAAGAATACATATCACATATACTAATTTTAGCCTTTTCATAACGGGCACACCAGTCCTGCCACATGCCTCTATAGAATAAGGTTGTAACGTAATCTTAAGCCAGCTGTTTTATTTAATATCTCCCTCACCTCTCTTCCATGACTGCATTCTAAAAGATCAACACTAAGTGTCTTAAATGTGAAATCAATTAGGGGAGAATCCAGCAGCAGCAATTACCAAGATTCACTCAAGGCAGCTAACCGTTATTGAGTAACCGGCAGTCTAGTGAAGTCATGATTGTCTAATAATTACAGAACACGTTTCCTTCATACTGTTACTGCCTTCACTAACCACGGCGTACCCTGTTCATTGTGTGCAGTCAATACAGTATCATCTGCATATCAATCAACGTGTGGTGTGTTGTTTTGTTGTAAATCAGTCTAGTTTACAATGCAGCACAGTATCTCTGCGTCGTTGAAAGCACTTAACGCTCATTAATTTTTCATTGTGATTATTATCTCCAATAGGGTTCTGCTATGTAATTTCTAGAAGTTTAATAGTTAATGAATGAAATGCGCGGTAAAAGCAATGCCATTGCAGGCGCATCAGAATCTCAAATCAATTGCCACATTTAACAATCATCATGTGCCGGGCTGTTATCTGTCAGTTACGATGATACGATATACAACACGATCACGTCACATCCTCATGTGGGAAGAGGCATGGACAGAGCAGATATCACCAACGCTGTATGGTTTGGGCTGGTGGATACGACAAATCTCTGACACTAAGACGATTGCGTGACATGGGAATAAAGCATGGTGAAGCATGCCTATGCCACTTTTGAGGCCGAGATAGGAGACATTACAACCAGCTCCTCATGGGAACAGTTAGTTGAAGTACCTTGAAGGGGCTGCTGCATAGGAGTATTTGGCATGCGTGGAAATGCCCAAGGTGCGGTGATGTCGATTATGATAACATAACCAGTCATACATACTTATAAGGTATGTATCCTTGTATCGACTACGCCTTATGGCCAGCCTACTAATATGTTTAACCTAATATGCTTATTTCCTATAATGTCTTGCATTGGTCACTAAGTTTCATGGTTATGTATCCCGTAAAATGCTCAATAAATCTGTGTCCGTCTACTGCTGAACAGTTGTAAATAGTTGACTGGACTGTCTTGTTTAATTTCAATCGCCCTATGGTGCCCATTTCCCTTACAATCCTGCTGCCGTTCGATGTTTCTCGGCGTACTGTCTAGGTTTCGCATGAAAACAAAAGGACAGATTCTGTGCCGGGCCTTCTTAACACATAGGTGCCAGGCGCTAATCTGTATATGTCAAGCGACAAGCTATAGAAAACAATTTCTTGCTTAGCTCTTTAACACTGTTTATGTTATTACAAATACTCTATGCAATCAGTTCAATATCAAGGATAGAATTAGGTCAAGCAGCCTTGGCCTCTCTTATCAAAGTTCGTCTGAGGGTGTGTGTTTTTTTTTTGGGGGGGTGGGGGGGGTTTGTTTTTTTGGGGCCTCCTCGTTTCCATAATCTCTTTATTTCCCATTTTAATGCCTGTTTGGTGATTCTCTGCTGGTTTCTTCTCAGGATGTGTCCAAGGTAGCGCCATCTTCTCTGTCTTATAACTGTTGATTCCGGTGGTTGCCCATACATTTCTATTATTTCTTCACTCCTTTTGAATTCATCCATTGTATTTTCATAATTTTTCTCAGAATTTTGTTCTCGAATGCATAGAACGTTCATTCCATGTTTTTAGTGGCTCTACAACTTTCATTTGTGTGTACTGCAATGCGTGCTGATTATAGGGTAGCCTACCCCTTTACAATAAGAAGAACAAAAATCGCAACTCACGGAAGACTGTTAGGTATGACCACTTGAGAGTAAGACGCCTATAAAACGCGCATAGTTAGATGTTTTGAAGTTTGAGGTTTGAGATTTGAACAACAGATCAACATGATGGCACACGGATAGTAACCTATAAATGCTCAGTTCTTCTTCTAACTCAAGTCTGAGTCCGAAGAAGCTCACCACAGTGCACAAGCTTTGTAGCACCACCGAGAATCCTGAAATACTTTGGGTGGATTTTAAACTCCAAATTTTGCCCGGGCAGAGCCTTTAGTCTACTCTTTTCGATTTCCAACTGCCGAGGGATTTTTTTTTTTTTTTTACGTGCGCGTCCGATCTCACTACCCAGAGAACAGGGGAAATTACTAGAAGTCTAAGTCCAGGAGAAAAAAAATCCCAGCCCTTACCAGTGATTGAACCCGGCACCTCTATCACACGAGGTGGACATCATGCATCGAGACTACGCAGCGTCCTTGATGTTTTGAAAAGATTCCATTACTCTGTTTACTTAAGTTACTGTAAGCATGCTGATTGTTTGCCGTTAATAGATAGATGTATTTATTTGTAATATTCTTTAATATCTCCCTGAACAAGGCAAAATGAAAACTAGATGTTTCTTTGCATTTAAATACCTATGGATTAAGAATCAGCTTTACGTACATGTCGTAACTGTAACCGACTCACAGAGTGTTGGAGAAAGGTGGAGACAGGCATGCTCTGTGCAGAGTGGCAAGCATCGGTTCAGATTTCCAGTTAACATGCTTTGTGTATTTTTTTCCAGGTGATGTCAATGTGTTGGGAAACGAGCAGGCAGATAGACAGGCAGGTTCTGCACCACTTGGTGGTGAATTGATGTATGGTAACTAGATGCGAGGGCCTTTTGGGAGTGAATGAAAAGTGCAGAGGTATAACTAGATCATTACGGTCTAAGGAGAATGGTGCTGCATGGAGTTACTAGGGGAAACTTGCCGACGCTCAGCACTCAAGGTAAAGGCGAGATGGTTGTACAATCAGACATTTACTGACACCAATTGAATTGGAACTCTTCGCTTGCTGCTGAAGATGGGGACGGAGCCATAATGGGGGTGTTTTGAATGAAGTCGATTCCTGCTAGAATTCAGAGAATGCTTTTTACACTATATTAACACCTGATCCTGTCAGTGATTGATTATGGTCTGGAAATGCTTGCCGTGTCAGAGTCAGATGGACAAACTAGAGCGCATACAGAACGCAGCTATGCGGGTCATTTTGGGTTGCACCAGAGACACCCCAGTGGTGTGTATGAGATACATCCTTGGTTTGCCGAATGTTGCAGGTAGGCACAAGGTGCTGCAGGCGATGTCATATCTCAGGGTAGCTGCAGACACAGACCACCCTTTGCACGGAGCTCTGAGTGTAGTTAAGGGTCAGCGGCTGATAAGAGGGCAGTCATGGATGGGACAGGCAGAAGACACAATCAATCAGGTTTGCATCCTTGAGAACATTAGGCGAGTAAAGGAGTGGGTAAAAGTGCTACCTGAACAGTCAGACTTGTGTAGGGTCATAATCACACTGGGCCAGGAATGCAGAGATTGGCAAGCAGATGCCACAGTGGTGGAAATTCAGCAATTAATTCAAGATAATGCTCGTTTAGAAGATCTGATCATTTACACAGACGCTTTAGTGTCAAGAGGCAAAAGAAGTGTTTAGGGTTTCTTAGCAAAATTTAATGGTCGACGTTTGGTACAGGAAAGCCTAGCATATGATACCACAACATCCAGCTTAAGAATGTATTTGGAGGCGGTCACTGCAGCTTTCCGCTGGCTAGAGAACACGACACGCACACACGCATCGTGATTGTGACTGACTCAGAAAGCATGCAGAGAAAGATCAGGAAAGGCATGGTTCGTGCAGAGTGGCATGCCTCGCTGCGGAGGACACGGGTGAGGAGTATTGTTTGGATGTTTTCACTAGGGCTGGCTGGTGTGTTGGGAAATGACCAAGCGGACAGTGACGGCTCTGCACACTTGGTGGAATACTGATGCATGGTGAGGTAGACGTGGTTCGTGCCATGTGGGAGAGCGTGTACAGCTCGGAGGAGCAGATGGATCACCACAGTACCATGAGATTGATGCAGGGGAAAGTGACTAGGGGTTCTGGCAGATGCTCGAGGCTCAGAGGGAAGACAAGAAGGATGTTTAATCAGAATGCTACTGGCCCCATTAGTATCGGAACTCTTCGCTGGCTGCTGAAGAAGGGGACGGAGCGCTTATTGGAATGCCCCAAGTGCTGTGATGTCGGTTCTTGAATTAAATCAAATCAAATCAATTTAACTTGCAACGTTTACATTTTTTTAAATGGAAATTGCTTACAAGAACATAATTAATGCATGCCAAACTTCAACAACATACACAGGACTGTTACTGAGTTACATATTTTTTAATGCTGAGCAAAGCTTTTGGAATGGACTGGTAACTAGCTGATTATCGAGGCATTGTTGTTAACTTGTTTGTCAAAGAAATGAAGAAAAATAAATTCTACAAAGACAAACAAGACGCTACACTGTATTTAAAATAAGAAACATTACCTATCTAGGTATCTAAAATAAGAAATAAAACCTTTCACACGGTTTAAACTTTGAAATCTAATATAAACAAAACACATCTCACAATTGCTACAATAAAAATACAATACGTGCCACAAGATCGACATTAATAAACAGTCGCGTTAAACAGCTACATTAATGGTGGAAACAGTGCCATCTAAACCTACCAGATGCTCGGACCAGCAATCTGTCTCCTTACAAAGAGAAGTGTCGAAAATCTAGGCTGAGAAAATCGATGGGCTACGATGGGCAGTCCGTCTTATTTCTTGCGGAGATAGCAACGAGAATTTTGATAAATATGATCGGTGAACTTTGGAGACAGCAGTGTGATAATAACGGCAAGGGCACGTTTCATCTGGTTAGATCTGTAAAATAAATATGTTCCTATTGAAATACATTGTCGTTATTTTGATAGAAACGGTTTAAATCTTGATGAGGTAATAATCTTTAACCATATTTTTATATTGTCTCTTGTCCTCTAATCTCAGCTGTTTCCGTATATTGATGGTATTAATCAATTTGATGGATATGAATTTTCGCCGACGGCTCAGCAGAGGAAGCTGTAGGGAATAGAGGAGAGAAATCAATATTGACTTGGCCAGTGCTGACCTAAAGAATGTAGTATTCCTACAGGAAAAGAAACGTCTAACCGGTACAACACGTCGGCTCCCTAATAATTTTGCCTTACCAGGATTTAAACAAAAGAAACCATTCCGAAAGCGAACCTCTAGCCGCTCCACCTAGCTGCTACAATTTCTACATTAGTCATTATTAATTTTTGTCACCATGTTACTATTTTTTTTTTAAATGTTATTTTAGTACTTGTACCATTCGTTGCAGAAAGTGCTGAGATCAATAAAACTGAAAATATACAATATTTGTTTTTTTTTTACATAACAGTGGGTCTTGACATAAAGAACTTACACGCGGTAAGCGGATATGATAACCAATACATTACAGACAACATCAGATACAATGTGAGTTTGTAACACCAGTTTTAACATTGTGACAGACAGACACGAGTATTGTCTGTTATATAGTGCAGAAGATAATTAAATGTTTAGCTTAATATCACTGGCTTTTTGTATATGGTATTCACATCCTTAAAGTGTTCATCTTTCGAACTACAGCACTATAGGGGACAAACTACAAACAGCAAACACAATGTTTTCGCGGCTCCCACATTATTACATGTTTATAAAGGAAGATGCTTCTCCTTCTTCGCGTACACCAGTTGTAATTCTAGCAGAAAGTTCAGGTTGTTCGTTCACTTCTGGACTTCAGTCCAGAACTTGCCGAACTTGCGTTTTATGTGCACATCCGTTTTACAGATCTGGTTTAATTTTATCAGACATTTGGTTCTTTTCATCCCACGTAAAAAGAAAACTCCTAATTAGTCGACATTTATAACTTGCTTTTAAGGGAGGCAGTGGATTTGTTGTTTTTTTACTTTTCCCCTACAGACCCTGAAAGCATGCTGAGAAAGGGATGCTTTTAGCAGATTGACAAGCTTCACTGGAAGTGTCACGGGTAGTGAGCATACTTTGGATTTTTTCTCTGGGCCATGCCGTCGTGGTGGGTAATGAACAGACGACAGATTAGCTGGATCTGCACCGTTGGGAGTAAATTGATACACGACAAGGCAGAATTGGTCAAGGCCCTCTGGGAACAAGCAACGGAATCAGTAGAGATAGAAGATTATTATGACCTGGATGTTCCGGCGTGGTGGGTAATGAACCGGCAGACAGACTGGCTGGATCTGCATCACTGGGTGGTGAACTGATACATGACAATGCAGATGAGGTCACGGCCATTTGGGAACAAGCAACAGAATCAGTAGAGATAGACGATTATTATGGCCTGGAGAGAATAAGGCATCTAGGTGTAAGCAAAGGGTCTGGCTGACTCACTACACTCAGAGGAAAGACAAGACAGACAAATAACTAGATTGTGACCGGTACTATCATAATTGGAACTCTGCGCTGGCTGCTGAAGATGAGGATGGAGCATACATGGGAATGCCGCAAGTGCTGTGATGTAAATTCTTGACTCAGTTCAACTCAACTGATGCAATGAGTTTTTTTTCATGAAAAATTATCCCAGAAAGATGGGTGCTATGTCGTTGTGTTAGATACCCGCCGTTCAGTGAGGGGTTAAACTGTATAGTAAAAGGGAAAACTTATGGCACAGAAATGGGTGTCACGTTGCATTGTTATATGCCGGCGTCTCATTAACGGAGTCAATTTGAAGTGTTAGCTATTTACATAAGGAGTTCTAGGAATTATTGAGGTGTCACAACATATGGTGCTATGACTTTATATAGAGTAAATATGAAAGCTTGGGGGAAAATGGCAGGAGTTGTATCATAATGTTAGGTACCGGCAGATCACTGATGGTTTTAGTTGTAATAAAAAGGAAAACTTATGGTAAAGTGGTGGGTGTCAGTGTTCACTGTTAGGTACCGGCAGATGACTGAAGGTTTAAGTTAGCCTTTCAGCTAGTTACATGAGTCGTTTTAGGGGTCATTACGGGTCATCGGGTCTCGTGGACATTTATTCATTCAGTGTCTTGTTGTACCATTTATGTCAAACAGGGCACGCAAACCACTCCCTTACTCCAGTCTATTCTGTGCATTCCTTTCGATTCCACGGATGAAATCAGCCCAGCACACTTGACCTTTCTCATCAACGTTTGCTTTAGAGACTCCTTAGGACTTTAGCGCGTTCTTAGCCCAACTAACTTCCGCCATCATATAGTACAACCACATCCAGCTGTATATGGTCGGTTGCAAAAGTCATCCGTAGACAATTTCAATAAGGTCTGCTTGTTGGTTGATACTCATGTATCTTGTTAGACGATGATGTATAACATAAACTGACGGTTAAACGAGTTGACGGTTAATCGAAGTTTTACTTTATCAAGAATTTGATTCATCATCGAAAGGTAGGGGGGGTGGGGGAGGGGGAGTGGAGGAATATAGAGAGAAGGAATTTGTAATAGACTTTCCATGCCGGTAGCATATTCTCAGTTTTCCTAATTACAATAATAATAATTATTATAATAATTAATATCATGCCCTTTGACGCCCACCGCCCCCCCCCCCCCCCCCCCCCCCCCAATTGAATAATAAACTTGACATGATATGAAATTTTTAATAAAAACTGTTTTAAAAAAGCTTTTCGTGCTGAAATCAGAGTAGGGATTGGAAATCAGCAGCTTAGTCTAATTACGAAAAAGCTTTCCATATGAAATGGAAAGGGTTTCGGGAGTGAGGGGGGGGGGGGGGGAGGCTCTGGTGCTGAAAACACCTGGTTTTATTGCCCCTGCTTTACCCCACTGCAATGGGATTAACTTTACATCTGTCCACACTTGGTTAGCCTGCTTTCAGTGGTGCTGCAAAGCTCTTAGAGCTTTCCTTTCGATGCTATATATAAAAGAACAATTGTTATTGTTGGCGCCTTTCAGTCTTTCCAGATGATAGTGTTATATTGTGTATTGGTGAGGCAGGGGAATCACAAACCATGGCCATGGCAAGTGTGAAGTCATTCTACTCCGTGACACAAAGCCTGGGAAGGGGGATATTGCTAAAACCTTGTGTTGCCATGCATCATGATTCATGACTCCGCATGTCTTGTTTACTCTAAGAAAATTTAACGCCAGTGCTCCTGGAAAAAAAGCACACTGCAGACACTGCTGGATCAGAAGAGCAGTGCTCTATTTGTCCGCCTCCTCAAGCTTTCCTCCTAGATCTGCTGCCACCAATGCTAAGTGCCTGGTCTGCGCTGCCATAATATGAAGTTTTTAAGTTGTATTTCCCCTTCGTTTGATAAGGTTAGTCTCATCCCCCAATGCCCCTCTTAGCCCGAAACACAAGTACGTTCATAGTTATTTAATTTAATTGCTTATAGTTCTGTATGGGTTGGAATAGTCAAGCCACTTCACCAGACCTCACTTGGTTGTCTTCTATAGTATTTTTGGTATAGCGCAGTGTTAAAATTCGTTTCTAAAGATAAGACCTTCGACAACTAAAGTACCCTTTTCTCACGGCTTTAGGCGTATTGGGCATATAGGACTAGAACTATATTTTATAGACCAATCGGCACTTGGTGAGTGATGTGATCAGCAATACGCCAGCTGACTTAACTTTATATGATATTTATCTGGTACCCATTTAGGATCGTGTTCACCTAGGAGCCAGTCTCATCTCTGAAAAATATACATCACCATCCAGATGTGAACCCAAGACTTTCAGATTGCAGTCGAGCATCTAGCAGCTGTACCATAGCGGCTATTGTCTTCGATAGCACGAACAAAACTACCTTTCTTGTCTATGTATGAGACTGCTTTCTTTCTCTCATTACTGCAACGTCTGTTTCTTTAAATCGGCGTCTGTGGCTTAAAAGTTGCAAACGCGCTTCAAAATGCCAGGATGCCGGGTTCGATCCCAGCTGCGGGCCTTGCGTCTTGCGTTGGTTTTAACAGTGGCATCGAGAAAGTCGACCACCCAGAAAGCAATGGCAAACTACTGGACATAAATTTGCCTAAAAAAACCCACAGCAGCCAACAAAAATGCTGGGGTTGGTTCTGCAATGTCCTGTATAGGATACGCAACTCACTAATTAACTATTCCTCTGGGGAGGTTATATAGCCATGACCTTTCTCTTTTTACGTCGAAATGCGCTCTTATTTTATCTCTTGCCAAATTAGTTTCCGTTTTATTAGTGTCTGAATTACTCTCATGGGAGATGTCTTATTGCCGACCTCTGTTTGTGTTCAGGTTGTTTAGTCTGTTATAGCTCCCGATCATTAGATTTACCGGCTGGCTGCCGTACATTGCTGCGTTGCTGTGTCTCCCTTTATGGGTTCAGGTTAATGTGTGCGTTATTTATTTCGCCTACATCGGAAAGAGAGAATCTACATTCTTTGGTCTTGTGAGGAGAAGGCGAAAACTGAAGTATGTCGTGACAGCTGGACATTTGTAGGGGAGGAGAAGCAGAAGCAGACTGAGAGAAAAGATGCTAGACAGTTTGACATGGCATGGAGGATCATCTGTGTCAGAGTTGATTGAAAGTACAAAGGATAGGAGGTTGTGGATAGACATGATTACCGCCGCCACACAGCGTTGACGTTAAGAAAAAGATTTATGTGTCACTTTTCGGTACTATGCTTTTTTACCTACCTCATGACGTCACGATGACGTCACGGGAGACAGTCAATTTTCAGGGTGGTAGGTAGAGTGTTCTCCCCATTGCTAGAGCGCATCGCAAAAGCACGTGCTTTGCGCCTCTTTGGACGTGAGTTTGCCGCGTGAGCAGTCTTCATTAGCAGTCTTGGTTTTTTTTTTTTTTTTTGGTTCCAGCAGTCACCATGAATTTTCCATAATTAGTAGCATCTGTTCGAGACAAGAAATACAGCATTGCCTTCCTGCAACAGCATACCATTCTGCACAGAACGAGACGTTGTAGAAACAACCATCAGATAGTGTTATCGCTGTCGGAAAGACACGACCGTTGGCGCTGTCAAAGCCCCATTATCGTCTGGGCATACCAGTACGGCAAGAAACATGGCTGGAAGGGTCGCAGCGGCCTCTGTACAGACAGATAATTCTGTTTATATACTGCTGGTCTCACGAAATGACAAGCATTTAGTTTTGCCAATTAGGCCTGGGCATGTCGCCGACTGCGACTCTAGAATGGAGCAACTACTTTCGGGAGGTGTATGCCAATACACTGTTTTTGAGTCCTGCAGTGATCGGTGGAGAGAACACCACTGTTGAAAATGAGGAATGTCTGCAAGACGCAAAATGCGTGTGGTACCTCCGTCGTCTCTCCTGCTGCTGCCGCCGCAGTTTGTCCTCTGTCTAGATCCACTTAGGGAAAAATTGATGTGATTGTCAATTCGTTCGTAAACCCAGCAGTGTACATCTAAAATGATTGGCCATTTGTATGGCCCCCACAGTACCCCAATTGGCAATTTCCGCGATTGCACATTGAATTTACATAGCCACAGTTTACAGTTTACATTTTAAAAAAGAAACACACACACACACACCTTTTAAATTTTTTTTAAGTATACAAAAAAATCGCGTAGGCATTGAACGTATGGTATCATATAAAATCAAACAAAAATTCAAAGCTTAGTCCTATTTTAGACGCCTGAAGGCCTGCTTTGTTAAGGTCGGTTCCTTTGCTATCTTATTTTGGCTCTGCTCATTTGTGGTGCGCAATTAAAAGTTCCTTTGTTGTCTATGTTCAGTGCAGGGTTTCGGTGTCCTGTTTCCTGGATTTAGGTGGTTGTCTTGTCCGCTGGCCAAATGATCCAAATCACTGAACATTTTTGCGAGCACCGAGGCAGCCATCAGTCACAACGTAATTGCAAGCAAACAGTCCTGCCAATGAGCGTCCCACCCAAGGCTCCCATAAGAACGACTGTCACAATCTCTTGTGCGCAGCCGTTTTTTACAAGAAGAGGAAGTAACATAGATTAAAAAAAAAAAAAAAAATTAGAACGCCCGAATGTGTAAAGAGATTTTATAGTGGGGTCAGAAGCTGGAGAGAGGTATATAGCTTGCCAGGTTTAGAAAGAGGTCCCTGCTATGTTATTAATTACGTCCTTCTTATGATGTTATTTTTTTTTGTTATTTGAAGCCCCACTCTGGCTTTTGCCAGGGGCCGCAATATAGGCAGGTCATCATAATGGCCAAATGTCTGAACGCGGTTTCTGGGACCTCTCCACGGTGATCCTCATCCGCATGGTGGCACTTTGTGTCATCGGGTGTTTATCGCTTGTGTGATGTCCTCGTGGGGTAAAAAGCCAATCCAATCCAAAGAGGTCCCTGGAGCGTGAGCTTCTGGCGGGTTGAAGTTCTATGCAATGCCTGCTCCTCGTGCGTTTTGGTCCTGGGTTGATAGCCCGTGGTGAGGTCATAGGCAGAGACTGGTCTCGTCCCCATATCTGAAATTAAACTTAGTTTTCAAGGGACTGTACACGGCACCTTTCATTTATAAGGCAATTGTGATACCAAATACGCTACATATTCACATGCATAATGATCTGAAAACATGACCAGTACTGTACACCAGCCAAATGCGCATCAACGAGCAGCCGATTGTGCACCTACAGAAGTATGCCACACCAAAAACACTATAAGAGCGAACAACAGCAGCAGGGCACTTACACCCCTGAAATAGTGGACTGTTCAGTCAGCTGCGGATTTCCCATGGATTCCCTCTATTTAGGGTAGGTAATAAATAAAGCACCAACTTTTCTACTTGGGCTGAGCTCCGTTATGGATTTATGACACGTTAACCAGACGGAAATCATTCATTCATGTACAATTTATTTAAGTATGCCTTATTCTATCTCTTAGTTTTTCTGTCATGTTACATCTTGGTTCTCACCTCTGTCCGTCCGTCAGTCTGTCCGTCAACCCTTCCTCAAATCTACACGGATATTGCTCTCCTGTAAGTATTTATCAACGTTATCACACTATGATTTATTATCTCTTTTGGCCGGCCTATCAGTGAGTTACTATAGTGTAAGGGCTAGAAGCTCCCTATGCCATCTGAAGTTGTTGGTAACAATTGGCATCAACTCAGTTTTATTTCCAAAATTACCCTTAGCTTCTAGGTAGACCCAGCCTGGGTACATGGAAAAGTCATGGGAAGTAAAGGAGGCCGGCTTGATGTTGACTAAATCACCCACCGAGTGTTCATTGTTCTTTAAAATATAAGTCAAACTAATGGCGTCTCTCTTGCTGCCTTTCTTCTTCCAGGTGAGTACTATTATTTCGCTTCAAAAGTCCTCCAGTGTCATTTGTGTTATCCAGACTGGGCTGACCAGTCGCTGCATCCATTTTACACTTACCTCTTCTGTTGCTTTCAGAAGTTCAGTAGGTATATCGTCTGGACCTGGTGCTTTTTTTGGAAAGTGCCTATACATTTATATACACCCTAAACACATACACATATAATTACATGCAAATACAAACACGCATATCCACACATCAATGGACACATAAATACACATATAATAATTATATACACATATAAACAAAGAAAATTACACGCGCACACGTACACAAATTAACAATAAACACACATACAACCAGACAAGAACACAGACAAACTAAAAAGCACTCAAATACATACATGCATACATACACACACATACATACACGGATGCACAAGAAGACACACAGCTAGATAGTAGACAAAAAGACACACAGACAAACCAAAAAACACACACAAAGACAGAATCACGAGAAGACAGACAGCTAGGTACGCAGGTATACAGATAGACCTACAGACATATAGACAAATACACAGACAGATACGTACGCAGACAGAATGAAGAGCAAATATACAGATAACCAGACACAAAATCATCAGATTGGTTGAAGCTGATTCCGTTTGTAAGCTGACCCGATCCACAACAACCATTGCATCCCACGCTATAGAAATCTGACATGTTTCACATTCAAGTAATTATATTTTATCGACCTCCGTTGTTGTAGTCCTGGAGATAATGTTACGGTTGTTTATTGTTGAGTTCAGGAGAAACCAAATAGAAATTGATATTTCCATTTTGTATATCGATACTGTCAAAATACCGTAAACTGCTTCTATTCATATGCCTAAAGACATAATTTGAAGATGCAGTCAAAAGTATCAGCTTCATTGCATTATGGCTTTTCGCAAATGGTTCTGCCTCTTTCGGAAGAATAGGTAGCTGCATGACAAGAGGTCTCACTCAGCACCAGCCCATTAGCTCCAGCGACGATCAATAAGGATCTCTGTAAACATTGCAATGGTGAAGATAACGATGCATTCGTAAAGCAAACCATTGACATTCAGGGCGCGAGGCAAACCGCTTGATAACTTCGCCATCTGACCTTTGAATTTTACGTCTAGTCTGCTATCCGCTGAGCTAGCATGGAAACTAAATAATATTTAGAAAAAATAATTTAAAGGAGGTTTCGGTGATTAAATGCTCAAGTCATTTGCCATGCGCTCTTAAGATTTTAGTTTCGATTCAATGGTTGCGTCGTACAATCAGGGCAAATTTTAGCCAGATGCTGTGAGACGATTCTGTTTACTGTAGTCCTTTAGACTAATTAAAAAACAAAAAACAACGTAATGACTACTCTTTCATACACATGACTTCAATCATCAGTACAAGGACATACGCTGATAAAACCTAAAATTAATCTAACTAAAACGTCTTTGTACTGGAACCTTCAGGGGCATCAAAATAAAGGCAGACCAAAAACAAAAACAAAAATCATGTAGCCAGATAGTGTGGAGTTGAACAAAAATATATGGAGGACATGGATGTAGCTAAAGGCAATAGCAAAGGATGGGACGATTTGGTGTGAGTTGACTGAGGATCTATGCTCTACTAGGGGTTACAGGGCAGAAAAAAATGATTGTAACACTAGCTGAAAAGCTGAAGATGTACCATCTACATTAAGTAAGGCCGTGGGTAGCAGCTGATGATCCCTTCAGTGATGTTTGTTAAAAGAGCACTTAGTCATCAATGCTCTCTCCCTATATACTTCTCTTTTTGATAGAACTATATAAGTCACTGTCTAACAATCAGCTGTTCTTAACTTAAATCTCATATATAATCAAGAAGCATAGGTAAATTTAAAAATTCTTTTGTGCTTGTTTGCTTGTTAAGGGCAATGTTCTTTCTCAAATTAAAGCTCCGCGACCCAGAAATAGATGAAAATTATGTATGGGAACACAACATATGTTCGTCAATTTAGTGCTTTCAGTGTTACATATAATAAATTTTGCAATTTGCTAACTCTGCCTTTGTTGATGTCTGTATGGCATCCACTCACTCTGCTGTTGTGTGTTTCTTCTACCGCAAACACGCACATATACAAAGCAGACAATGGGAGAACAAATGCGCTCCTGACAACGGTATTGATTCTGTCTGAGGTCTTTAATAAACAGGGAAAAGGCTACAAAAGCACAATGAGTACACCAGATACCGTTCATCCCACGCTTTTTTCGTTTTACACAGTGATTATGTTTGTAATCCATTTGAAAGCCTATTCTTTTTCTTCCGGCTGTAGGACTTTAAGTTTCATTTATTCTCTATTCTTTTATTTATATAAACAGAGGCAAAACAACATCATGTGTAATGACGACAAACAGCATATTGACAATACACAGGGAAAAAAAGATGCAGATAAACTGACAAAACCCGCAGATAAGACACGCATTTAAAACCCGTTCCAGAAACACCTGTATTAATCAGTTTGAGATCTTTAATAAACAGGACAAGTGTTAACGTAAACACTCAATATGTTTTGGCAAATTCGTTTCATCTCAAGAGGTCACACGTGAATGCGTACCTAGTGACCCGATGGATAAACTTAAAACATCCAGTCCGGTTTTGTCAGACAAGAATGGATTGCAAACACTTGGCACTTTACGAATGGCTGCCCTAACTTTCATCTTTGTGCCAGGTGATGCAAGTGTTTGAGGGAAGGAGCGTGCAGATTATCTTGCAGACGCTGCAGTTGCTATGGCTGGTCCAGTACTGGACAGAAGCGATATTATCAGTGCCGTGCGCCTTACTCACCGTAACGACGAGCACGATAAAAGGCATGGCTATGTACACTTGTCTAGGCTGATGGACATGGGGGTACAGCCTTGAGCTGCAAGAAATGAATATTTCTCTAAGGGGACAAGACGTTTCATTAATCAATACAAAGCAGGCGTCATCTGTCGTTTTTACACTTGTGGAGCTTTTGAGGATGAGGTCGGTGCACCTATGGATCAATCCGGACTGCTGCAGTGATAATCCACACAAATCACTAAAGAGCTACATATAACATTTAGTATAGGCATCTGACGAGGCTGCCATGGTATCAATGCCATAAAGATCTACAATAAATAATTACTATGAACACAGATCAAGGAAAGACCACACAAATATTAACATTCACATTAAAATTTTAACTGGATGTTTTTCTTCTTCTTCTTCTTCTTCTTCTTCTTCTTCTTCTTCTTCTTCTTCTTCTTCTTCTTCTTCTTCTTCTTCTTCTTCTTCTTCTTCTTCTTCTTCTTCTTCTTCTTCTTCTTCTTCTTCTTCTTCTTCTTCTTCTTCTTCTTCTTCTTCTTCTTCTTCTTCTTCTTCTTCTTCTTCTTCTTCTTCTTCTTCTTCTTCTTCTTCTTCTTCTTCTTCTTCTTCTTCTTCCTCTTCTTCTTCTTCTTCTTCTTCTTCTTTTCTTCTTCTTCTTCTTCTTCTTCTTCTTCTTCTTCTTCTTCTTCTTCTTCTTCTTCTTCTTCTTCTTCTTCTTCTTCTTCTTCTCTTCTTCTTCTTCTTCTTCTTCTTCTTCTTCTTCTTCTTTTCTTCTTCTTCTTCTCTTCTTCTTCTTCTTCTTTTTTCTTTTTCTTCTTCTTCTTCTTCTTCTTCTTCTTCTTCTTCTTCTTCTTCTTCTTCTTCTTCTTCTTCTTCTTCTTCTTCTTCTTCTTCTTCTTCTTCTTCTTCTTCTTCTTCTTCTTCTTCTTCTTCTTCTTCTTCTTCTTCTTCTTCTTCTTCTTCTTCTTCTTCTTCTTCTTCTTCTTCTTCTTCTTCTTCTTCTTCTTCTTCTTCTTCTTCTTCTTCTTCTTCTTTTTCCTTCTCTTCTTCTGTGTCATTTTCTTCTTTTTCTTCTGCTTCTTCTTTGTTTACCGACTATAAGCTGAGGCGGAAAGTCGTGGCTTTTCGTCTATTTGGAGTTTGGCTTGCGTCAGCGCCTGACTTTTCAATGCGTATCCGTTTTACTGGCTTATTTGTAGGTAGTTGATTAATTGGCCAGATGTACTTTGACTTAGAAGAAAGAACCCAAAAAGTCGACTCCTACAGCATGCTTGTTGAGTATTTAGTGGGTCTATTCTTGTTTTTCCCACAATGGGGCCGCTAAACGCTCACGGGGGTAAACTACATCAACATGGGAGTCTCTCTCCACCAGCATCTCTGATCATGCTTTTTCCCAATATCCCTTCCCGAACAGATATAATTGATGCATTGTTGCATCTGCTATGGAGAAATCCGATGGCTTCCTCACAATGAAAGATGGCAGCAATGGATCTCCAACCTTTCTGTCTCTCGACCTAATTGTACACTGCTGTTCTTTCATTCGTTGGTCTCATCCTGCCACTTATATCACTGTCTAGCTCTTGCTGAGCTGCCTTCAATAGACAGATCGATTGATCGATCGGTTGGTTTGTTACCACCTGGGTGCTACCCAACAGTTTAACATACTGTCCTAAGACTAACGAATCTCAGTCTGAATGCAGAGCAACAATCCCAGAAACTCCGTTCAACTTCCAAGGAAGCTATGATAATGGCACCGCGACAACGGCTACACTAGCAAAGGGTAACGTGCAGTCCTATGCGGGTAAGGACCATTGTGTCAACATCCAGTAAAGTATTTATAAGTTTGTTGTGTCTTCAAATGAGGCGGACATATTTTAATATCTGTCGCTGTTGTTGTTGTTGTTGTTGTTTAAATTCTTTCAATATATTTTTTTTTCCTCTTCCACTACCAGTCTCCCTGGAACTTCTACTTAATATAAAGAGCGCACAATCAATACTTCTTTCAGAAGAAAAATAAGAACGTATGCAGGCCCGCAACTACCACTTCTTTCAATAATGAAATGACAAAAACTCGTCTCGTCTGAGCATTTCAGCAGTTGCAAATTCGTTCCAGAAAATATCGTCATTGGAAGGATTTGGGGGGGGGGGGGGGGGCCTCAGGGTCAAAGTGGTTGTGTTGCTTACCGCAGTCAAGGATTATGTTCCATATTGGATTTCCTCCCCCACTTGGGGGTTCCGGGCTCCCAGTGGAAGGCGGGTAGGGGGTGGGGATTGACCCTATGCCCAACAAGCATGCCGTCGACCAGTTATGGATTTCTCTTCTGAAGTCAAAGCACATCTGCTTGAGCAGCTAGAAACCAACAGTCTGCATACAAATAAGCCACATCTCAAATGGATATGTACGCACAACCCAAGTTCTGTAACAATACTAATGTCTAGAAATGGGTAAACACCATAACTTTTCTCCGGAATTAATAACCGACGAATTTTAAGATGAAGAAAAAGACCGCCTCCTTCCTATCGTTTACCTGTGTGGATCTGTGCTGGACCTATGATGTTTTTGCTATGTATCACGCTCTTGAGTGCGACCAGATGTTTGTTGAGAATGGCCGAGCCATATGTGATAATACTAGGGGCAAGAAAGTTGATCTCATTGTCTTTAGGCATCCTTTACGAGGCACTTGGAGTTAAGCTGAAGAAGAGACAACAAACAGATTATGGAATAAGAACAGCAGCGAGCTGATGTGCCTTGTTTGTTAGATTATTGGTGGCTTGGTTTTATTTCCTATGGCACTCTATGTCTTCTAGGCGATACACTGGAGTTCAGATCTTGTTTGCCTCAAAATGAATGCTGAATACTTAATTACATGAGAACAAGAACGCACAAATACCACACACACACACACACACACACACACACACACACACACACACACACACACAAGAAATAAAGAATGAAATAATGAAGGATTACATGATTGAATGAGTGAAGAATGAATGAATAAAGGAAGTAATTAATGCATCAGTAAATTAGTGCATTTATGAATGAATGAATAAGTAACAAATAAATGAGTAAAGAATTAATAAGGTAGCAATGAATTAATATATGCAAGAATTATTACAGTAAATCATGAATAAATACTGATGAATACAACGATGTATGCATTTGTAAATCTATTTCTTTTATTATTGTGTGGAATTACAGTGAAATCGACACTCAGTTTGAACCTGGTATATTTGCCCAATGAAGACTCGCCTGATCACTCGCTAGGCTTTCCATTCTGTCGGAAAATTGCTATAAAAGAAAGAGTCTATTCTTTTCCTTTTGTGAGGCTTTCGGGGTCTGGGTTTAATGAACGTTTCATTGATCGACGACGGAATACTCGGCGTACACAGTTAATTGTATGTTTTTTGGAAATGTGTGGTGGTGGTGGTGGTGGTGGTGTATGTGTGTGTGAGAGAGAGAGAGAGAGAAAGAGAGAGAGAGAGAGAGAGAGAGAGAGAGAGAGAGAGAGAGAGAGAGAGAGAGAGAGAGAGAGAGAGAGAGAGAGACAGAGACAGAGACAGAGACAGAGACAGAGAGTGTGTGTGTGTTTGTGTAATTATTGTTGCAATTTTTTCCGTTGAACGTTTTCTTAACAGTACACACACTTTCTATAGTACAAGTGTTACAGTAAAAGTAAAGATCTATTTTTACGCCTTGGGCGCATCGGGTACATGGGAAGAGCACCCATATTTTTACTGACTAATCGGCACTAGGTCAATTATGTGGTCAGAATTACGCCGGCCGTCTTTACTTTCCCAGGACAGCCATCCTGGTATCCATTTAAGGCTGGGTCGACCGGCAAGGCCCCATACCATGATAAAAATCCACGCAGATACGAGTGTTGTTTTAAACTGAAATGACTAGGGCACATTACGTGTGTTATTATAAACTGAAATGACTAGGGCATATTACGTGTGTTATTACAAACTGAAATGACTAGGGCATATTACGAGTGTTGTTTTAAACTGAAATGACTAGGACATATTACGAGTGTTGTTATAAACTGAGATGACTAGGGCATTTTAGGAGTGTTATTATAAACTGAAATGACTAGGGCATATTACGAGTGTTATTATAAACTGAGATGACTTGGTCATTTTACGAGTGTTATTATAAACTGAAATGACTAGGACATATTACGAGTGTTGTTATAAACTGAGATGACTAGGACATATTACGAGTGTTGTTATAAACTGAAATGACTAAGGCATATTACGAGTGTTGTTATAAACTGAGATGACTAGGGCATTTTAGGAGTGTTATTATAAACTGAAATGACTAGGGCATATTACGAGTGTTATTATAAACTGAGATGACTTGGTCATTTTACGAGTGTTATTATAAACTGAAATGACTAGGGCATTTTACGAGAGTTATTATAAACTGCAATGACTAGGGCATATTAAGAGTGTTATTATAAACTGAGATGACTAGGGCATATTGCGAGTGTTATTATAAACTGAGATGACTAGGGCATATTGCGAGTGTTATTATAAACTGAGATGACTAGGGCATATTGCGAGTGTTATTATAAACTGAGATGACTAGGGCATATTGCGAGTGTTATTATAAACTGAGATGACTTAGGCATTTTACGAGAGTTATTATAAACTGAAATGACTAGGGCATATTGCGAGTGTTATTATAAACTGAGATGACGAGGGCATATTAAGAGTGTTATTATAAACTGAAATGACTAGGGCATATTACGAGTGTTATTATAAACTGAGATGACTTGGACATTTTACGAGAGTTATTATAAACTGAAATGACTAGGGCATATTAAGAGTGTTATTATAAACTGAGATGACTAGGGCATATTGCGAGTGTTATTATAAACTGAGATGACTAGGGCATATTACGAGTGTTTTTAAAAACTGAGATGACTAGGGCATATTAAGAGTGTTATTATAAACTGAGATGACTAGAGCATATTACGAGTGTTATTATAAACTGCAATGACTAGGGCATATTACGTGTGTTATTATAAACTGAGATGACTAGGGCATATTACGTGTGTTATTATAAACTGAGATGACTAGGGCATATTACGTGTGTTATTATAAACTGAGATGACTAGGGCATATTGCGAGTGTTATTATAAACTGAGATGACTAGAGCATATTACGAGTGTTATTATAAACTGCAATGACTAGGGCATATTACGAGTGTTTTTATAAACTGAAATGACTAGGGCATATTGCGAGTGTTTTTATAAACTGAGATGACTAGGGCATATTACGAGTGTTATTATAAACTGAAATGACTAGGGCATATTAGAAGAATGTCAGACGACATAGGGGTAAAACTGAAAACATAAGAGAGCTGGATGGTGGTAGACCACGAGGCAGACCAAGAAGACGATGGAGAGATAATATCAGGACAGACCTGCAAACACTTGGTGTCACCGACTGGAAACAGAAGGCCAACCAGAGAGATGAGTGGAGGCGGGTGATATCTGCAGCACTGAGCCTCAAGGACTCAAAATGCTGAAGAATAAGAGGAAGCGTGTTATTATTAGAAAGAAAGTTATAAATTTAATGTTAACTTATATTGTACCATCTTGCATAAGATATGTACAGGGAAAAGTTGTAGGAAGTAAAAGAAACAAACATAATGCTAACCACAGCCCTCAGTGACAGCCGACCATTTATACAAGTGGTTCTCAACCTGTGGGTCGTGGCTCCTGTTGGGGAGGGGGTGAAACGACTCTTTTACAGGTGTCCCCTAAGACCGTCGGAAAACACATATTCAATGAAGTTATGCAGTTGCAACGAAAAACAAAACTTTATGGTTGGGGTCCATCACAAAATGAGGAACTGTATTATAGGGTAGCAGCATTAGAAAGGTTGAGAAGCACTGATCTATTTAAGTATGGGGTATCACCAGACATATTTTTATCAAATTTAAAAAAAAAAGACTGATTTTGTTTGTCAAAATAACCAGGTCGACCCAGAATACAATTTCTACTAGCTAAAGTGCCAGTCCGTGTATAAACAATTTACGTCTAGAACTGTGTGTTCGATATGCCATAGGTGTTTGGAGGGTTCTTTGCTTTACTAGGGGGTTTTTTAAAGCAAATTTTCAGTACGTAACTGCTGTTCCATTAAGGACCTTTACTGGTACTTCAAATATTGTACTTTGAATTCTAGATTCTGAAATGACGAGTAGCCTGTTACCACAGAACTGGCTGTGCCTTATGCGGTTATCTGCGTGTGCACCTATTACTTTGTTGTAACTGCTGCTTCCTTTGGCGATAAACTCCATTTCTATTGCCAGACTGTTCGAGTTTGTACTTCTTACTGCTGTCTTATGCATTTAACGCGTGCTTACACTTTTCTGAGGTTGCTGTGAGTTATTTCCCAAAGGACAGCGATGGACATTCTGTGTAATTATCATTGAAACAGGAAAAGGGAAACTTTGGGGTTACCTGTTGCAGTGAAGTTGAGACTGTGATTGCCTGATTACCTACCCAGGTAAAAAAAGTGAATAATAGGTGTACACGTACGAATAGCTTACTAGACACATGGTGCTAACTTTGTTTACTTATTTTTTACTTTAACAAGCAGCTATTCAGTAATATGATAAATATCATAGCAGCCGCTTATACTTCGTAGAATGTTTCCTCGACTTATTTTGGATCCACTGAGAAGCAAGATCCTTTATTTTCTATTTATTTTACTTGAAACTAAACGATACAAGGCTCGATAGAAAAAAACGAGAGAGAAAAAAACTGCCCCGGATGCAGAGCGTAGCTGAATTTACTAATCTCAAATCTACAATCATCAAGACCATTGCATCTAGTCGGCAGAGGTTGAGGGAGCTAATAGGACTGTTGTCATCAACGACACGCCGTTTTATGCGAACAAGATGATCAGGAGAAGAAGGGGGATGATGTCAATGATCAGCGCCTTTCTCCCTAGTGGTTAGCAGTAAGGAGTATCAGCAGCATTTTTTTTTTTTTTTTCGGGCATCATAATTTCACAAATACTGTAATTGTCAATCGGCAGCGTTTCGGAAGGTCGCTGGCTCGCGCCCTGACGAAGCTAGACATTTTTTTTTTAATAACTTTGATTCCCAGGTCGACCTAGCCTTGAGCGGGTACCATGTGCTGTCCTG
>CAJHNH020002902.1:726836-766836 GCA_905116865.2 Candidula unifasciata
TCGCTAGAGGGCCTGGCAGGCTGGGCGCGATGGCGTGATCAAGTCAGGCTGAAAGGAGATTGTTCATACGGAGGACGACTTTATTTAGGAATCAGACGGGAAATAATAATCACTGAAGATTAACAACAACTAGATGTGAAAAGTGTTGTTAGGAACATAAAAAATATTGAGTAGTAACTGAGACGTATGAAAGTTTAGGGAGATGCTGAACTATACTGAGCTGTGGTAGATTGTGTAGAATTTTCTTTTTAGGAGAAGATAGAGAATAATATTTTCTGAACATTACCGGGGTAGTAAGAAGCTGCAAGGGATACAGATCAAAATGGGGAGGAGGGTAGGGGGTAGGGGTGGTGGGGGCAATAATTTGAAAAGTGGTAATGTTTACGCATGGAGAAAGTGCTAGGGGCATTAGATGGCACCAGAAGGAGGGCGGCATAGGCAGCGAAATCAAAATACAATTTGAACTTTTGATCTTCTGTAGCGACAATATTAGGGGCGGCATGTCAAAGACTTGTATCATACTCAGAAAATCTACCGCATTGTACTGGAAGTTATGACCGTGTTCTGTCATTTTGACTAAATCGGGTAAGTCCATAAAATAAAGACGCATAAAGTCTTCAAATATTGCTTGCTATAAGCCGTACTGTTGAGAAAAACAAACCAACTTCATCCAACCTGGGGGTTAGATGCCCGCCTGCAAATCGAAGGGTCGTGGGCTCGCGTCCTTTCGAAGCCGGACTTTTTTTCAAAACTACCTGGTCTCCCAGGTCGACCCAGCCTTGAGTGAGTACCAGATGCTGTCCAAAGAAAGTAAAGGCGGTCGGCGTGATGCTGACCATATTTCCCACCAAGTGTCGATTAGTCTATTAAACTATAGGTCTAGCCCTATATTCCTAATATGCCTAAAACATTATTGGAAAGAATCCTTTTTTTTTTATATATATATATACGTCCAGCCTGCTGTCATCAGCAGCGAGGCTGCTAATATTATCCAATTACATTTGTGGTATGGTTTTTTAGGCCACTTGCGTGGTTAAGATTATGTTATTTGTGCCAGCTCTCTGGCTTAATGTTCCTATCCTAACAGCTAGACAGCTACTTCCAGTCTTGGTTTCATTGCGTTCCTTTTGTCCTCGTCTTTCTGATGTTCTACCTCCTATGGCATCCTCCGTCCTGCTGTTTCATTATTATCTTGCCCATGTGTCCTGTATAATAAATCTGAATCTGTTCCCTTCTAGTTTTGGCCAGGCGCATCATGGTGGACTTCAGAGGTGGAGCAAGCGTAGACATAAAGACAAAAATAACGGCGATGAAAGAATGTCGGCTGGTACGAAGGTTCCATCCAGACTCTCAAGAGTGGTTTGGAGCAGTAGAAGACAAAAAGGAAGCCAAAACTATTGAATTTAAGTGTTAAAACTATGGCAAGCAATTCACGAACTTGACTGGGGGAAGATCGCACAAAGGATAAGTTCTAAAAGCTGCATAGGCAGGTGCGCCGCAAGGAGCTTCCTACCACAGTTGGTACACTGTACTGTAAAACAGCCAGGACTTGTCACCTGACAGTGAGGGGGAGGAGAGAGGCTTTCCTGAAAAGATTTTGAAAAGCAAAAATAATAATAATAAAAATAACGAGATCGTCAGAAGAGCGGTTTTTGATGACGTTGATGAGAACATCGTTTAAGAAGAAAGTGAAAGATATTAAGCATATGCCGAAGAAAACGAAGTAAGAACACCCAGACTATATTTCATCATCATCATCATCAGTTCTCGTTATGTCTAGTGGCACATGAGGCTTCAGAGAGGACTTTCAATGCTTTCCTGTCCCGTGCAATCTTCAGTGCAGTTTTCCATGTCAAAGATGCCGCACTCAGGTCAACTTCCATCGTTCGTCTCCATGTTGTTTTTGGGCACCCCTGTTTTCTCTTTCCCTATGGTGTCCATGTGAGAGCTGTTTTTGCAGGTATAACAGAAGTAATTCTCATAACGTGGCCAAGCAATTCTATCTTCTCTTGGTAATCATACTGTCTAAAGTTTCTTGGTTTGTGGCTTGACGTAGTTTAGTGTTTGAGATTGTATCTGGCCATACAATTTTGATAATTCTACGTAGACATGTGTGGTGGAAGGTGGACAGCTTGCGTGCATCCTTTTTGGTCATTCTCCAGCATTCCGCTCCATAAAGAAGAACTGGCGAAATGATGCTCTTGTAGAGTCGGAGTTTTGTTCCTCTGCAGTAATTGTTGGATTTCCAGATTTGCCTCATCCTTCCAAAAGCAGCTCTAGCTTTGTTCAGGGGTGACTGTGTCCTCTCTCTCTCTCTCTCTCTCTCTCTCTCTCTCTCTCTCTCTCTCTCTCTCTCTCTCTCTCTCTCTCTCTCTCTCTCTCTCTCTCTCTCTCTCTCTCTCTCTCTCTCTGAAGACTATATTTAGTTATATATAATCATACCTGAAGTTTATCTGATGCACAACTAAAATAAATGTCCTGTTTTAACTTAAGCATTCAACCACTGACGGTTTCAATGGAGTCGATATCAATATAACATGATTTACATGTTATATTTTATTTATTTTCTGTGTAGTTTGTGCATTCATTGATACAGTAGTTAACCATCTTTACGAATTCTGCTGTAGGGAATGCAATAAAAGTAATCTTATAAGCCACGTAATTTATTGTTAGCTTGATGTTTACGTTTTTGTGATGTTTCCGACAAGCAATTTTGTTTCAGCGGCATCAGCAAGCATTATATTTGTTGTCTTCAGTTTGATAGCGAGTGTGTGATTTTTTTTAAACATATTACAAGTCTAGAATTACTGGCATTAATTTCCTTCTCATGGACATAAAAAATATTCGTTTGGTTATTAGTATTTTCTTTTCACTGAACAGATATGTTTTCTTGTTTTCGTTGCGAAAAAAAAATGTGTGGAATTTAAAAAAAAATCATGTATATTTTTTTTCATGTTAGATGTTATTTCTTATATTTAACATTGTAATTATATGTCTGTGTCGGCTAGCTGCGTAAGAGATATGAAAGCAGCTTAATAATTCGGATATTGTCAACCCCGCCCCCACCCTGCCGAAAACTCAACAGCGCCCCCCCCCCCCATATATATATGTAAACTCATATGTTTGCCATTTCGCCACACCCTCCCATCTTTTTCCCGCAACCTCTTCTTACGACAATGCTGGCACCCATTTCTACGCTTGGTCAACTAAGAAGCTTGTGACAGTTTTCAAATATTTCTCAGGGAGGATGCGACTCTGTGACCACCAAGCTGACAGTCTTGGTAGTTACTTATGTTTTGCAGTTAGAGTCACATCTTGGGTGCACCATTTGCTTCTAAAGAGTCCATTACTTTCCTTGCGAGCATTATAAATTCTTGAAGAGATACTTCGTTCTGTTTCTACGAACAGTGAAAGTAATCACCTGCCGGCTTGCGGGGCCAGTCGCAGTTTGGGGGGGGGGGGGGACAAGTGGTTTTTATGAGTCTATACACCTAGGCAGCCAGAGCCCACGTTGGCCCATCACTCCGTGGCCATGGTTTTCCGGTCTACACCAACTAAGGGTGGGATTAGCTTCTGTGGTCTACGTTACATCAGTAGGCCACTGATTTCGATTTTCGCCCCTTGAGAGAGAGACTAGCCGATCCCAACCCTTTTAGCTGCAGCTACAGGCCTAGACGCAGCCCAGACCTTGTGGACCACTAGGTTGTTGCGTATTTTTTACAGGACGTTGCAGATCCAAACCCAACAGCCCCTGACTGTTGTGTGGTTTTTTTAGGCAAATTTATGTCCAGTAGTTTGCCATTGCCTCTGGACGGTCGGCTTTCTTGATACCACTGTCGAAACCAACGCAAGGCCCATGGCCCGCAGCTGGGATCGAACCAGGCATCCCGGCATTACGAAGCGTTTGCATCGACTTAACTACTGAACCGACTTTGTAGACCACACACACTCATAATAACGTAAAGTAAAACTTGGATTAACCATCTCTTGTTTAATCGTCAGTTTCTTTATCCGTCGTCTTTAAAAAATAAAAATAAAAAAACAAGTTAACATTAAAAACATAAGAAATCTGTAAAATTGTCCTCGAATTGCTTTTACCCTACTGTGTTTAGCCGGAAGTGACTACTGTATGCTGACCGAAGTTCATCGTCGATGGCTTGATCTATAATATGTATGTATTATTCCTTTTTAACGAATTTTATTTTTATTTTCGTTGCAAGCTCCCAGTGAATCCACGTTACTGTACAAATGTATTAAAAGATTTCTGTTAGCCATCAATTAGGGTATCCGTAACCCTTAGTCCGTACGATGACGGTTAATAGAAGTTTAATTGTTAATTACTTTAATGTATTGTGAATATATATTTGTATTACAGATTAATGGCGTGGGGAAGGTGATTAACACAACGGTATCTGAGCTACGTGGTAACGTTCCTTCCAGGACGCATTTAACATCTCTGGGCTGCGAGAAAAGCTTGTAAAAGGCCGACGTGGGGAAGATAAAGTCACAGCATGAGTGTCCAATCTGTATGAGCTTGACATCACGTGGATGATGCTAAAAGGTAAGCTTGTTTACTGATCATAATAAGTAACAATACCGTTTTCACACTATCGCCGCTCTGGCATTTTGCGCTAGACTCACCTTTTTATGTGTCACTTGGTACTCGATGGATAATGCGATCAACATCCTGCCGATGACCTATACTTCCGATTAC
This sequence comes from Candidula unifasciata, assembly GCA_905116865.2. NCBI lineage: Eukaryota > Metazoa > Mollusca > Gastropoda > Stylommatophora > Geomitridae > Candidula > Candidula unifasciata. Next base: position 731,551 of record CAJHNH020002902.1, read on the forward strand.
ATTTCCTATTACCCGTTTTAGAGTGGGTCGGCATGGGAGTCAGGGTAAAAATAAAATTCAGCCCGATATGGATTCAAAAATAAAACCTTCGAACTGGTAGGCCAGCTTCTTTCTACTGCGCTACCACAGTTACCATCTGATCACATCTTCATCACCGTGTTGTGCCATAGTACGTGTCATAGGGCTCGCAATCTCGTTTTCTTATCCCCTTGTATCCTGTGCAATTCTGTCACAAATCATAAAGGAAATACAGTACATCACCTGTGGCCTCTCTCAACGTTCATCTCATGGTTTTTCTTTGAAGTTAAAGGTTTAAGGTTAAAGTAGAGAAGATCGTTTTAATTGCACTGGGTTGTATGCAATATGGCTCAGTCTCTCTCTGCAGAACGGCTAGCGGCCTGCCAAGAATGCCACGCAGACCACGAACTCCATAGTTCCGGTGAAATTGGTTTCACAATTTGGTTTTTTAGATTCTTTGTCTGATTCTTCTCAAGAGGTACCGAATATATTGCCATTATCTTTGCCTTAAAACTGATGATACAAGAAGATGTGCAGTCATCTTTCTAACTGATAATAAAACGAATTGCATTTGTGCACAGTCTGTTATGCAATTATTATGTGCCTTGTTGATCCCAAATGTTAGTTACATAAATAGGTTTACATAACAGCTTTTTTCAACCAGATTTACTGTCCTCGAATATTTCAAATTAGAAGATGAAGATTGACTTACTTGAAACAAGCTAATATTATAACTAGCATTGGTTGAACATTGCTGAGAAAAGAAAAAGGCATTTGACTATATTCTATAAGTAATGCTAAAAAGATTTTATAGAGAGGAACGGAATGGAAAACTCGACCACGAGTCGTGTGTGACCTGTAACACTCAGAAGAATAATGATGATGAGAAATGAATTGACAGGTAATAACTAGCACTCACGGAAACAAAGACATCGTGGTGTATATCCAGACTGTATGTAGATCTGGTGTTAGTATGCATGCTCTCATCAACTGTTCAATCTAGCAACATGTCTAGACCACTTAATTTGCTGTCTTTCGATGAATTCTAAACATGTTGCTACGTCTGGTGTATGTCATTCCACATTTGGTCTCATCTAAAATATACGACAGTCTTCACGGGCATCTCATTCAGCATTTGACTAGTTTTTTTTTCTATTCCGGTGTGATATTGACAGGGACTGTGTCTGCCATTGATCGAAACGTGCTGCAGGTAAATTTATGCTTATCATTTGTTGTTTTACATCTATTTTAACTTTTAATTAAAATTATTAAAAATAAAGACGCAAATACGACTTCTATTTCTTTTTCTTCTTCTTCTTCTTCTTCTTCTTCTTCTTCTTCTTCTTCTTCTTCTTCTTCTTCTTCTTCTTCTTCTTCTTCTTATTCTTCTTCTTCTTCTTCTTCTTCTTCTTCTTCTTCTTCTTCTTCTTCTTCTTCTTCTTCTTCTTCTCTTCTTCTTCTTCTTCTTCTTCTTCTTCTTCTTCTTCTACTTCTACTTCTTCTTCTTCTTCTTCTTCTTCTTCTTCTTCTTCTTCTTCTTCTTCTTCTTCTTCTTCTTCTTCTTCTTCTTCTTCTTCTTCTTCTTCTTCTTCTTCTTCTTCTTCTTCTTCTTCTTCTTCCTCTTCTTCTTCTTTATTCTTCTTCTTCTTTCTCCTCCTCATTTTAGCCCTCACTAGCTGTAAACTTTGGTCCTATTCTAGAGCTTGAGTTATGTGTGCACATCCCTTTTACAGATCTGGCTTATTTTTATGCAGACTGGTACTACCTCACCTCTCAGGTAGATGCACTTGAAGAAAACACTGACTAATTATTCGGCTTATACCAAAATGCTCCTTTGTGGCGGGAGTTTGGGGACGGGTTTAGTGTTGTTTTTTTAGTCCACACCCCCCCCCCCCAACCCCCGGGACCCATACCAAAAGGTAAATAATTAGCCCAGCAAAATAACTATATGAACTGTACTGGGTATATGGTGTAGGTCTATGGGTGAGTAACAATAAAGTAATACATACAGTGAATAATCCCTTAAACCATTGATTCCTGACAGAGCTGCTTTTTTTAATGACCTTGGCTCCCAGGTAGACCTAGCCTTAAATGGGTACCAGGTATAGTACTGGGAACTTAAGGCGGTCGGCATGATGTTGACCACATCACCCACTGAGTGTCGATTGCTCTATAAAATATAGATCCAGTCCCATATGTCCAATTCGCATTTGGCGTGGAAAAGGATAATTTACCTCAAAATTGACTAGTTTGGGATCCTAGTTCGACGCAATCTAAATTTACTATCCTGAAATATTTTAGGCTTTAAAGGCGCCAAACGTAAACTTGACCTCATCAACTATCAAATGACGGAAGGTCCAGTCAACAGACGAAATGTGGCACATATGAAAGCTGCATGACGATATCAGCAGAAGCAACCACCCACTGCAAAACCTTATCAATGTTATAAAAGGGACGCGTCTCAAAAGAGGTTCTCTTGGATGGCCAAGGCAAAAAATTAAATCCATCAAGTATATGATCAAGACAAGATCAGCCAAGGCAAAGAGTTGACGGATACACCAGTGGACATGCATGATTTGTCTAAGATTGTCACAACACTGGGAAGGTACTTAGGAATTCTGCTTCTTGCCATTATAGACCCTGAAATACGGACACTAACTGGTCAGCATTCACGCCCAGAAGACATGCCATACACAGACGTGCGGATAGTGGCGCTTACCAGACAGCTTAATCAAGCATGACCATGAAGATAACTGCTGTTTCCAAAACACTCGCATGAGTAGCAGAACAAATGACCACATGCGGTAATCGTTTCAGACTCCATGAACATGCTTCAGAAAATCGCTACAGGTATTCTACTCTCTGAATGGTTAGAAGGCTTTCAGAAGTCGCAGTTAACCTCCCTCTGTATATAAAATCTAGGCATCCAAGGGTAAGAAATAACGAAAAAGACTACCAGCTGACAAGTAATTTACCCCCCGCTAACGGAAAGAAGCATGATATCAACGTTGTACAGACTAGGTTAGGGGATAATGTTGAATCTCTGACAATAAAACGATTGCGCGACCGTGTAGTTAAGCTTGGTGAAAAACGTCTATGCCGTCTTCGAGATGAAGACAGGAGATACTCTAACGAACTTCGAACAGTCAGTAGTGATACATTGGATCGGCTGCTGCACTTGAGGACTGAGCAAGCGTGTAAATGTGCAATGTGCAGAAACATTTATTGAGGAAGCTATCAGATCGCCTCCGTGAACATCGAACGGATTTTCTTAATAATGATCTTAAACCCGCCTCCCTCCATTTGACAGCTCTAACCACCAAGGTGAAAGCATAATCTCAGTTACTGCTATTAAATCTTGCTCTGGTGATTCGATTAGCAGCTACTCTTCAAAAATCGTTTCATACAGTTTTGACGTTCTCAGTCCTACGTCTATTTTCAGCGTAGCTTTATTTAACTTCAGCAAGACGGACACACAACCAGACTATGACTGGCACCATTAGTATTGAATCTCTGTGCAGGCTGCTGAGGATGGGGACGGAGCGCGTAAGGGAATGCCCCGATTGCTGTAATGACAATTCTAGACTTAACTCAGCTCAACTGTTTAATTTGTTTATTTTTTCATTTTATTTAAATGGTCCACATTTCTGCCATTTAAAAAAAATATGCCTTCATACTTTTTTCGTTTTGTATATTAGCCCTTAATCTCCATATTTCCCAATATTACGTATTTTAGGTTAGAATCTCTCTTGTCTTGTTTGTTGAGTTTTCCTGCCACAGTTTATGCTGTATTTAAATCTCCGCTGATAAAGACTTTGATAGAAACGTTCGGTTGTATGAGTGTGCGTTTTTCCCCCATTCTCTCCGTCAAGCTTTATCGTCGCATTCTATGTCATATTTAGCATTTTTAGCAACCAAAAAAGAAATCAAATGCACTATTCCAGCGCTTGGCGAAGAATTAAATGTAACTTTATAATGACGAAGCAACACCGAGGGACAAGATAATGTGGGCAAAAGCCAAAGATTTCAGATTTCCAGGTAATACACGCACAAATTTATGTCTAGTTTTTGCCATTAAACGTAATTTTACACCTAGCTATAAGACATCACTGTCGTCCGCTAATGTGAAATCACTGATCTCTAAGACCCATCGCGTGACTCTCTGGTATAACTGATCCTGTGACTTACACACGACAGCCTCATTACACCGCACGACATGTATATCTCTCCCCCGCAAAGCTAAAAACAGCCCACAACTGTCAGCCATGTCAGGTTAATCTTTTTGAGCCTAGATCAGACAATAGAGTCTTCATTAGGAATGAATTATTTCCTATTTAAGGGCGTTTCATTTACGCTAAAATAGTAATGGGCCCCCTCAAAAAAGGTTTATTAGGAATAAAGTTTCCATGTATATGTATGTATGTATGTATGTATGTATGTATGTATGTATGTATGTATGTATGTATGTATGTATGTATGTATGTATGTATGTATGTATGTATGTATGTATGTATGTATGTATGTATGTATGTATGTATGTATGTATGTATGTATGTATGTATGTATGTATGTATGTATGTACGTCGTACGTACGTACGTACGTACACACGCACGCACGCACGCACGCACGCACGCTCGCTCGCACGCACGTACGTACGTACGTATGTATGTACGTACGTACGTACGTACGTACATATGTATATATGTATGTATGTATGTATGTATGTATGTATGTATGTATGTATGTATGTATGTATGTATGTATGTATGTATGTATGTATGTATGTATGTATGTATACATGTATGTATGTATGTATGTAAGTTGTACCCCACCAGTATATCACACAAGCGATAAACACCCGGTGACACAGAGTGCCACCATGCGGATGAGGATCACCAGTAGAGAGGCCCTGGAAACCCTGTTCTACCGTTAGACCATATTTAAGGCACGGCTATGTTTAGGGCCCCCGACAAAAGCCAGGGTGGGGCTTTAAAATAAATAAAAATTGCATCCAACAAGGGGATGACGAGTTTATAAAGTTTCTGTTGAATCTGTTATTAAGCACCGTCTCCATAAATATGGTTGGCAGCACTGGCAGCTGATGGTTTAAGTATCGAGAGAAAAGAAGGAGTGCTGCAATACCAGAGATTATCAGCGAGCCGGCACTAGTAGGTGGCAATAGATCTCTGATTGTTTTTGAGGCTGCGGTTTCATCATCTCTTGTTATTTTCCTCCCAATTGTATCGCTGGCTCTCTTACTATCATTTTTTTTTTTTTAACAGCATGTTTATTTTTTTAAGAATTATTATTTATAATAAAACTGTTATGCCTTTTAATGTGGTTGAAATATGTAACTTGTCGGTTTTTCGTTCTTTGAACACCTCTCTTCATTCCTTATCTTAAGTGTTAAGGAATAATTAAAGATATTCGGAGGCTGCATTTGTAATCTGTCTTTCTTTATTGTCACTTTTTTTCTGTTTCTGTTTTGTCTTTTTTTTTTTTCAATTTCAATGGGTATACTTTTTAAACATCTTGTTTTTGAATTTGTTATGTATATCCCAAAAGTCTACCATTTTAAAAAAATATAATTACTAGGCAACTGGGCAGATGCAATCCTTTATGAATGAAAGCTTATAAAAATCACCGAAGAAACTTGGATGCTAACTATTGAAATAAGTGAATACGAGACTAGACGAGTCAGTGTCTCTGAAACTATTACCATATGGGGAAATTTAAGACAAAGAAGTAATATGTCGGCAACAACCCACTCAGAGGACATACGATATAAACTGTTCGATTATCCGGCTGAGATATGTGAGACTTCCTTTTCTAGTATCTGATCTAGTTGAAACGTTGGCCGACTTGACATCCCAAACCTATCTGTTGTCTCATATTTTAATTAAATTGTTGTTGTTTATAACATTGTTTGCTAGCTGGTTGTTTGATAATTGTTCATTCCATTGGTACCTTTCTGTTATAGGGGCCGCGTTAGCGTAGTCGATAAGATGCTCGCTTTCAAATCCAGCTGCGACTCGCTGCAGCCCACGGACGGTGTTCGAAACCGGGCGGCTTCCGGGGTTCGCCCAGCCTCTTGGAAATAGGTACCAGAGTGATACTCTGGGGTGAATGGAGAAACGTCGCTGTAGCTACAGAGTTATGTGCGAACGGTAACACAGGCGGACAATTCTTATCAGCTGTCCGTACTGGTGGCAGAGCACTTATGGTTTATAATCGTGTGCAATGACACTGGTTCTCCCGAATTTACCTTTACTTTACCTTTACCTTTCTGTTATATTGCACTATGAGGAGGCATGAGACTCACAGCCCATGGCGAGTGTGACTAGCAAGACCCGCCCGTGTCAAGAAAAACCTTCCACATGATAGCATGGGATTTCAGGACCATTGTTGTCAACATTTGTGTTTAATCCATTTCTTTTCAGACGCTCAGCTCTCATCCTTTCTGCAATCATTTCTTCCTTCACTCTCATTCCCTTCCTGATATGCCCTTTCCACACAACACGGTCCATGACATTTTGTTCCCATGAGTCCTCTTCAATACCTGTATCATTCACGTCCCGCTTGCACACATCTTTATATGGTAGTAGAGGTCGGCCTTGACATCTTCTTCCTGTCTTTAATTCACCATAAAGGATGTCCTTAGGGACATCCTCCATTCTCCATGTGTGACCCAGCCACCTGAGCCTTTGTACACTGAGCATGGAAAAGATTGTTGTAGTACCTGCTCTTTCCAGTACCTCAGTGTTTTCTTTGTTCATTATTTAGTACATTATCATCTTCAAGTAGTGTTGGCATACCCATAAGAGATGCGGTATTCTCCTTATCAAGTCCTATTGCAGGAGACAAGGGATGCAGAGTAGGAGTAAGAGGTGAAGAAGAGGGAAAGAAGAGAATGCTGAGGAGGAAGGAAAAAATGGGGGTAAGCGGGCGAAGAAGGAATAAATATGAAGAATAGTAGAAGGAGGCGGTAGAGTATACGAAGGAGAAGAAGGGGAGGAAGAAGACCTCTTTTATCTCCCATTCCGAAGTTTTGTGTGTGTTTTTTTTACAAGCCTAGGGTTGATTCCAACTCATTAAATGTAGTCCGTAGACCCGTTGCAAGCCCCTTTAATGTGGGCTGTGGTGATGGTGAAAGGACCTGCTACATTATGATTGTATACTGTAATAAAAGCTAGTTGCCTGTCCTTACAGGACGTTGCAGAACCAGCCTCAGTCCTTTGTGGCTGTTTGTTATTTCAAGATGTAAATTTACGTTCAGTAGTTCAACACTGCACTTAACTACTTCAGTCCCAAATGGTTTAGCATATGATTCCCACAAGAGACGTAAAATCGGCGCATCTTGCGTTCATTTGGGCTTCTAGGTAGGAACGTTTGATGCGTTCCTTGGGACAGAGTTAACGGTCGACTCTTAATACCAGTGTCGAAACCAAGGGAAGGCGGTCTGCTACCAAATCGCTTACAGCTGGGATCAAACTTCTTGAGAATTACCAAGCACGTTCGCAACGCATAAGACACACAAATATGTGTGTATATGTGTATTAAAATAGTTAATCGCCCACACGTCTTTAAAGCCTGGTGGCTCACGCCAAAAACAATAAATAAACCGGCCGTGATAGATTTACTCTGTTACTTAAAAGACATGAACGTCTGGAGAGACAGAATTAATATAGAACGCGATGTCCTGCAGAGAAGAAGAAGATGATAACATCTAAGAATTCAAGATATGATAAATTTGTTTTTCTCTGCTCGCGCTTGAAAGAACTTTTTTTTGTGTACGTTGTGTCGTGGTTTACCGTTAGGCTGCGATATCTGCTTCATTTTTGTACCAGACATGAAATAACAAAATACTTTTGATTAGTAACGCTTTATCATATGATTGTTAGGAAGTTATATCCTCTCCCACCCCACCCCCTTTATTTTATCTTTACATCATGAGGCCTGAGCAACCAGACAGGGGAATATTATTAATAATTTTCCCATGCATAAGCCATACCACTGACTAATGACAAACAGACATTTCGACGATAATTACAGAGACAACATTTTCCGAAAGACATGATAATTGGTGACAAGAAACTTCAAAAAATGTCTTGTTTTCCTTTGTTGTTTATCATTGATACAGCCAGACAGACAGACAGACAGACAGACAGACAGACAGACAGACAGACAGACAGACAGACAGACAGACAGACAGACAGTCAGACAGACAGACAGACAGACAGACAGACAGACAGACAGACAGACAGACAGACAGACAGACAGACAGACAGACAGACAGACGAACAGACAGAGCGGGTTCGGAATTAAACTACAAGGAAGAGAGAGAAAAGAATAAACAGTCGAAAGTGTCCGCACTAAGACGCATCCTGCAAAAGCAAGACTATCGAACCATTCTCAGCAGATCCTCAAGTCGTGAAGACACAAACAACTAGGCCAGCGGTTCTCAACCTGTGGATGGCGACCCTTTTGGGTGTCGAAAGGCCCTACACAGAGGTCGCCTAAGACTATCGGAAAATACGTATTAACTGAAGTTGTGAAGTAGCAACTTAAATACTTTCATGGTTGGGGTTTGCCACAACATGAAAAACTATTTAAGGGTCGTGACATTAGGAAGGTTGAGAACCACTGTTCTGGGCAATGAGTTGATAAGCAACTGATTTCACATGCTGTCGGCGTAACAGCGTGTCTTGGACTTTGGGCTTTCTTTCCTCAAACTAAGAACACATAAATTGTGACGTGAATTCGCCCAAGACCGGTTAATGTAATTTCCAAGACGAAAGTTCTAATGCCATGAATTAGGGGTTTTCCAGATATTAAATTTAGGGATTCAGAAATTTACACGCTTTGGAAACAGAAGATTAGAATGATTGTCTTCTAAGATCGGCTTTCGGGAAATGCCTAGATGCATGCCTGTCGACATGTAGGTCTTAGCTTGAAATCCGTTTCGGGAAGGATGTTTATAAAACAACCATGGCGCCAGGGCAGGGTGACCATACAATCTTGAGCTGTAAACGGGACATCCCATTAAAATTGTGAGCTAAAAACATGAAATTTAAAGAAGGACCGTTTAAACCCTCCTGCCGATATAATAATTAACCCGTCTCTCCTATCCCACTCGCCCAGTTTTTTTTTTTTTTTTTAGGTCACCAGGGGGTTTGAAAGAGACAGGCTAATTACTCCTACGGCAGGGTATTAAAACTCGAAATATTGCTGCTAAGAAATAAACGAAACAATATGATCTTTAACTGCAATTAAAAGAAACAAACAAAAAAACTGGGAAAGAAAAAAAAAAGGGGGGGGGGGTGCTATGATGAAAATTCTGATCTACACATTTAAAAAAAAAAATTAAAGTATCTAAAACTGTTAACTCCAATAAGGTCTACAAATGAAACAATAGGTGTATATTTTATTCTCCTGCTTACACCTATTTTTCTTTACAACTGCACAATTAACGCTTTATTATCAAAATTGTGGGACTAGAATTTTGTACCTGATGCGCCAATGGTTTCTTCTTTTTGTTCACCGGCTGCACACTGCGGTAAAAAGTTCTAGTTGTTCGTTCATTTCTGGACTTTGGTCTTGTTCCAAAACTTGAGATTTGCATTGTTGGCTTCTCGCTACTCCGGCAGATGCATTCTGATTTCCAAGGAAAGAACCCCTCATTAGTCATCTTGTACACAAGCTTGTCAAGGTGCAGTGGGGCTGTTTTTGTCCCCTTCAAAATAGGGTCTGAAACACACACACACAGTGATAATGATTTGATTAGGGAATTTTGTATTTATTTATTGTTTACAGAATGTAAGGATATAAGTTTAGATTTGCGTTTAGGTTTAGAAGACAGATCAACATCATGGCATAAGGGTACTAGTACCCATCAGTGTTCTGTTCTAAAACTCACTGTGCTCAGTGCATGAACTACGTAGCACCAGCGAAGATCCTCAAATACTTTAAGTAGATTTTTAACTCAAAATTTTGACCAGGCATCGCCGGTAGCCTACTTTTTGCGATTTCCAAGTGCCAAGTGATTTATTTTACGTGCGCAACAATACACAGTGGCGTCCGATCTTTCGTGAAATGTTACAATGACAGAGAAGTAAATGCGTTGACATTTTTCTGCATTTACTGCGCGGTACATGAAGGAAGAAAAGATCAGAGTTATATTGTTTATGGTTATTAGTCAGACTTACACAACTTTTTATACAGATTATCAGGAACCAGTATTGCTAATGTAAAGCTTCGAAAATCATATCACGTTTAGTGATGTTTCTGCGCGTGATTACTTGTCAGAAACTATTATCCAGGGACAGCGGCAAGCAAGCGCCGAAGAAGTCGCCGGAAACAACGTTAGGGTGGTGGTATTACAGAATGGTTCCACTACGCCACTGTTACATTTATTTGCGTTGACAATGATAGGCAGGAGTAAAGGAAATTGACTAGGATATTGTAACACTCCGAGTACTCACTGAATGTTTGGTGAGCTAGGAGAGGTGTCGTGTAAAGTTAATAGATTGCGTCAATCCATGGGGACTATGAAGATTTGCCGCTGGCTCTGGAAACAGCATCTGCGGTCTAATACAGGAGTCCCAGTCTTTGCCACAAAAAGTAGGTACTCAATCACTATGAGGTAGACTTACTCTCTTGCATTCCCTCTCTTTAGAACGCTGCGTGTGGTTTCTTTCAAAATGTGACAATTCTTCTTTCACTTTCTGTCGCCATAGTAATCGATTTAAAGCTGATTTTTTTTCCGTCTGTGTGCCTATGTTGGTATCTATCAGAACACGATTGCACATACATTTATAACGTAGTTTTGGCATTCCTGAAGCTCTATTCCCTGTTACCAGTTCACCATACAGGAGATCCGTTTTCAATACGACCACCCTCCATGCAGGAGATATGCCCCAACCAATGCAAACGTCTTTGCTTCAGTGGACAGTACATTGGTAGCGGTCTTGCTTATCACTTGTCACCCTTGAACTGCTTTTGTTAGTACACATTCGTTGGAGAAAAGGCCTCGCTATGATATACCAAGGAGGCGCCTCACACAGCGCATGTGGAAAGTATTCAGTCTCTTTTCTTTATGAGCATATAAAGTCCAGGATTCGCTACCGTACAGTAGCGTGCTCGACACAAGACACAAACTTTCATTTTGTGAAAGAACGCCAAAGACTGCTGTTAAGCAGCTCGACTTGCAAATGTGAAGAAATCTGGCCAGGTGCATAAAAACATGAAGGGCCAGGGAGACGGTCTTATTTTTTGCTTTCTCCTTCTAATTGTCGGTCGCTCTAGGTGCTCTTGTTGGTCCACGTGTTATTGTCTATTTGACTGTGAGTTGTTGGTAGTGAGCCTAGAAAATGTAGTTCTGGTTTTCTGTTGTGTGGTCGTTCGCGACCCTAAGTATGGGCATGGAATGTTACGGGACGGAGAGAGATATTTTGTTTCATGGTACATTTAATTTGTTTAGGTGGTGTTAGATTTGATTTCCACTGTGCATACTCGCTAGGAGATAGTCTGATTGCAGGTAGCTATAAGCGATTTACTGGTCTGGTGGCATATTGAAGCATAACGTACGTGGTAATATGTTTCGATTCATGCCATTGTTGAGGTTATTTTTCGGAGCGTATGCGTTCATTATCATATTTCCTTGTTAGCTGGAGATTATAAGCACTAAAGATTCTGGTAGAGCTCGTTGACTGTTGTTAATGTATTATCTTTTAAGTATACCTTAATGTTGTGTTCAGTTCAGTAAAATAAACAGATATTGAATGTGATAATTACAGTTCAAGTTGCTTTGATTCAGATTAGGACTCGGGTTAGTGTTCCTAGTTAACTGTTACTGCTACCTAGACAGTATACAAAATATGTCATGCCTGGGCTAGAATATTTCTGTTTCCAGTCCGCGCCTAAATAACTCTCTTTCTTTATTTTTCGTAGTACTTAGGCCATTCGCAACTAGTGCATTATTATCAGCCAGCTTTTTGTTTGACCAGACTCTTGTAGTCAGATTTAAAAACATTGAAAAGACCTTTCCTATACGACTACATATCTCTGCACCTATGAATGATCGCCTAGGTACTCAAACTCGCGTGCAGCCAACAGCAGATAGTCATGAACACTGATGTTTGCTGGGTTTTCAATATTCATTTCTCCCATTTGCGTTGTGTTGAGACTGATGGAAAGCTAACATTCTTTGCATGTGTTTTTAAAGCAGACGATACAGGAGTCCCAGTCTCTGCCACAAAAAGTAGGTACTCCATCACTATGAGGTAGACTTACTCTCTTGCATTCCCTCTCTTTAGAACGCTGCGTGTGGTTTCTTTCAAAATGTGACAATTCTTCTTTCACTTTCTGTCGCCATACTAATCGATTTAAAGCTGATTTTTTTTCCGTCTGTGTGGTATCTATCAGGTCACGATTGCACATACATTTAAAACGTAGCTTTGGCATTCCTGAAGGTCTATTCCCTGTTACCAGTTCACCATACAGGAGATCCTTTTTCAATACGACCACCCTCCATGCAGGAGATATGCCCCAACCAAGTGCAGACGATCTTCCGTATGTGCCGCAATAGCTGCATCATCCGCAAAAAAAAAAAAATTATTGAGACATTTTGTGTACACCTTTGTCGTTGCACGTAGCCTAGACAAATGGAAAAGACCGCCATCTGACCTCGAACGGAGATATATTCCTTCGGTGGCTGTCCCGAACGCGCGTATCAACAATGCAGTGGGAAAGATGCCAGTACCAACTGTACTATATAAATCCATTAGGAGCCGCCGTAGCGTAACGGCCAGACGCGCCCCTGCGGATCAGAAGGTCTTGTGTTTAAGTCCTGACCGAGCCTGACTTTTTTTTTCCTTCAAAAATGAACTTGGCTGCTTGGACGACCCATCCTTGAGTGGGTACTAGTTATAGTACTGGAAAGTAAAGGCGGCTGTGTGCTGCTGACCATATCACCCACTAAGTGCTGATTTCTCTATAAAATATAGGTCTAGCCCTATTTATCCAATAAGCCTGAAGAAGTCGAAAAAGGGGCATTTGCTTTACTTTTTTAACTATAGATCCAATACTCTTAAGGTAGTGGAAAATTTCCCTTTACTTTTACTATTCAACATTCCCAATTATGAGGACAGAATAACCGCAGAAGTACACACTTGGCATTGATACAATGACATCATTAATCTCACATACAGAGTCTTAGTCTTCGATGAGCGGCTGTCCGAACGGTTTGAACGCTGGGCTCCCACGTCTGTCTTTATCTTTAACTTTGGTGAGCTTTGTAGTTGTAATTTGCGTTTTGTTGAACAAACGGAATATATGTTTGAATCGTCGCAAACTGGACAGGCAGATTCGTCCTATACACCTGCATATTACCAGGGGATCTGGCCGACGCTCGAGGCCAGGTAGGACGGATTCACAATCAGTTACTGGTGCCGAGGAAATTTGAACTCTTTGCTTGTTGCTCAAGATGAAGGCAGAGCTCTTACATAAGTGTCCCGAGTGCCATGATGTTGATTCTTAATTCACCATTCCTCCCTTTGAAACACGCATCTTTCCCACAGCTATTTTCGGCTTTCTAGTAACATCTTGAAGTCTGTTTACTTGCTGTCTGCCACTTGTCAATTTCTCTGTGAAACTGTTTCCAGGGTGACAAGCTAACACGGGGAATAACTTAGAAATGTTAAAATAGTGAACTCGTTGACATATCGATCTTCTTGGTATTTCCTTCCAGCGATGCATGCCTGCGTTAACATTAGCAATGAATTGTCTTTCTCAGAGCCGCACTTTTGGTGACACGGCCGGGAATTAAGAAGCGTAATTGCCGACGGCAGTGTTCTATCAAGTTCGAAGCGCATCTGTCTGAGAGGAGAGGAACCAAAAGTCTGCTTACAGGTAAGTCATGTGTGCAAAACGGATGTGCACACAAAATTTAAGTTCGGAGACAAGACCATTGTCTAAAAGTTCACGAACCACCAGAACTTTCCGCCGGATTTAACAGCTGGTGAACGCTAAGAGGTAGAAGGCATCATATGTGAATATTGATTATTGGTGTGTACAAGAATGGAATATATCGTTGTCATCACACCTGCTATGTTTATTCCGCACAGAAAGTTACACAAGTATAAGCATACCAAATATTCGAAAAAATGCACTCATGCCATTTTCCTCGTTGTTAATATGTCTTATGGCATCTTCTGGGACAAAGATTTAACAAACTAACAATCAGGCTGTACTGTGAACAGAAAATGTTGCCCCAGGTAAGATCTGCCAGTGGAGACTAAATTCGGTGAGCAGGGCAGACTAAAGACTGCACTTTGTGAACCCCAGTTGAGTGATTCAGGAGAAGACAGTCTTCTTTTCTTTCCTTCTTTTTTTTCTTCTTGTACTTCTCCTTCTCTTCTTCTCCTTCTCTTCTTCTTCTTCTTCTTCTTCTTCTTCTTCTTCTTCTTCTTCTTCTTTTCTTCTTCTTCTTCTTCTTCTTCTTCTTCTTCTTCTTCTTCTTCTTCTTCTTCTTCTTCTTCTTCTTCTTCTTCTTCTTCTTCTTCTTCTTCTTCTTCTTCTTCTTCTTCTTCTTCTTCTTCTTCTTCTTCTTCTTCTTCTTCTTCTTCTTCTTCTTCTTCTGATTCCTTCCAGCTTCTTCTTTTTCTTCCTCATTCTTCTTTTTCTTCTTCTTCTTCTTCTTCTTCTTCTTCTTCTTCTTCTTCTTCTTCTTCTTCTTTTGTTCTTCTTCTTTTCTTCTTCTTCTTCTTCTTCTTCTTTTCTTCTTCTTCTTCTTCTTCTTCTTTTCTTTTTCTTATTCTTCTTCTTCTTCTTCTTCTTATTATTATTATTATTATTATTTTTATTATTATTATTATTATTATTTATCTTCTTGTCCTCCTCCTTCTCATTCATCTTCCTTCTGCTCCTTCTTATCGAAGCTGGATAGTTCATTCCTATCCTCACTACACATTTATTTTTTTTTAATTGGCAAAGCCTAATTAAATTTTAAATCTGCCTGACACCCATTTTACACGTCAGTTTGGACTCCAAAGAATTTGGACTTGAAGAATTATCTTGGATTAGGATAGGACTACTATCATGACTTGCCCCTAGGGTTCTGACTGTGAGCATGTTGTTGTTTGAAGTGGTCCTCCTCCTTCCTTCCACCGCCTTTTCTTTTACCGTAAGTCTTAATATTTACATCCAAGACGAGAAACGGGGAATATTGGAGATGCATTGCTGGCAATCTTCATGGTGCTCTTGATTCTCTGATTGGTTAGTATTACCGATGACAATCTCTCGAGACATGTTTCATGTTTGAGACTCCCACACGGATCCATCTGATCGTTGGTTGTTACTAAGAAAAACTCTGGCGCGCCAACACAGAAAAGAAAAGTCAGGGAGAGCTCAATAAAACGGATGTGAACGAAAAACCCATGTTCTAGAACAAGGCTAAGTCCATAAGTGGACAAACAGTAAGAATTTCTCGATCCGGAGTTTGCCACCAGTGAACGCCAAGAAGATGAAGAATAACTCAACTGACTACTTTAATGAATTAGTAAATTCCAGCAGAGATTATGACTGTTGGTTTCCAAAAAGTGTAACTTCACATTTGTTTTGCCATAGTATTGTAAATGTTTAGCTATTGAATCGTGCAGTTAGTGCAGAGGCTCCCTACTTCTAAATATCATTAACTTCTATTTTAAGGGTGTTTAGCTGGTCCCCCACAATAATTGTAGTTTTACTGACCATCATATTTTTTCTTTGCAATTTACTAATGATTATAAATGTTTTCGTTAAAGTTTTCTTTCCAGAACTGGATGTTATTGAGACGAGAGGAGGGTGCTGTTAACGTTTCTTGGCCCAGGATTTAAGTAACTTTTCTTGCCATTCTTGCCTACTAGGGTCGCTGGGCTCCTTCTATGTTGCAGGGGAGTCATGTTTTCCTTATTGTGGACGATTTAACCTTTCTCCCTGTAGTACTTCTTACTTTTATCCAGGCACCCAGACTTACAACAATAAAACCTCCAACAAACATTACATACACCGAGCGAACACCAAACCAAGCCATATCATAACATCCCCGCAACATAGGAAAGGTACAGCTACCCCAAGAGGCATAAATGGCAAGGAAAGTTACTATAATCAAGGGCCTGGGAAACGTGAACATGCCCGAGAGTAGAACTGGTACGAACTTCTTTACTAGCTGGTTTATAAGTGTGTCTTGGTCAAATCAAGACCGGCACCAGCTGACGGGTCATTCTCTTGACGTCACCAAACCAGTCTAACGATACGTTAACGCAGCGTTTTGCAAACTTTTTTCGTCGGGCCAAACAAAAAACTGTTGCGGCACACCTACCCTTAAAGTGGTTTTAATTAAGACCAAAAATAAAGTGCTAATTTAATTTCAAGAAGATTTAGAAAAATTTTTGATTATTGCCCCTGCACCCCTGACATACGCTCGCGGCACCCCTAGGTGCCACTGTATTCAGAGAATCCCTGCGTTAACATATCGTTAGCCCGGTCTAGTGACGTTAACAGCATGACACGTCAGCTGGAGTGGGTCTTGGTCACATCTACAGTCAACAGTTTTGTGTATTAGTACGCCAGCAGCCGATATCGACGTGATTTTAAGTTTATATTATTCATTTTTAACTGTTAAAAAGTTAACTTAAACCTTAGCACCAATCTGAACGAAATGAGATAAAAACAACTACCACCAGCACCACTATCACAACAACAACAACTACCACCATCACAACAACCAGCTCTACCACCACTACTACAGCTATTCTACCTACTGTTTTGCTGCAATTATTCCCACCGTTAGAGGAATAGGGATTAATGGTAAAAGGCGGGAGGATCGACTTCATTTGAATTAAGTTGGATCCCATTTAGCTCGGTCTCTATCCGCAGAACGGCTCGTCGTCTGCCGAGAGCTTCACTCAAAGCCCGAACTCCGTAGATGTGTGTCTTAACACACCACACTCTCCCCCACCACACCATCATATATGTTTTCTAGACAAACTGATGGGTAGGAGTAAAGTGCCTTTATTCTTATTTCAGAGTATAACATTAACAAATATAATAAAGTGAAATAACTGAATTAGAGGTGCTAATCAACAGGGATTATTTTAACGGTTATTTTTTATATATCAGACCCCGTCACATATTAAACCACCTCTGACCGTAATGTCTATCAACACCAAAACGTGAACTATTCTTGTTGCTTTCATTCATATCAGGGGTTCCGTTCCAGACTCTGTGTCTACGAAGAGGTTATTCTGGCTGTAGCTACCTCGCACTTTTTTCAACTCCTAGTGGATTTATTTCTCCCCATTGCTGGAAAAGAGCTATCAAATATAAAATGCTACAACAATTGATTGCTGGCGTTCGATGACATTGAGGAAAAAGTCTGAATAAATACATAGTAATGTTTCTTCTGATATGTCAGTGACCCTTGGAGTTGCCCAGCAATTGACATTTCTGTGTTTTACCTAAATTGTAATGAATTCACGCTATTTCGGTTACGAGTGACGAACTGTCAAAGGTCACAGGAAGTGATCGTGTGAGTAACAGTCTCCTTCTGAGTTCACACTTAAAGGTGCGGTTGGCTTGTTGTGTTGTGGTTTACAGTTAGTTTGCGATACATGTGCCCTCTGACTAAACGCACCCGAGTTTAACAAACCCCTGAAAAGTTGCGTTTTATAAGGCAACGTCTGACCCCCACCTTCCGACCCTACACGGGCGAACGTACACACACACACACACACACACACACAAATTGGAACCTAGGATCCATACGAGGTATGAGAGACAATAGACAAACCAAGAGCTATATGATTTGCGAATTAAGTATACAGTGAAATCGGACCACAGGTTATCATGTCCTCCAAAGCAGGGTAATTCAGTGTAGCATTTAGCTCGGTTATATGAGCAACTTGTGTTAGCAAATCCAAATAGTATCCTTTATGTCTTGATGCCAAACTGTCCAGGATATTCTCTCTCGGTCTCCCTCTGCCTCTCTTCCCCTCCAACTTTCCCACCGTCACGATGAACTCCTGTTTTCTCCTTCTCATGACATGATCAAAGAAGGTAGATCGTTTCTTTATAAAGAGGGAAATTAGTTGTCTTGTGTAATTGATACTGATGACAGAATGATTTTTTTTTTTAAACTTCAACGAGATATAAACTCTGTTGGGTTACCATACTTGAAGAAATTCTCTGAGTCACAGGGATGTTCAAACTTTTACGCAGCAGTCTGAATGGGAAAAGACAGTCAGTTGTTTCTGGGAGTCTGGGTAAAGATTCGACATCACAGTATTCAAGACAAGCCCTTATTAGTTCCCTTCCCCTCCTCAGCAGGAGGTGAAGAGTCTCGATATCGATAGTACCCTTTGCTGTTTGGTTAACTCTTCGTCCTGCCTTTCACTGAGTCTCTAGTGTCTGCAGACACTCCACGCTTTATCATTCTTTCCTGGTACGGGTTTTCAGGATCCTCTATTTTACGAGGGGAAGTCAATCAGTAAGTCGCAAACGGTTGTTTGAAAAATTTATTTAAAAAAAAAATAATAATAAAGACCGTAACAACCTGAAAACCATTTTTTTTTTACGTATACACTGTCCCTTTATTTGTCAACATCATTTTACCAACATTCATGCACTTGTTCCATCGTTTTATCACTCCTCCTAAACCTGCTGCCTAGAACTGCGTGCTCTGATTTCTTAACCCTATTTTCACTTCATATTCAGCTTCTGCCTTATTCGGAAATTTCCCCCTCTAAGGTGGGTTTTCAATGAACTAAAAAGGCTCTAATCATCTCCTCCACCCGCTGCACGGGTGCGTCTGTTGCCATTTGAACAGGACGACCAGGTCGGAATTCAACAACAATTTTAGAGCTACCTTGAGAGTGTATTTTTTTTTTTTTTACCGACTATGCACCGCTTTGCAGAATAAACGGTTGTTAGCGTAAACAGGGAAAATGTCCTTATAAATGTCCTTCGCAGTCACCCAAATACCCCCCCCCCCCCCAAACGCACAACAGCATGTTATTCTTTGAGGGTACACTCCGTAAGTAAAGTCGCCATTTTGTTTCTGTGTTGCAAATACTTATACAACACCTAGCACCACATAACGAACGGAGACATAAAGTTTGATGTTGCTGTCACCTAATGACACCTTTAGAAACCACCAGCTATATTCTTTCTGCCATCCCATAACTATTTGTGACTTACTTTTTGACTTCCCCTCGTACTTGCTAACTCCTCGCCCAGGTGAAAGTCACATATAAGGAATACGCAGGTATTGTTTGGTCTCTGTAGTAGTAGTAGTAGCAGTAGTAGTAGTGGTAGTAGTAGTAGTAGTAGTAGTAGTAGTAGTAGTAGTAGTAGTAGTAGTAGTAGTAGTAGTAGTAGTAGTAGTAGTAGTAGTAGTAGTAGTAGTAGTAGTAGTAGATTTTTACACCACAAGAACTTCACACAAGCGACAAACACCCGATTACACAAAGTGCCACCATGCGGATGATGATCACCCGTGGAGAGGTCCCTGAAACTACATTCAGCCACTAGACAATATTTATGGTCGGGCTATATTGCGGCCCCTGGCAAGAGCCAGGATGGGGCTTCAAAATAATGAAAAAATTGCATCTCACAAGTGGATGACTAAATTTTAAAAAGAGTTTTTGGTCACTGTGATTGCTTTGCAGTTTATGTCTCAATTCACTCCTCCCGGTTTGAGGATTCAATACAGACGTGCATGTATTTGTGTATTGAGATATAAAGAACGAGCGAAGGGGGAGGGGAGAGGGAAGAGAGAGAGAGAGAGAGGGAGAGAGAGAGGGAGAGAGAGAGAGAGAGTGAGAGAAAACATGGCAACAACAACAAAACACACACAATATCACCAATCGACCTGAACAAAATCCCAAAGAAGCTCAATGAGACATTAAATTCACTAAGTTACTTCGTGCTAATGACTTATGTTTTCAATTCTGCAAGAGAAAGAGCTTAACTACCACATAAATACACCATAAGGGCTAAAGTGGACCAAGTGAAGAAATATGTAAGAGGAAACAGGTACAGCAACCTCGCACAGATAAAATAATTTTTTGCTTTTCTATGCATTAGATTCCATCCCAGTTGGCCAACTGATTATTAAGGAGTAAAACTGCTGATAAGTCATTTTGCTAAATTTAGAACAGTGAGACGTATCATTGATAATTGTAGAATGGTGAGTTTCTTCTTCAGCTATTATCTTTCAGTGGAGCAATAGTCGTCAACCAGCTCATGTCAAGGCGACATATCATTTGAATGTCGCTGTATTGTATTGCTGTTTGCTTTCATGTTTGAAAAATCTTGGCGTCAGAAATGTAGTTTGTAATACATTTATTTTCTTCATGAAAGTAAAATTATTTTATTTAACTCTTCCTGTTTGAAAATAAATAAAATGTACAGCTATACCGCAAATATATGAATATTGTCCTTTCACTTCAATGACAGTCTGCCTCCTAATCCCTTGCCTTTGACTTTCCACTTCGTTGGGTTTTAAATAATAGTTTAAGTCTTTTAATGTGGCCGAAATAGTTGATCTTTTTTTTCCTAAGCAACTCTCTTTTTCTTCCCAGTCGATCAGGATACTGTGAATTTGATTTTCCCCCCCCCCCCACCCACCCACCCCCCCCCCCCTTTTTTTTTTTTTTCTCATGAAATATGATACATTTACATCTCCTTAAATTCACAGGCAAAAAAAAAAACAATCACGCAAATTCACCAAATGGAAAGAAAAGGTCAATCAGAGAGATGAATTGAGCCATATGAAAGCTTCAGCAATGACCCTAATTACGATAAAGGTTTTAGTAATTTTCAGCGTAATTTTAACACATTTAATACAAACAATTACTCTTGTGGCGAATATAAATATAGTTTTTAAAATGATATTTGTATAAAGTTCTGTACGCTGTTTTAAACTTCGAAAATATAGACGGCCTGCTGGACCGTCACGTGCGGTATTTTTTACTGTTTGCCATCCAACATATTTCTTACAACTCCACAATAGTGTCTTTAACATACACCTGGGACTAGTCCTTGCGAAGTGGACAGTCTGTACAAGATTTGTTTAAATTAGCTGAGCCATGGAAGGTGTTGGGGCAGGATTTTATGAGAAACAAAACGCTGGTAAGACATCTATGCACAAGGAAATTGAATACGTACAGCTTCCTTCTGTTCTTCTTTGTTTTCTTCTTTTTTTTCTTTCATGCTTTCAATTTTTTTTTCTTCTTCTTTCTTCTTCTTCTTCTTTCTTCTTCTTCTTCTTCTTCTTCTTCTTCTTCTTCTTCTTCTTCTTCTTCTTCTTCTTCTTCTTCTTCTTCTTCTTCTTCTTCTTTTTTTCTTCTTCTTCTTTTTCTTCTTCTTTTTCTTCTTCTTCTTCTTCTTCTTCTTCTTCTTCTTCTTCTTCTTCTTCTTCTTCTTCTTTTTCTTCTTCTTCTTTCTTCTTCTTCTTTTTCTGAGTCTGCTGCTTCTGATGCTGATGCTGATGCTGCTGATGCGATGCTCTGCTGCGGCTGCGGCTAAGGCCGCACAGATCATTCGGCTCTATTCGGTGCAAATGTTACTATATAGTGAACGGAATCATGCCCACCACCACTTTGCCGTCTCTTGTCTCTGTTCCTATTTTTATTTCCACTTTATTTCCTCCTCTCCTCGGTCTATTCATTTTCTCTTTTAAGTGCCTGTTCTGCGATTTTTATGTCTGCTTCGCCTCAGATGTACCCAATTTTTGCCATCTTCTTTGCTTGCCATTAGAACATTACATTTAGTAATTAATCGATTATGTTGTTTTCAAATGAAGTTTACTTCTGTTAGTGTTCTGTGCCGTTTTCAAACTTTCACCGGCATATATTACCATTCATATAACACTAGACCTGAAGATAAATGTGTGTGTATGTGTGTGTGTGTGTGTGTGTGTGTGTGTGTGTCCGTTCGTGCTTTGCTGTTTAAAAAAATGGTGACGTTTAACCAGCATTCCCGAAGGGGGTGCTTTAGGTTATAATTGTGACTGACTATGTTATGTGCGCTATATAAAATGGCTTAACATGACACGCCACCAAGAGTCCTGGAAAGTACTCCTGTAGTGTTGGTGCTATAAAAGGTGACAGACCCAAATACTGTCCCTACCGACGACGAAGTCCTCTACCGGCGAGCAAATAGGCGACCCAGTCGCTGATGAGCCTCGTGTCCTCGGTCTATTGATTTCTTTTAAGTGCCTGTTCTGATATTTTTCTGTCCGTTTCACCTCAAGATTGTCACAGTAATTTTTTTTTTCCAAACTATTGTTTTCAAATTCAGTTTGCGTGTCCTGTGCTGATTTTCAAAGTTTGAAAAGCATATTCTACCATTCATATAACATTAGAATTGAAGATACATAATTTCGTTTAAAAACTGTCTATCTTATACACAGTGACCGTGGCTTAGGCGTTGCGTGTCCGACTTGCAATTCCAAAGTACAGCGATCGAAACCCACTGCTGGCTGCGTGGATTTTATCGTGGCTTAGGCGTTGCGAGTCCGACTTGCAATTCGAACATACAGCGATCGAAACCCACTGCTGGCTGCGTGGATTTTATCATGGTATGGGGCGTCGCAGGTCGACCCAGCCTAAAATGGGTAACAGGATGTATGTCCCTGGGGAAAAAGGACGGCCGGTGTATTGCTGACCACATTAACTACCCAGTGCCGATTGGTCTGTAAAAATATGGGTGCTTTTCCCATATACCCTAAAGGCGTGAAAAGGGATCTTTATTTACTTTCTTATAACTCCACATGTTTGTTACGGTTTCCAAAAAGCTGCAGCTGCCTTGTTATTGTGTGTGTGTGTGTGTGTATATATATTCACATATATATATATATATATATATATATATATATATATATATATATATATATATATATATATATATATATAAAACGTAAAAGTAATGGACCTTCTTTACACCAGTGGTACATGTGTTATTTTGTTTGTCGTGCTGATTATACAGCCTCCGGTGTTCCCCAGCCATTTATTTCTGAAGTAATCTGGCTTGAATGGAATGAATTAACCCTCTTAGCACGGACGGGCCGATTATCGGCCGGCGGATGTCTTGCCAAAAACACGGAACGGCCGATGATCGGCCCGATCGTGTTTCGCCTCGAACCGCTAAGAAATCTCCTACTTTGAAACACTGAAAGTGATTCATTTATATTAACTGCGGTATCAGCTTTACACATGGCGACTTTCGAGTGTTTGGTATCGAAGTGAAAATTGTTGTTGAATTTTTTAGATAGTGACCTGAACCGCTAAAAGTATGTCTGACTCGTATGTTTCTGCCCCTAAACTTGATGTTGATAAAACATTTGAATCAAGTGTTACACTAATTCTGTTGATACTGATGCAGGATTTAGTGTTAGTAGTTATAGTGGGAATCAGATGGGGACGCTGTTGTGTTCAGACCACAGCCAAACCATGGCTCAGGGTATATCCACCCGAAGGTGTTGACACTGCGGCACATCCATTTATAGTGCTAACTGATGGTAAAAAACACATGTCACCTAAAGATATTATTGCTGTTTCACATATATATACCTGTTTTTGACTATTGAATTGCTTACAACATTTGTAAAGAGGCCAAAGATCAATAAAAAGATTTCAAATAAAAAAAAATTTTGTTTTTAGTTTTATGTTTCAAGCATTGAAGTTGAAAATTCAAATTCATATTTTCTATTTTTAGATATGCAAATGAGATAATTTGCATATACATCAATTAATTTTAACGATATTGTGAAAATCACGAACTTCAATCTATATCCTTCAAATAGATATATTATTTCATAGGGGTCAGAATAACAGAAATCTGTCAAAAAAATTAAATAAAGTAATAACCAAATTCACTGAAAAAATGCTCCGTGTTTTTGGCTAGACCTCTGAAATACTTCCCGTGCTAAAAGGGTTAATATCTAAAATAACCCTGTGGTATATTTTTCTCTTCCACAGATAGATGAGCTTTTCAACCCATTCTTCAAAACAACGAACATCACTAGAAATCTTGTCGGGTTATGAGAAGGCGTCTGATAGCTCGCAGACATTGATGTGAGGATGTGGCCTGTTGATGATTCTCTCCCTTACCGAAGATCTCCTTAGAGAAACACCCATCGCGGCCATGACTAACGGAATATCAATACCTGTCATCTTAGCGATATCTAAATCTACCCACACTCTAACAAATGCCAATACGGCCATGCCTGTCTTGCAACATGTTTGCAATTTATTGACAAGGATGCCAAAGCAGGTATTGATTTAACCTTTAATATGTAGAAATTCTCCAGTTCTTGTTGCTGGGGCATTTACGTTGCTCAGGGGATGAACAAAGCTAGTAGTTTTTCCTACGTGTCAATTTACTGTTATATAAGTAGCCTGGTTATTGTAGTATAAGTGTAAATAATGACATGCGTAAGATTCCCTGGCCACAATTGCCCTATTAGATGTTTTTATTTTGCAGGTGTCTGGTTTCCATTCATAAAAACATGTGTACATAATTGTTAAGTAATTATTTCCTTTTTAATATTTGACTTGTATTTCGATGTTGGCATAGTTATCCCTATGTTCAAAGGGGTGGGGGTGTGTGCTGTCGAGCATGGGTTAGGACGCTTTTCTCTTAGGTTCAAATCCCCATTTAGGCAATATTTTTTTTTCATTGATCTTTGCTTTCCAGTCTAAATGACACTGGCGATGTATTTTACTTTCCATTATATTTTTATTCGCATTTTACACTGAACTCTTTGTCTTAGAGGTTAATGAATACGTTTAACAATTGTCATGATCCTCGAGTACTATAGTTCTCTTTTCGTGCTGGACGATGCATTTATTTTTTAAACATTAGCATTCCTAAATACAGTACTACCTCCGGTAACGAACGCTTCTAGTTACGAACAAATCGGCTCTCAAACACATTTTCCAACAAATTTTGACTCGACCCGCTAACCTTCACTCAGCGCTCGAAGACAAAAATATAGCTTTGGTGCCATGTTTTCGGCTAGCTAACAGCGTCAGTTTACTCAGGTTTGCAGGACGAGCACTTTGGAGAGGAGGAGGAAGAGGTGGTACATGTTTCTTCTTCTTCCCGTTCACCAGCTGTAAACTCTGGCGGAAAGTTTTGGTTGTTCATCCACATCTGGACTGCAGTCCTGTTCCAGAACCTGAGTGGTGCGTGTGCATCAGTTTTATAGATCTGACTCATCTGTATGCAGACTGCTGGTTCCTTGCCTCTCAGGCAGATCCAATCCGACTTTGAAGGAAGCTCCCAATTAGTCTTTCTGTTACGCCATGCTTTTGGGTAGGCAGTGGGTCTTTTCTTGTTTTCCCTATAACAGGACCCCGTAACTCACACGGGGAGTACATGTTTCAAGTTCTAAGATCAAAGAAATCTGAAGCAAGTGGCTTGAAGTGTTAGTTTTGTTTTTGTTTTGAGAAGCCTCGTTTTAACAATACGGTGGCCATCAGAAGCAGTGGACCTTTTGAATGACAACGTGATCTCCTATTTCCGGAAATTATCCAGCAGAGAAAAAACAAAGGTCAAATGTATCTTGATCGTTATCTTGTGAAAACACCAGACACTGAGTAAGTAATCTAAACACTTCCCAGGATACAAACAAGAGACAAATACACCAGACATACGTAAACAGTTGCCCGACGATATGAGGAACTTGGACTCTTCTTCGAATGAGTAGTCTTCCTCCTCCCGTTTCTACTCTGTCGTCTACATGCATTAGCAACAATCAACGACAAAGGTTTGAGGTTTTAGCAACGAATCAACATCATGGCACACGGGTAGAAACCCATAAGTGCTCCGTTGTACTCCTAACTCAAGTCTGAGTCTGAAGTTCTCAGCGCAGTGCACGGGCTCCGTAGCACCGGTGAGGATCCTGAAATGTTTTGGGTGGATTTGTAACTCCAAATGTTGCCGGGTAGCGCCGTTAGGCTACTCTTTTCGACTTTCAACTGCCAAGAGAATTTTATCATGGTATGGGGTGTCGCAGATCGACCTAGCCTAAAATGAGAATTTTTTACGTACGCAACAATACATAAGGGCGTCCAAACTCACTACCCAGAGACCATGGAAAATTACAAGGAGTCCTTCCAGGTGAAAAAATTTCAGACTTCACCGTGGCCCGAACCTAGGACCTCTAGTACTCATGGCGGGCACCATACCTCGAGACCACGCAACCGCCGCCCGCCCCCCCCCCCTCCCCCTTCCGACAAAAACTAACAAATCTAGGGCGGTCGCACGAATTAATTGGATTTGCAGTAATTTTAATGGGGACAATTGTTACCAGTCGCGAACTGTGTGACCGCAGGTACCATTGCGTTCCAAACACAGCCGTGTGTCAACTGCAGTGAAACTTTACTAAGCAGTTAACTGAACCTATGACCACCATATTGAAAAGTTAAAAATCAGTTGCGTATCCTTTTCATGACGTTGCAAAACCAACACCAGCATTTTTGGGCTGTTGTGGTTTTTCTAGGCAGATTTTACGTTCAGTAGTATACCATGATACTAAACGGTTTGCTCTCGGTAACACTGTCGAAACCAAAGCAAGACAAACAGTCGGCAGCTGGGATCGAACCCGTCATCCTGGTATTACGAAGCGCGTCCGCAACGCCTAAGCCACAGATATTGACTATGGCAAGTCTGTATTCTAACTTAGGCTTCGTTTATTCCTAATCCCTTTACATTAACACTATGTCTTACTCATCTTAAACAGATTATACAGAATTCTGCACTTTATTGCCCAGTGGACGGTAGACCATAACCATCTGACACCTATTAGTTCTATCCTTACCAGCAGGTATCTGAGAAACGACAATGTTTAAAAGGTTAAAATTATAAAATCTTCCTCTTATTCTGCCTTTCTAGCCTCCAATGGAGCAAAGACCCTCAAACAACTCACGCCAAGCCGTTCTGTTCTTTGCTGTCGCGTGCAGCTCTCCCCATCGCATCTCCTCCTTTTGGGCAGATTCTACTGCTCCTGTTAGCCCTATAAAGGCCTCAGTAGCGTGGTTCTCCTTGAACACGCATATAGTAAAGGCAGACTGACCAGCAGTGGAAAGTAGCGAGGAAATTTGGACGAGAACATATCTGAAGACATTCCTCGGAGTGAGGTTTGATCGCAGCCTGTCCTTCAAAGAACATGTTGACTGTGTTATAACAAAAGTACGCAAAGGCCTGACAACAATGAGGGTCATGGCCGTCGCTAATAAAGGGCAGAGACTGCTTCTGCTTCTGTTCCAGGTACTTGTACTTTCTCCCATCAATTATGCTCTAGCCATTCTCACCGTCAGCCATAGACTGAAATACTTGAGACAAAACGATGCGCATTATTCTGGGGTGCACTGGATAAACCTCTTGTGTGGAAGTGGGGTAACTTCTTGACTTACCTACCATGAACAACAGGATCAAGACCTGGAGGGTTCGTGTATACTTTAAGATAAGCTCAGATCTAAAGCACCCTTTGCACCACATGCCCTTGAAGAAAACGGGCAATAGGCTTAAAAGGGGCAAATCATTGCTGGGTTGGACACAGGACGACAAGATGCAGATTTGCAGCCTTACATATATCCATCCAGATGAGGAGTGGATACCAGCGTCTAAAGCGTATAATCTCACATTTTCCTGTGTCGTGACTCTCGATAGAAGTTGTCAGGAGCAGAATTCAGCTGCTGTCAATGGCGAGGTATGCACACGTATAATTGACAAGTCAGATGAGACAGATGTGATCTTCACAGACGGGTCTATTATTCGAGGACATAAGAGTGCATGGGCATTTACAGGTCGCTCTTCAGGCAGAACAGTTCCAGAAGCCAGTTCTCCATGACTTCCAGCAGCATGACGATAGAGGTGATGGCAGTGACACAAGCTTTCATGTTGCTAGAATCACAGGACTATTCCCGCGTGTGTGTGCTGAGTGATTCTTTGAGCATGATTCGGCGGGTCAAGGCAGGCTGGTTACGCAGACAGTGGTTTGAGTCATTGCAAAACTCTCCTGTGTGTGCAGTTACCTTCATATTCGTCCCAGGGATGCAGGCTTTGTTGGTAATGAAAGAGCTGATAGACTGGCAGGTGCTGCATTAATTGAAGATGGCCGGCCCATGAATCATGCAGACATTGTCATTGCATATAGAGCGATAGAACGTGCTGAGGATTTTGGAAGCAACTTATCCACATCACTGCTAAGATTACGAGAATTGAGAGTAAAGATCGGCACAGCCAAGCATGAGAAGCCCACCGAATGCACACGAATCATGTTAACAAACATAGGACTAATACTACTAACCGCGCTACGCTGGTGAATATGTTGAGAGGGAAATCTGAGCGCCTATAGGTGTGTCCGGAGTGCTGTGAAGATAATCTAACTCATAACTCACAAACTTTAACTCAAAACGCTCTCCATGTCCTTCCAATCTTTCCAACTTCATTCTCCAGCTCCCTTCTCTATGTGTTTTTTGGCCTTCCTTTATTCATATGCCCCTGTGGATTCCAATGTAAAGACATTCTAGTTATATTGTTCTCCTGTTTTCTCAATATGTGTCCTATCCAACGCCAGCGTCTTTTCTTCACCTCTTGGTCCACTGAAGCTTGCTTAGTTCTCTCCCAAAGCTCTTACATTAGTTATTCTATCATACCATTTGATTCCCTTTTTTTTGCGCAGGCACCAATTAAAGAACGTTTGCAGTTTATTAGTAATTGATTTAGTTGTTCTCCATGTTTCCGCCCCTACAAAAGTACTGATTTGGTATTAGAATTAACAAAATTCAGTTGAGAATTTCTTTTAATTCCTTTTGTCCTCCACAAATTTCCTAGTTCTATGAAAGCTCCTCTTTTCTTGTGTAATCTTATTTATAAATCTCTATAAGTTCCCCTATCTTTATCTAAACTACTGCCCAAATAGGTGTACGACTCCACATCAGCGTATCCTATTGATGCCATTGTTAAGAGAGTTAATTCGAAACTCTAGTTTACATTTGTGTCGCTGGACGGCATCTCTGCGTCAAAACAAAAACAAAAACAATTAAAGGTCACGTTTCCACACCTTTAGGCTTATTTGGCATGTATGCTAGATCTATATTTTGTAGACCAATCGGCACTCGGTGGATAATTTGGTCAACATCACGCCGGCCGCCTTTACTTCCAAATACTTTACCTGGTACCGTTTTAAGGAGACAAATTCCGGCTCTGTCAGAACCTGAACCAGCGACCTCTGGATCCACAGGCGAGAGTCTAGCCGCTACACCACGGCGGCTTCCCTCTGATTTTTAACCCTTTTACAATAAATTGATGATGGATCCTGAACCCACTTTGCGCCAAGACTTCATATTCTTACCATCTGATGCTCATCCCATGTCCTTGTCATGATTATTCTTCAATTTTGTTTCATTATTTTCTTCCTTTAGAGTTTAACATTGGAGAATAACTGAGTTGACAAATGACATTGTGGAAAAGATAGTATCACATGGCCTCTATCCCGTCTGATGCCAGGAGCGTTAATCTTGTGATAGGTTTCTCTCGTAACTATGACTGGTCAACGTCCCTGCATTTCTTTTAACTGATATCAAACCTAAGACATTGTATCAATATGGCGGACTTGGAATTCATGGAGATGAATATCTCGTTTGAAGATGTTGACAGTAACAACAGAAACAGCAACAACAATTTCAACCACTCTTTGCACAGCGATTGGGTGCGGCTGATCATCCAGAAAGAAGTACAAGAGCGCCAGTTTGATCCTGTCACTGAGGCTGTTTTAGTCCTGTTTTTTGCCTTTCTCATCACGTTTGGAGCGATCGGCAACGGTCTCGTCATGTTTGTGGTGAGTAAGTTTACTTTTTTTTTTAGGAAACTACATAGCAGTGTTTATTAATCTTCCTACTGCCGCGACCCTTTAATACAGTCGCTCATGTTGTGACGACCCCCAACCATACGATTATTTTCGTCGCTACTTCATAACTTCGATGAATACTTGTTTTGCAATTGTTTTTGGCAACCCCTGTAAAAGGGTCATTCACGCCCTTATCTATTTAGTTAGAAGGACCTATATACAGAAGTACCTGGGTCATTCTACCCAGATAAGGTTGCGACCCATAGGTTGAGAACCGCTGAAATGCAGTCTTTATTTTTATTTTTGTAGTAGAACAGCAGCTTTTAGCTATTTGTAACTTCCGTATGGCGACCAATATAAATTTTCTTTCAATAGCTTTCTTGACAGATGTGTGGATAAAGTAATGTGTAGCAGAAGTCTTCATCTTCTACCTTCGCCCTTAGAAAGTGGATTGCATGGAGTTTCTGGGAACGAACAAACAAACGATCTTTATTTTTCAAAGGGTAAAGAACTGGACACGCAGACCCGTCTTACATGTTTGCCCTTTTGGCCTCACTACTTATATTCGTACATTATTCCATTCATACATAATAATTAATTAACATATAATTCCTAATCACAATTTTTGTTAATTTACCAACATTTTCAACAGTAATAATACCAAGTAAAGTAGGTGTAATAAATCTAGAGAGGAAACACACTGTGTTTGAAACCATTATTTTCAAGGGGCCATATAGTCAGTGATGAGATAATATTGAGATAGTTTACTATTGTTTGCATAGGGGTTATGGATATTTTTTAAAGGCTGGGGAAGTTGTGGATTCCAGTGCAAATACATTCAAATTATATTGTTCTCAGATTTTGCCCGGGCAGCGCCGTTAGGCTACTTTTTTTTTCTATTTCCAACTGCGAGGGGATTTATTACGGGCACTACAAAGCACACGGTCGTCCGATCTCACTACTCTGAGACCAGGGGAATTACCAGAAGTTTAAGTCAACGGAAAAAAATATTTAATCCCTTAACGAGAGTTGAACCCAGAACCTGTAGCACTCGAGGCGGATACCATGTCTCCAGACCACGCAGCCCCCTTAGCTCAACATTAGTAACTCTTATCATACCACTTATTTCTCTCTATTATGCGCAGTTAACGAATGTTTGTAGTTTATTAGTGATTGTTTAAGCTGTTTACCCTCCATACAGCAGCACTGATGTGACATTAGATTAGAGCCAAAATTACGATAAGGCCCATTCTTTAATCTTACACTCGTTTCCATAGCAACACTGCCTACTCCAGTTGTAATCATTGTCTATGATGCTTAAACAGGGAAGATTTCAGGGATTATTTAGCATTTTCTAAGTGTTCATTTTTTTGGCAGAGGTCGCTACAAAACACATTTAAACCAGTACTTTAGTGTAGTTTAAACAGTTCGCACTGAAATGCTGGCATAACTTCTCTTTTAGAGTTTGGTTAGGGGGCAAGAGCTTTACTGTGTTAGAAAAAAATTCTCCATCATCTTCACTATAATGAGCAAGAACATGGTCAAAGAAAATCATTAAAAATACAATGATCATTCGAGAGATTTCTGTTCTGAGCTCAAGCTGCTCTTTCTCCACAATCTCATCTCCCCAAGTAGGCACTTTCCGGATTGATTGTTCATGAATCGAGATTCTGATTGGAAACCGATACGTTTTTTTTTTTTTTTTTCCTAAAAGTTTATTTAGAAAGTGAACTGCTCGAAAAGAGAATGTTCAAGAAATAGTTTAATGTATCTTGACTGAAATGGGTCTGTTTTGTTTCTATTGTCTGATTTTTTACCGTTTCATAAGAAGTTTCTTTAGAACATGAAAATTTGAGTTTCACTTCCAATAATTTCTTAGTTTATGAATTTTCACACATCTTAACTTATTAGACATCATACATTTTAATTAACTATTAAACAGGTAAAGCCGAATTACATTTTCAACGTATTCATGTTTTTCACACCAGCTTTGTAGCCAGAAAATAGGTAACAGAGACCTATCACGATGAGTTATGAGTTATCACTTTGGTTATCTTCACGGTACTCTGGACACGTCCACAGGTGCTCAGATTCCACATTCAACATCCACATAACCGTCTCTAGGTAAATAGTGCCAGTCCTTTGTTGGCTGATAAGACCTCGTTTACATCCGGTATGTCTCCTATGCCTGGATGTGCCGATCTTTACGCCCCATGTTCGCCCGAGGTTCGCATTCTTAGCAGCGATGCGCAAGGCTGCCCCTAAACAATCCTCCAGTCGTCCTATATCTAAGGGCAATAACATTTCAGCGCGATCCTTAGGAGGGCCTCTGCTACTAATGTAGAGCTGGCCAATCTGTCAGCTTTTTCAATGCCATAAACACCTGTATCATCTGGGACAAAGATGAAGATAACTCCATTCACAGTGAAATTTTGCAGTGATTAATTAACTAAGTCGTTCTGTAGTCCACATTATGTGGCGTTAGTCATCATGCTTATCTTTACTGTTATCTTGCTCTCTCTGTGTCTCTCTCTGTCTCTCACTCTGTCTATGTCTCTGTCTCTGTCGGGCTGTTAATCCTTTTAAACAAAATACTGTTTTTTATGCCATGATGCCAAACTGTTCGGTATCTTGTTCTTGACCTCCTTCAACGAAACTACGATGTAAAGTTAAAATGTAGGCATGCTCTGTTTTATCTGATGTACCCAACACATTTGTATGTCCTCATAATTTAGTTGTATAAATCTATCACAATAAAACTGAATCGGCAACACAGTGTGAGAGAGAATTCCCTTACGAGGATTATGCTTGCCGATAGGCTGAAAAACAGCCAATTGGTAATCCTTTTTATCGCTATACAACTCGTATAATTCTGTAATATATGTGACGTGGGGTAGAGACAGAATTATTTATGTGCACTTCCCGAGCCTCTATATTTCCATTTTAAGGAAGTATATTTTATAATAGGTTTTATTTTTTTAAATCCAATAATATAACAAGTTTCTTCTTATCCTTCTCCTCCTTCTTCTTCTTTTCCTTCTTCTTCTTCTTCTTCTTCTTCTTCTTCTTCTTCTTCTTCTTCTTCTTCTTCTTCTTCTTCTTCTTCTTCTTCTTCTTCTTCTTCTTCTTCTTCTTCTTCTTCTTCTTCTTCTTCTTCTTCTTCTTCTTTTTCTTCTTCTTCTTCTTCTTCTTCTTCTTCTTCTTCTTCTTCTTCTTCTTCTTTCTTCTTCTTCTTCTTCTTCTTCTTCTTCTTCTTCTTCTTCTTCTTCTTTCTTCTTCTTCTTCTTTCTTCTTCTTCTTCTTCTTCTTCTTCTTCTTCTTCTTCTTCTTCTTCTTCTTCTTCTTCTTCTTCTTCTTCTTCTTCTTCTTCTTCTTCTTCTTCTTCTTCTTCTTCTTCTTCTTCTTCTTCTTCTTCTTCTTCTTCTTCTTCTTTTCCTCCTCCTCCTCCTTCTGCATCATCATCATCTTCTTTTTTTTCTATTTTTTCGTTTCTCTTCTTTTTCTTTCTTCTTCTTCTTCTTTTTTTTTTTTTTTTTTTTTTTTCTTCTTCTTCTTCTAATCCTACTACCCAGAGACCAGGAGAAATTCATAGAAGGCCACGTGAAAAAAAATCTTAGCCTTCATTGGGGCTTGAACATGAGACTCCCAGCACTCGACGCAGATTTCATTTATTGAGACCACGGAGCTGCCTTCCTCTATCAACAAATCACAGTAATCAAAGTGAACTGGTTAACCATTTCTACTACTCATTGTTCTCATTTGAGGGTCTCAATGGTTACGTGGCAAAGCCTTTTGCTGGCCGCTCTGAAGGATATGGGTTTATTCTCGGACTATGATTTTCAGGCTGAGAGTGCAGCTGTTTCCGCAATATATATATATATATATATATATATATATATATATATATATATATATATATATATATATATATATATATATGCTAAATACTGATTCTTGCAAGACCTACCACCAAAACAATGAACACAGCCATAGCTCCAATGAGGCGACTGGTTTTTATCACCTTAGCTAAACTATATGGCACTAGCTGCGATGTCGAATTCGCTTTGTGGTCATAACTATTAAAATGGAGGAGACTGGTTTGAGACCCGAATTGTGAATACCCATTAAGATCCTTTTCCACACCTTCAAGCGTATTTAGTAAATAGGACTTGACCTATATTTTATTAAACAATCGGTATTTTGTGGGTGATATGGTCAGCATCACGCCGGCCGTCTTTACTTTCCAGGGCTGCACCTTTTACTCATCGAAGGCTGTGTCAACCTCGGAGCCAAGGTCATCTTTGAATTAAAAAAGCCCGGTTCTGTCAGAACTG
This sequence comes from Candidula unifasciata, assembly GCA_905116865.2. Lineage (NCBI taxonomy): Eukaryota > Metazoa > Mollusca > Gastropoda > Stylommatophora > Geomitridae > Candidula > Candidula unifasciata. The sequence continues at coordinate 765,800 of CAJHNH020002902.1, forward strand.
GAACCCACGACTGCCGATCCGCAGGCTCGCGTCTAGCCGCTACACCACAATGTCTATCAACATCCCATTAGAGGTTCACACAAACGATCTACTAACATCCAGTTGGTTGGACATGTTCTGAATCTTGTGCAGGAGCATTTGAAAGAAAGTAATGAAGTGAAGTTCTGTGTGGATAGGCAGAGTTTAAAGTTTGAGAAATCTACTGTGCGAGCGACAGGTTTGAAAACGAAACTGTCCTTGCACTGAAGAAATATTTTTAAATATTTTCTGGAGCAAACACACGCTGGCTTTTATATCGAACTCTCAGCAACTAATGTCTTTTTAAAAATTCATTTTTCCAACTATGCTTGCCTAAATGTTGGAGCCATTGTGGTGAATCGGCTAGACGCTTGCATGCCAGCTCGAAGGTTTTTGGTTCTAATCGACATGGAGTCGGATTTTGTTGTTCTTTTTTTTTTTCCCCCTCAGAAAATTACTTTGCCACCCAAGGTCAACCCAACTGGGTACCAAGTAAAGGTCCTGAAATTAAAGTCGACCGGCCTGCTGTTGACCACATGATAGGGGAAATTGGTCTACAAAAATATGAGTTATTTTAAAATGCAAATACGCTACTTTTGTGTTAAATAGTCCATACCTTAATATCCCTCTCCGTTATCCATCAGTCTTACACGTCTGTTGTTTATTCAAAATATTCGACGTAACTACTGATAAAAGTGTAATATTTTATTCGACTCTAGATAATAAAAGATAATCAAGCGAAAATGATGTACTTATTGTGATAATGTGTCCTTATTTTCTCATAAAGCACTAGAGAAGTTTTTTTTTTTTTTTCCAGCCGAATGTGTTCTCTTTTGAATAATCGCATTTACTTATATTTGTAAATGCAGTATTTATTGTTTGAAGTATACACCTATTACCTTATTATAAGTCTGGAACAAACACATTTGTTGTCAGTCCGTGGGGGGTTAATTATATGATTATATTTATTATTTAATACGTTTTCAGACTGGAGAACAACATGGCCTGAACTTTCCTAT
>CAJHNH020002902.1:779336-876786 GCA_905116865.2 Candidula unifasciata
GAAAGCAGGCGGCGAAGGAGTAGGCAAAAGAAATCTCAGACATCTACAGTTAGAAAATTGACATTCTAATATAGTGCATTGCCAAGGGCGTGTATTTTACAGAAGAAAGAATTAGTGTGGAAACTCAACTTGCAACACATCCACAATAAATGAACATATTGGAACTGAATAATGAATAAGATGAATGTATGTGGTTCATAGTTAGGAGAGTTAAAAGTTAGTTGTGTAACCTTTACGGGTCGTTGCAGAACCAACTCCAACATGTCTTGGCTGTTGTGGGTTTTTACTTTCAGTAGTTTGCCATTGCTTACTAAACGGTCAGCTCTCGGTATCACTGTCGAAACCAACGCAAGACAAATCGTCCGCAGCTGGGATCGAACCCAACGCCCGGCATTACGTAGCGCGTTCAAACGCCTACGCCACAGACGCCTACATTTAGGAAAGAAACATAAATTAAAATCGTTCATTATTTGGTGAACGGACCCTAACAAGTCGTGTTCAGAATAACTTAGTTATCAGCATCCTTTCCCCGCATGATTGTTGGTTACACCTGGCTGGTGTGGCCGTCGTGTGTTCCCTAATTATATCTTTCTTAGAGGTTGAACGGGGTATCTCGGATTGCCCTGTTTGTCTGCCACCAGAACTGACACATTTTAGTTTTTCATTGTTAAAGCTTCAGGTCCCGTGTGATTGCCAACCAGATTGAAGACACCTTTTTTAGAGGACACGTAGCTTAGATCATGGCATAAAGAAACGTAACACAAACTGAATTTATGTAAAGTTTAGTTAGTAGTTGAACATGCAAGTTACTTTTCAGTCTGTGTGTGTGTGTGTGTGTGTGTGTGTGTGTGTGTGTGTGTGTGTGTGTGTGTGTGTGTGTGTTTTTATTCTTAATGTCACAAACTTGTTTGCCTACAGGTAATCGTGTACCCCACTAAAGACAGCATGAAAAAAATCGGTGCCGCCATCGCTCTACTCTCTATTTGGATTATCTCGTTTCTCATTGCCAGTCCTGCTCTGCTGTTCTCAGTGGTGCATCGCCGTTTGTGGCTTGAAGAAGTTCCCAATCTCTATGTGTACATGTGTATGGAAGATGTCAGTCTAGAGATTGAAAAACGAGCTTACAGCGTAGCACAGATGGTCGTTCAATATGTGCTGCCCTTCTTCATTTTAAGTGTTGCACATTTACGCATCTGCAACAAACTCCGTTACCGCATGGTTGCTCAAAATGGCCCCACAACTGCCTCAACATCATTTCAACGTAAGAAGAATGAACGCAGAAGTCGGAGAAAACGGAAAACGAACCTTCTCCTTGCAGGAATTGCTCTTGTGTTTGCCCTGAGCTGGCTTCCGTTAAACGTTTTTAATTTATTGATCGATTTTAGAGGCGAATACTTCACTGGTCGCATGGATATAAAGCTGGCATACGCCATTTGCCATATGCTGGTACTTTGTTCAGGCTGCTTCAACCCAGTCTTGTACGGATGGCTGAACGATAACTTCCGAACGGAGTTTGTAAACGTTCTGTGTTGTCCCTGCTGTGGTATAACAAGAAACCGAATCAAAAGGTTCTGCTGCAGATCACGACAGGCTACAGGTATTCCCGCCATAACACTGACAAAAGTCAGCAACGGGCAGTCCCTTGCTCTGGATGAAGGTGCGGGCAACAGCAAAGCTGATGCGCTCACTGTACAGTACCAAGCACAAACCCCTTAAATTCAGAAAATGGGCTTGTTGAGATATTTTGATATTTAGCTACGCACATGAAACTGGTTGAAATCGCACGACATGAGACACTGCGACGTTGCAATATATGCTGGATCTGTTAATGATATTGCACTATACGCTGGATCTGTGAATGATATTGCACTATATGCTGGATCCGTGAACGATATTGCACTGAATGCTGGATCTGTAAACGATATTGCACCATATGCTTGATCTGTAAATGATATTGCACCATTTGCTGGATCTGCAAACGATATTGCACTATATGCTAGATCTGTAAACGATATTGTACCATATGCTGGATTTATGAACGATAGTGCAATATATGCTGAATCTGTGAACGATAATGCTCTATATGCTGGATCTCTGAGCGATATTGCACTATATGCTGGATCTGTAAACGATATTGCACCATATGCTGGATAAGTAAACGATATTGCACTATATGCTAGATCTGTAAACGTCTAAGTACCTTTTGCCTCGCCCTCTGAACCTAGAAGTTTCTTTCAAAGACTGCTTACCATTTTATCATCTCCGTGTCGTTTATGATAATGCATACAGACGAAACTTATATGGAGAAAGAAATATACGGTAATGAGGAAAGACTGGAGGTTGTCAACAGTTTTGAATATCTTGGGTCATTGATTACCAACATTGGTGTCGATATGAAAAAAAAATTAAACGACGACAATCAATTGCTCTTCAAATACTAAGACAGCTGAATAAACTATGGAGTGGGACAGTCAGAAAAAAAAAAGATTTCTAAGAGCATTCATTCATTCATTCAGTAGCATGTCCCTCGCGGAACCTCGCTGCCATAACAACCCTCCGGAAAACCTTCCTATCATGAGCAAGATGTCCTGCGTCTGATACACCCATCTGGAGATCATCTGCCACATCCTGCACCCATCTTCTCCTTGGCCTTCCTCTTCCTCTCTTCCCAGGCATATACCCCTCCATTATTGTTCTCTCTAGACCTCCATGACGTTTCAAGTGACCAAAATATTTCAATTTTCTTTGTTTTATTGTCTTTACTAGCCAACCCTCTTCAATATTCAGCTCTTGAAGTATGGATGCATTTGTTCTTTTCTTTACCCAAGATATTCTTAGAACCTGTCTGTAACATTTATATTCAAATGCATTTATGCGCTGTTCCGCTTGTTTAGTAAGTGTCCAGGTCTCACAGGCGTATGTTGCAATGGGAAAGATGCATGCTCTTAAAAATCTGACCTTTGTAATTCTATCTGTACAATTCCATAATTTATTCAGTTGTTTTAGTCTTTGAAGAGCAATTGATAGTCGCCGTTTAATTTCTTTCATTGTGTCACCATTGTTGGTAACCAGTGACCCAAGATATTCGAAAGTTTCCACCACTTCCAATCTTTCCTCATTAAACATATATTTCCTTCTCCATGGCAGTTTTGTTTGTATGCATTATCTTTGTTTTTGCTGTGTTAAGAAATAAGTTATGATTTTCACTATTTCTTTGGAGTGAGGTTAATAAGTTTTTCTAAACCATTTTGTGATGTTGATAGTAATACTGTATCATCAGCATAACGAATTTCTGGTATTTCATGACCACCGATGTTTAGGGCATCATATTGTTCCTTGTTTATATCATCTCTTACATTTCTCATTATATTTTCGGCGTACAGGTTGAACAAATACGGTGACAGCACACATCCCTGACGGACTCCTTGCTTGATGCCAAACCAGTCTGATGTCTCTCCATCTATTCTGACTGCTGCTTGTTGATCTTGATAGAGCATTTTAATGAGCTGCACTATATGTGATGGAAAGCCCATATTCCTCATGATTTCCCAAAGCTTCTGATGTTGTACACAGTCAAATGCTTTTGAATAATCCACAAAACATAAGAACAGATTTACATTAAATTCTCTACACTTCTCTATTATTAAACGCATGTTGAATATATGATCTCTTGTTCCTCTTCCCTGTCTAAATCCAGCCTGAGCTACATTAATCTCTTCTTCCATTTTCTTTTGCAGTCTTCTCATTATAATTTTTAGTAGAATTTTACTTGCATGACTGATCAGGGCAATAGTTCGATAGTTTGTACATAATTTCAGGTCACCCTTTTTTGGTATTGGAATGAAGATAGTTCTCTTCCAGTCTTTTGGCCAAATACCACATTTCCATATCTTTTCACATAATGCATGATAGATTTTTATGCTTTCTTCTCCTCCCGCTTTGATCAATTCAGCTGGTATCTCATCACATCCAGGTGATTTACCATTTTTCAGGCTCCTTATTGCCCATGAAATTTCATCTAATGAAGGTTCAGGTTCTGCCTCTACTGTTACTGGTTCATGTATATCATTCATATCCTCACTGTCATTCATATCATACATTCCGCTGCAGTATTCCTGCCATCTTCCTAGAATTTGTCTAGATTCTGTTAAAGTATTTCCCAACTTGTCACAAATAACATTTAACTGAGGTTGAAAATTTCTTGTCAATAACTTCATTTCCTTGAACATTTCGTAATCTCTTCCATTTTTGTGATGCTGCTCTATTTTAATACAGCAATCTTGTACATACTGATTTTTATCCTTTCTTGTGTACTTTCTTATTTCTCGTGTTAAAAATTTATACTTCATCCTACTGTCATTGGTTTCTCCTTTCTTTTTCAGTTCCCTTCGTTGTTTTATTAGTTCTAACGTGTATGGTGTGATCCATGGTTTATGTTGCTTAGTCCTGGTGGGTATTAAGTCTTTAGCTGCTGTTATCAAGATATCCCTAGCTTGTACCGCCAGTTCATCAGGTGTCATTTCCTCTTGTACAGACATCAAGACCTCAAAACGGTTCTTCACTTCTACGTTGTATGCATCTGGTATTTTTGTGAGATCAAATCGAAATGGCCTTGGTCCTCGGGTGAGCTTTTTGAGTTTTAATTTCAGATCTGCTTCTAGTAACTGATGATCTGTATCGCAATCTGCACTTCGCAGGGTTTTTGCAGATGTTATGTTCGATCTCCATCTTCTTTGTATTAAAATGTAATCTATCTGATTTTTGGTAACACCGTCAGGGGATGTCCATGTGAAAAGCCTTCTAGGGTGTTGTTTATAAAGTGTGTTAGCTATTGTTAATTCATTTTCTAGGCAAAATTCAATCAATTTTTCTCCTGTTTCATTTCTATTACCCAATCCAAATTTTCCTAAAACGTGTCTCTCATTTTCAGCTCTGCCTGTACCTACTTTAGCATTAAAATCTCCCATTATTATTATTATATCATTCTGATTAATTTTATTTAATGTGTCTTGCAGTATGGCATAAAAATCTTCAATTTCGCCCTCCTCTGCTGTTGAAGTTGGTGCATATACCTGCATGAAAGTTGTGTTTTTTGGACGGCCTTTAAGTCTGATAGTTAGGATTCTATCACTAACTGGATTATATCCCATAATAGCTTTTGCTGTTGTTTTATCTAAACAAAATGCCACTCCGCTCTGGCCTCTTACATCTCTACCAGAATATACGAAAAAAGCTTCCATATTCATTGATAAAATGTCCCTTGCCACTCCAACGATGTTCACAAATTCCTAAGATCTGAATATTTAATCTTTCAATCTCATCACATACTACTTTAAGCTTTCCTTCATACAGACTTCTCACATTCCACGTTCCTATTCGCATTCTGTTTCTTAGTCTGACACAGTGGATTTCCTTGGTAACACAGTCAGGATTAACTCCGTCATCACGATTACTAGTACTGACCCCTGTATCACACTCTTCCCCAGTGTTATCTGATCTGCCTGGCCTGGGGGTCTCGCCACCAGATCTCTTCTGTGTTATGTTTTCTTTCATGATTGTTATGGGTTCTTGGCTAAATTTGCAGAAGGTAGTTTGCCGTTGCTTTCCTCCTGAGCAGTGACTATACTAGTCGGTGGCCATAGCCATTGTCTCTACTGATGAGATCATCTGCCTATCGCCGCAGAGTGCAGACCATAACCAACAATACCTGTCGGCTGCTCTTACACTCCATCCACCACCTGCTTCCATGGCTTCACGTAACCCTGATTGGGGGGCTAAACGGGTACTCCACCTTGCCCAAGGGTGTCCCGTAGACTAGCGGAGAAAAGGAGGCGTCTTACTTCTCCTTTGATAGGGGATACCCCTACCCCGCTAACCGTTCTAAGAGCATGCATCTTTCAAATTGCAACATACACCTGTGAGACCTGGACATTTACTAAACATGCTGAACAGCGGATCTGTGTCTTTTAACACAAATGTCACAGACGGGTTCTAAGAATATAAAGGGTAAAGAAAAGAAGAAATGCATTCCTACTTCAAGAAATGAATATTGAAGAAGGTTTGCTATTAAAGACGATAAAACACAGAAAATTGAAATATTTTGGTCACTTGAAAAGTCAGGAAAGTTTAGAGAAAATAATAATGGAGGGAGAAGAGAGATAGAGGAAGGCCAAAGAGAAGATGGGTGCTGTATGTGGCTAATGATCTCCAGATGGGTGTATCTTGCTTGTGATCGAGAAGTTCTCTGGAAGGTTGTTATGGGAGCAAGTTTCTGCAAAGACATGTTACTGACTGATTGACTGACTGATGTCATTTATATTGTGGCCTAATAAATGCGGTCCTGTCGTTAATTACAATGCGCGTATTGATTATGTGCGTAAGTGTGTGTCTGTGTGTGTATGTTTGTGCTCGCACGCGAACAGAACCCTAACCAATCATAAGAGTCATGTGCTCTTTCATTCCTGCCACAACCAAAATCTATTGCACTTGCGTACTGTAAATATAAAATGTTCTTGCAGTTGCAACGCCTGGCTGATTAAATCTGGCTATTTGTGAGCACACACAAAAATATCTGTTCAAGATGCAGACGTCTCTAGCTGCACAATATAAAACGTGTATCACGTACCGAAGAAACGGAGAAATTAATCAGATCGATTGAAGCTCTGACTCCACCGTAGAGATAATTGCATTGTTTTATGTATTATTGCGAAATATCAGTGGCTTTATAATTGCGGCTACGCTGAAAGAAGGCACATAAAACAGAGAACGAGCGAGCATAAACACTAACATACCAGTGGCGAAGTGTGATTAGTTCGCATGTGTAAGCCTTAGTAGATAAGGATTGCACTGGACAGGGTATCGCGTTATATCTCTCATACCGTCCCACGTCTCTTCGCTGTTGAGAAAATGCGTGCGCATCTAGCGTTGGAGGACTAGTAACGTTACAGTTTCTGCATCAATGGCGTAAGTATGCACCAAGAGTTCTATTGGAAATGTAAACAAAGTGGCCTGTTTGTAATAAATAGCAAACAGTAATAACAAACAATAAAATAATGCATTTTCATTTGGCAATGGAAAGTGTAAGCATCGATTACAGCCCTGGCATGCACACCTAGCCACTGTCTCATAGACTGTCATGAAAAACGATTGCAGAGGAAAACCGTGATTTTACCATTTTCACAGAGATGTGTGTGTGTATGTGTGTGTAGTCCCTAGCTGACAGAGGACTAGAATGGAACAAAGCCAAAAAGAAAACTGCTGATAGAGAAGTCTGGCGATCTCTCTGGCAATCTCTACCTAAAGGTAGATGAGGAGCGAGCAAGTAAGTATGCGTGCGCGTGTGTGTGGGGGGGGGGGGGAGGGGAGAGAGAAACAGACAAGTAGATGCTGTGAGTCTATAATGACCAATCCAATTATGGGTGCTTTTGGGTCTAAATGACCTGCTTCCTTGTTGCCTGGCACTCCGGTATGACTTGAACAGCTATCCATATCGGTAGTTTCTAAGCTTGCTACCCTCGAATGCCAATGTCAGAGACACAGACAGACATTGTGAATCATTTTTGACTTATCCAATTATGGGTGCTCTTAAGGGGAAATGATCTTCTTCCTCATTACCTAGCAACACTATCTGACCCGGACAGTTTATACCTAAAAGACCCTGTCAAAGAGACACGTCAATGCTTGCTACCCTCTATAAGCCTATACCAGAGAGCCAAACACTGTGGGTCCTCTCTGATCGATCCAATTATGGATGCCACTGATCCACTAATATAAGTCCTTGTCAGCGAGAAGTCAGAGAGGTGGTCAGCACCGAAACCGGAAGAAGTCAGAGAGACATTGTTAGTACACTGCAGCCAATCCAATTATGGGTGCTCTTGATGTTATCAGATCCGCCCCCTGTTTGCCAGGCTCTCTGACACGACCTAAAAATGTATACACATAAGACGTTGTCAAAGAGAAGTGCCTACGTTTGTTACCCTCTCACGTCACGTCCCATTAGAATTGTTCATAGAATGGGCTGGGATTCAGACAAGATAATTTGCTCTGGAAGCTTGAGTGACAGTTATGCTAACTCTAAGCTTTAGTGATTGCAGTCACCTTTATCCTCGGGTATTCGCTTGTAGACCTCGAAAAGGTGGGGGTTGGGGGGGGGGGGGGGGATTTTCTTCTTACGTTACTTTCAATAGTCTAAACTTCAGTTGTTTCTTTTAATTTTCCAGGCTAAAGGCGAACAGAAAATATCACTTCAGCATTGAAAATGATGGTGGGTACCGGGTATAGTCCCGGGGAGTAAAGGCGGCCGGCGTGATGCTGACCACATCACCAGGCTTGTGCCGATTGGTCTATAAAATTTAGGTCTATCCCTATATGCCCTATAAGCCTAAAGACATGGAAAAGGTTCCTTTACTTTGCTATTGAAAATGATGAGAAGGCCGAGTGGAAGGAATTCAAGAAAAGTGAAGAAATAAGAAGTAGTGTCTGGAAAATCACTGGTACCAACGGTTATAGGAAAACAACGATGATGATACATCGGTCCTTACCCGCATAGGTTACATAAGGTTACATCTGGCTAGTGTATCCGTTTTGGGTGCCCTATAGATTATAACTGATAACTTTAAGAACATCCTCTATGGTGAATCAAAGGCTAGAAAATATGGAAGTTCGACCTCTACTACGATAAAATGTTGTATGCAAGCGGGACATGAATGATACTGGTATTGATGTGGACTCGTTTGGGGGGGGGGGCGAAATGCCATGGACCCTGTTGTGAGGAGTGGTGTCACATATCACTCCTGTCGCGTGCCTAATGTAAGGATTTCTTCTTCAGAACCAACAGCACTCAGAGATAATTATGTTGAGTCGTTTGGCTCGTATTGGTCTAAGGGATTCCCCGTGGCCAATATACGCTCAACTTATCTCTGGAGTAGGACAACTCAAGTATTGGCACTACAAAATATGTCAGTATATGAATACAATATTTCTAGGCACACTTGGCTGGACACCCCCACTACTTACTAAAGAAAGCCCCCAGGTTATGATAGTTCATTATCATAACCATGTTAACACATATAATGAAGATACATACACACACAACTGCTAAACACTTAAAAAGGTGAAATAGAGACACCTAAGTCAGCCATGAAAATGAATGCATGTAATCAGTGTAATATACATATAATAATGAAGTGAATTCCAGCTATCAGTGGCAGAATCTCAGAATATAATGTCTAGATACCAAAGATACTACACAGACAGCAGGTCTTGGAGATGACTCTATGTCATCATAGGGAAACATAGGAGCTGTGAGGCACAAAGCAAATCAGGCATCAAACTTAGCTTCTCTTCTTTCTGTCTATAATGCCTCCCTAAGCTCCGGATGATTCGACTGTCTTTGACTCTGGGAATTCTGCTCCACTGGATCAAGTAGTAAGAGAGTACCTCACCATAGAGGACACAGCACTGACCTGGTACTTAGCAAGTCTCTATCATCAGTTAGGACACACACTGTCTTTGAGCTACACTAAGCTCTAGCACTGGTAGTCTGTTTGGGTTATAAGCTCCCAGATAGTGATGATGTCAGGAACCTTCACAGGTGTCAGCTGGTGGGTAGTTGGTTGATAGTTAGTTTATGGTTGGTGGGTGTTGGTTGGACTGTGAAACTTCTGCCAGCTCCTCACAAAGGATACATCTTGTCAAGAAATAACTCAGAATTAGTCATCACCAAGAGGGTAACATCTTGACAGGAAAGACAGAACAAGCATCAGTCATCATCCCCCATCTGCTTACTCCACCCTGCTCTCCTGTTTCATTCCTCAGAATGCCTCTCCAGACCAAGAGACACAAGTCCCTTATATTCATCTGTATGTTTAGTGCAAGAGAAGGCAAGTCAGATATACAGTGGAGATAGATAGAGTGTTCTAACACATATATCACTCTCTCTCTCTCTCCCCTCCCCTCTGCACACAGACACCAATATTTACTGTCAGTACCTTTATTCCTTAGACTCCCAAAGCCCGTCCTAGTATTCATTGATCTGGGTCAAACACACTCACACACTGGCTAACAAAGTCCTGACCTAATTCTGTCCCCATTTTGTATGCACAAACTTCTATAGTTAGTTTAAATAGTACACACTTGTAAGGTTATTAGGTTTACCAGTATGGGTGGGTTATTGAGGGCATAGGCTATTTAGTCTGTACAGGGGAAGGTCTACGTTCGAATCCGCTTCTAGCGATCAAGAACGGTCGAACTTTGTGTGATCCCACAGCCGACACTGATCTCTCTACAGCAGTGACTACTTTACAGACATCATTTTAGGTACTCGTAAACTATAATTAACTTACCCAAGCATATGCAAAAACTGAGACATTCCAGATCGCCTTGTGAAAGTGAAATTATACAGGCATAGATCGACACGTCTGGACGCTTGAAACCGGCAAGAAAGAATGGCGTCACTTACGCACTTCAGGCATTGGAAAAAAAAGAAGTCCCTAGTATACATGGGCAAGGAGTGCATCGGTTTCTAAGAAACCTCAAATAACTCCTCTAATATATATCAAAGATATATACATTTAAAAGTGGAGTTTAGTTAAAGCAACCAGAAACTGTAGACATAATAATGTTGTCCAATAAAGGCATATATATATAGATATAGGGGACTATATCTTTCTAGACGAGTCCAAGTTTGAATTTTGTGCCGATTACAGGTAAGTTAGGTTACCAGCCTTACGGACCGATGCGTAATGGCTTATCATTCCACGACAAGTGGGCACATCAGAAAAGGAGTGAGAATGAAGGAGGAAACGACTGCAGAAAGGATGACAGCTGAGCGCCTGAGAAGAGACACACTTAACACAAATGTTGACAACAATTGTCCTGAAGTCCCATGCTTAAATTGTGGAAGACTTTTTCTTTAAACGGGCAGGCGGGTCTTGCTAGTCACACTAGACATCGTCATGGGCTGTGAGTATTACGCCTCCTAATATCGCAGTATAACACTGTCGTCTGAAAAGAGGAAAAAGTGCTAATCTAAATCAATCTAATCTAATTATAACTTCTGTTGAGATTGAGCGGGGTATCTGGGATCAGCTTTGTTGGTCTGCTATCCACCTTGAGACTTTTTATTAATCTCAGTGTAGCATGGTAAATATTCAGGTAGCAGCCCGGGGAGGACAAACCGATCGACCGACAGTGATAAACTGAATACCTTCCGAGAAGAGGTGGACGGAATTTTTTTTTTTTGTTTTTGTTTAACACGCACTGAATTTGTAATCAAATAGACATAAAAGCCAGAAGGCCTAAGAAGCAAACTTTGTTGAATGGTAATGAAAAAGGTAAAAGGTGGCGTGCTGAATTCTATCCAAGATATTGAAAATACTGCACAGGTCAAAGTGGAATGGTGGTGTATTCGACCCACAATGTTGCACATATTGCACATAATAGAAAGTGAATGTTAGTGGCTTCTACACTTGATATGGAAAGGAGTACACATAATATAACTGAATAAAGGTTGATCCCATCCATAATATGGAGAAGGTTGCACATCGCAGTTAATGTAATATGAATATTTTATCCTATTTAGCCGGCGTCTGTGTCTTATGCGCTGCGAACGCGCTTCGTAATGCCGGGGTGTCAGATTCGATCCCAGCTGCGGGCCTAGCGCCTTGCGTTGTTTCGACAGTCATATCGAGAAGCCGACCGTCCAGGAAGCAATGGCAAACTAATGGACGTAAATTTGCCAGAAAAGACCAAAACAGCTCAGAAATGCTGGGGTTGGTTCTGCAATGTCCTGTAAAGGATACGCAAATAACCTTTTAACAATTCTTTTTTACATGTAAACACATTCAGTACCATGCTACCCGTCACTCCTTATGACCCACCTAGTTTTTTCCTCTTACAGTCCATGCCATGTGTTTGTTGGTAGTCACGTCGAACCACAACTTTCTGTCTTTTGTACTTTCATTCAATTCTGACACAGCTGATCTTCCATAGTCAATGTCGTGGGTGGTTGGCACTCATGTCTATCTACAACCTTCTGCCTCATATACTTTCGGTCAATTCTGACACAGATGATTTTCCATGTCGTGATGTCCAACTGTGCAGCATCTTCTCTCTCGACTTCCCCCTGCCTCTTTTTGCAATCCAGACTTCCCACCGTCACAATGTACTCCAGTTTTCTCCTTCCAACTGACAAAACAACGTAGACTGTCTCCATCTGATGTGGGCGATCATTTCTCTTATTGAGTCCTTTTCTTCCAAGACATCTGCATTACTCTGTTTGCCTGTCCAGGGATTCTCATTAACTGCCTGTCACTATTGTCAGTTTTATAACTTTATAGGGTGGGCCTTGAACCTGAGGATTTATGGAAACCTGGCTATTGCTGTCACGGACTGTGCAGGTTAGGATGTTTAATTTTGCCCCCACCAGAAAAACGCCATCACCTTAGCGGGAGTCATACACGGGTCTCCCGCATCAGAGCCCAACGTTGTAACCGCTCGGCCAGCCGCTCCTGACCATTCTCATTATTTCTCTATAAAACCACATCTCCGCCGCTTTCAAAAATGTTTACCTAATCGCCCAGTTCGTATATTTAAATCAAGTGGCACAGATTCTTACTTTGACTGCTCTTGTCCCATATGGCCAATACTGTAACTCTTTCTGGTCAAAAAGATTGCAAAGAATATTAAGGAATTGTAGATAAACAGACATGATAGTCTTCTCCAAAACGGATGAAAACTGAAAACTGATTACTGAAATTAGATGGAGGCAGTCAGTGTCTTTTCCAACAAGTTATGAAAAGGAATGGACTCTAGCACTTGGTAACGACTTTAAAGACTGATGTAAAGAGAGCGAGGCAGATAACTAAAAACTTGGATGGATGTGAAAGGCAGACAACAAATACCTAGATGGATGGGAAAGACAGATAATAAATAAATGGATGGATGAGAAAGGCAGACAACAAATACATGGATGGATGAAACAGGCAAATAACAAATACCTGGATGGATTGAAAAGGCCAACAAAAAATACATGGATGGATGGGAAAGGCAGATAACAAATATATGGATGGATGTGAAAGGCAGATAACAAATACCTAGATGGATGGGAAAGCAGATTACAAATACCTAATTAAATTGAAAGGCAGATAATAAATACCTGGATAGATGGGAAAGGCAGAACAAATATCTGGATGGATGGGAAAGGCAGATAACAAATACATGGATGGATGTGAAAGGCATATATAGATATGAAAGGCATATAATAAATACCTAGATGGATAGGACAGGCATATAACAAATACCTGGATGGATGGGAAAGGCAGATAACAAATACCTAGATGGATAGGACAGGCATATAACAAATACCTGGATGGATGGGAAAGGCAGGTAACAAATACCTGGATGGATGGGAAAGGCAGATAACAAATACCTGGATGGATGGAATGTCCGGCTCATGTATAGGTAGATGTTCGAGACAATGACAACGGCCTGAATGCATGAAATGGTGCTTATCGGTTTGGCACATGATGATGATGATGATGATGATACTAAAAACAAATATACCCCCACTTAAACATTTGAAATTATTACTCCCCTCCCCCAATCCGATTAATTATGACAATATTATAAAGATAAATCTGTTTTTTGAACAGATTATTACATGTACAGACATGCCCAGCTCGCTAGCGTAGGTAGCTAAACTGGACTGCGCGGTGACCGGGTGACGAACTCCTTGTGGTCCGGGCTCACGCCCGGGGGTAGGCAGAAAAGCCACATTTTTCCCAGATTTACGGTATTTATCATGGAATCAGGGCCGAAGGGTAGCGATATCCATAGTATCGAGCCTAAGGGTTAACAACTCATGGCTTCTGGATACTTAAAAAAATAAAAAGGTACAGACATTAAGGAAATGCTCATATTTTCATAATAATTTGTATTCTCAGTTGAAACATTTTTACTATCAGGATTTAATTTTTATGTTGAGTCTGTCAATATTTACATGCTATTGTAATCTTGAAACATTGTTTTATTTTTAGAAATGTGATTTCATAATTTACTTATGTGCCTGTTGTTGTGTGTTTTTTTTTTTTTTTTTTTATTAACCTTATGCTTTTTTTTTATCAGTAAAGGATTGTTAGTTACACTGCGAAAGTACAGCTCGCTGCATTTTACTGGCGCGACTAATTTTTGTCTTTTTTCACGATGATAATGAGTAATTTTTAATGAAACAAAATATTTTGTTGAAACTGTATTTTATTGTTCAAATGACTGACTTGGGGAAAAAAATAAGGAAGAACTCTAATACATTAATGCAAAAAAAGTGATGAAAACAAAGCTGTAAGTAGATCGCCTGCTAAAAAAAAAAAATAATTGCAAAGAAATTCTCAAGGCTAAACAGTGTGAATCGTCCATCTCTACATCAAGGGTTTATGCTAATGAGTGTTATCTACAACATTGTCTTGTATCTTCATATTGCACCCAGGCTTCTTCCCGCCCATCTATTTACCCACTTGAAACAATATTTTTCTTAAGTTTGCCTTTTCGCAAAAAAGGGAATTGCATCTCTATAAACAGACAAGGTACTTTTATTGTCTGACTTAGTTGGAGGGGGCGGGTGGTGTTCAGCAATGCTTTCTTCGATACTTCCGGTATTCTTTTGGTCCCCCCTCTTTTTTCTTTCTAGACCCTGTTTTGCCTTTCAGCGTCAGGTTTTGAAGAGGTCTCTGTGCAAGCCATGGTGTGTACTACATATTCGCGACCTCAGATATTCCGTCTATCCACAACTTAATTTGGCGACCTCTAGGTGCTTTCGTTGCGTCTAAGAAACGGGACTCTATGTGGCATACTATAATGTCTTGACACATGTCCGAACCATTTAATCGGTTTCTCTTCATGTCGTTTGGCCATGGTTCCATGCCAACCTTTTTTTTCGTGATATCTTCATTTATGATCATGTCTGTTCTTGTTACATTTCTGATTAAATGAAGACATTTCACTTTTGTTGTTTTGAGTTTTGCTTGTTCCTTTTGTTTTACATGTCACAAGTTACAAAACTTTGTTTGTAAAAATAAAACTGTAATGAATAGTATCCTTTAGCATAAGATAGTACATGTTTGTTCAACAATATTGGTGACCTCTGTCAAAGAATAATATATTTAGTGGCAATTGTTACATGTTTGTTCACTAATATTGGTGACCTCTGTCTCAAAATACTATATTGTTTAGTGTCTATTGTTACATGTTTGCTCAGAAATATTGGTGACCTCTGTCTCAAAATACTATATTGTTTAGTGTCTATTGTTACATGTTTGTTCACTAATATTGGTGACCTCTGTCTCAAAATACTATATTGTTTAGTGTCTATTGTTACATGTTTGCTCAGAAATATTGGTGACCTCTGTCTCAAAACACTATATTGTTTAGTGGCAACTGCTATGTGTTTGTTCAGAAATATTGGTGACCTCTGTCTCAAAATACTATATTGTTTAGTGTCAAATGTTACATATTTGTTCAGCAATATTTAGTGAGTCTGTCCAAAAATTCTGTATTGAATTGTGCACTTTTAGTGTGTTGGGCAATATTGGTAACATCTGTCCTAAAATCTTATTGTCTTGATTATTTATACACCCATTATTTTGAAAGTTCGATTTTAATATCGGGTCTTTGTTTTTGTCCCACTTATGTCATGCGGCCAAGCAGTCGATGTATTTATTAACCCCCGCCCCCCCCCCCCCCCCCTTTTACCCCCAATTATCTCCTATCAGCTTCCCTAGTTGTCACTTTTCAAATCTAGTTTCTTTTTTTTTAAGCGCTAGATAAATCTGGACATACTTACTTCCTTAACTCTCTCAGCTGAAGCCATACCTGGTGTGTGAATGGTTCAACTCATTGATTACACTCCATTGCATAATATGCTCTCTTTTTCTAATATTTGGTCAGCACATACTTAAAAAATATCATTATTTATTCTTCACTTCACGTATGCCTGGTAAAGATCTGGTGCCGAACAAACAGAATAGCTTCCTGTATAGTTTTGAAACTGAATCTGCTATCAGCTTTCATGATGAGAAAATTGTATCATGTCAACACTGCTAATTTGATAAGCTTGTTTTGTTTGCATAACTCTCCTTAATTTGTCTGGTGTAGATACATTTATAGGCTATCCTCCGAATAACGGTCCCAAATTATCAAGGCTAAGAAAATACCCTAACAGGGTTTTTCAGTCAAATGTAAATTGCGGACCTCTTTACGGCGACTATACCGCGGAAAAGCTTCCGCCGAGTTAAAGTCACCGCTGAGAGTTTCCCCCGCTACGCGCTGAGCGGGGGGGGGGGGGGGATTAAACAAGATTGCTGGGACTCGCGAGCAGCAGCTACGGCATCTCCTGCAGCTTCCTCCATTTTATTTGCTCGCAAGTCCAAGCCGTCAAGTTTAGCCCCCCCCCCTTTCCTTCCGCGCTGCGCGTAGTAGCGCGGGATACTCTCGGCGGTGGCGGCATATTCGCCGGAAAAAGATCCGCAATTTACACATGACGAGGCCCTTTAAGGGTATTTTCTTAGCCTCGATAATGTAGGACCGTTATTCGGAGTAGGGTGCTAAAATGTTACATAGAACCTGTTCTGCTGTATATCAGCGAATCTTGGAATGTCACTGAACAAATTAAGAAGAATTTGGAAGCAACAAAGATGTGGTTTCTGAGACGAATGTTACGAATACCTTGGACGACAAGAGTAACTAACAACGATTGCTTGAAAGAGACTAATGAAAGTAGATCTCTATATACAACAATAAGAAAGAGACAAACACTGTTCTTTGGCCACATAATGAGAAGAGCGACATTGGAGAACATCGTGACAAATGGAAAGATCAGTGGAAAAGGAGTAGAGGCAGACCAAGAGAGACGATGCTGGATGGGCCAAAACGATGGCATGGTGGGATATCATAAAGAGAGCTGTTCCAGTTAACCAGGGATCGTGGTCTGTGGAGACGCATGAGCGCCTACGCAGGATGGCAGGGCACATGATGATGATAATTTTCGGAGGATAGCCCTTTTATATAATACTGATTGTGGCTTGAAGAATATGACAGCTTGTTATCAATAAACATCTGACATTGACAACCCGTTGTTCTGTTGTGTTTTGATACTTTTTATAGCGTTGTCATAAATGGAAATAGAAGGAAGTCCAAATTTTAAAGAAAAAAAAATATTAATACAATGGTACCTGTGAATTCGAACGCATCAAAACTCGTACAATTTGAAATCGGACGACACTTTCAAGTACTTATGCTCGGAAGTGACTGACTGACTTTCTACCCCACCAGGACATCACGCAAGCGATAAACACCCGATGACACAAAGTGCCACCATGTGGATGAGGGTCGCTGTGGAGAGGTCCCAGAAACCGCGTTCAGACAATTGGCCATATTTATGGCCTGCCTATATTGCGGCCCCTAGCAAAAGCCAGGGTGGGGCTTCAAATAACAAAAAATTTTGTCCTGAAAAAGTCGAAAGTGCTCGGAAGTGTAACGCCCCCTTGGAAACCGAACGCCTGGCTCGTACCAGTTTCCATGCCACAATTTTCGAATATTCTAAAAAAAATTACTAATGGTCTCCAACACCAGAAGGTGACTCACAGTCCAAACAATAATCTACCTAAATGATTCTTTCTTCTCCTATTTCTATAGGCTGTGTCACCATTGTTTTTTAAATGTTTTCAGAACTTTAAAATGTATTTATTTTAATAAAATATGACCATCATTTGTTACTATATTTACAGTATACTGAATTTAGGAAAGTGAAAAAAAAAAAAAAATTGAAATTGTTGGGCCCAGTAACATACTAATGTAGTTTCGATTATTTTCAGTGGGAACAATTTATTAGAACTCGAACGATTTGGAATTCGATCGCCCTCTCATGTATAATTATGTTCGAATTTCGAGGTACCACTAAATCATAATTGTGGAATTTTAGTGGTCAAGTGATGCTTTCTCTCTCTCTCTCTCTCTCTCTCTCTCTCTCTCTCTCTCTCTCTCTCTCTCTCTCTCTCTCTCTCTCTCTTTCTCTCTCTCTCTCTCTCTTTCTGTGTGTGTGTGTGTAAATGTGTGTTTGTGTGTGTGACTACTGGTCTTATTGATCAACCATCTGGTACTTTCATTAATTGATTAAGGTCTGGTAATTTTAACATTATTTACTTTAAAGTGTGCAAAAACTTCAACGAATCCAAAATAAAGAAATGCAAATAGTGTTGGGTTGCAAACGAGACACCCCAGGTAGAACAATGAGGTATGTGCTTGAGATGACATCAGTAAAAACTGTCACTGGCGCCACTAACCAGGGCCTATATACTAGCAGGGTTGTCTCAACCAATTGAACCACTGGCCCTTTGCCAGGGTGCCCCATGAGCATAGGGGTACCATTCTTATCTGCGTATATCAAATTACTTACTATACATAAAATACCATTTCCGTGCAGTTGTTGTCGTCGGGGTCCTAGCACAAAGTTTTTCCCAGTTGCCCATAATTCACTAAGACAGTTCTTCTGCATACGAGTTACCAATAATAGAAAACCTCAACTGCGTGGAAATCTTAATGATTTTGAGAGACCGGTCGAAAAAAAAAGAAAGACACGGAGGGCACTAAGTGAAGATACAATCGGGCTGGTGGCCTCAGGGAGCAGGAATGTGTCGACGGAAATACATACAACAGCAGTTAGCATTAGATCATTATCGCACTAGGAAAAAGAATATAGAGAATAATGTAATAGTATGACAGAATTATCGGTACAACAACTTATCGACGATAACGCTGGACTAGAAAACACAGATGCTTGTGTTTATTTGGGTGAAATATCTGGCTGCGGGAGGGGTGGAAGGTGTTCAGCTAGACTGAAGGGAATGAACGTGGCAGGAGTAAATGTGCTTTGTTAAATTGTGTATCTACAACTTGAAGTATGAGGATCTTCACATAACTAACGATCCCAATTATAACCTCTTTAAGGCTAAACATCTTTCTAAAAAAAAAAAGGGACATGTAAGAGGAAGAGAAATTAGTTTGTATAATCAGTGTGCTTTGGAAACAACATCTACACCTCAAGACATTTGCCATTTGCTGCGGAAGACAAGGTTTACAGCTAGACTGTGATATCTGTGCATTTTGGTCCAAATGTCAAATTTAAGAAAGCCCATAATTAGTCTATACCCCCCCCCCTTTTTTTTCCCCCCAAAAGGGCACTGAAATCCACAGGGAAATAAACTAGCACTATAATTCTGAATTATAAGTGGTCACTAGATGCCCTCCCCTCCCCCCGATATTTTATTATGATAGTGTAATGAGCTATTCTTTGTTATCTATGATGTAATGAGTTATCTTCTATTAATAATTACTTCCAAGAAGTTTCAGGTATCTATTTTATGATGTCTGGTTTCCGGAGATAAAAATGTTAGGGCAGTTACTTCATTTCATACCTCAGATTTATAGTACATACTCAAAACTCTACGACATGGCCATCGGCGGGTAAGAGGCGCCATAACCTCTACCCTCCTCTTGCAGGGTAAGTCTCTTTAGACAAAGGCTATTGGAGTCAAACCATATACAAACCGGTGGAAGGCAAGGGGAAACCACCGCTGTACTATCCCCAGTAAATCATGCCTCAAAATAATATGAATTCAGATAACGACGTGAATGGGGATTCCAGTGGAATCACCTCGTCTGGTAGGGAGCATCATGTTCTACGGGTGATACCCGACCGTCATCCAGCTACTGTAGAAGAAGTAAATGGTAGAAACATCCTGAACATTGGTACATGGAATGTCAGAACCCTCGTACAAAACGGAAAGCTGGATAACATCAAGATGGAAATGAAGAGAATGAACATCAACATATTAGGAATTAGTGAAATGCGATGGCCAGGAGCAGGGGAAAAGTATTCAGATCAACACATAATTATTTACTCGGGTTGGAAGGAATATAGTAAGGGAGCTGGTACTATTTTGGATCCAAAGAACTCAAAAACTGTAAAAGGATTTTGGACAATATCAGATAGAGTATTATTAGTAAAACTTCGCACCAGACCGTTTGACATCAACTAAGTACAGATTTATGCCCCAACAGCAGATAGGTTCAGAGAAAGATATTGACACAATTTATGACAAGTTGGACATGGCTGTTGATCAATGCAAAAACTGTGAAGTAACAATGGTACTTGGAGATTTCAACGCGAAAATAGGAAGTGAAAAAGTGTACGGAATAACGGGTGGCTATGGCCTAGGAGAAAAGAATGTGAGAGGTGACAGATTAATAGCATGGGCTGAGTCGCGCAGCATGATAACAGGTAACACCTGGTTTAAACACCATCCTCGCAGATTGTGGACTTGGAAAAGTCCTGGTGATAATGTCCGCAATCAGATTGATTAAATTTTGATTTCAAGAAGTTGGAGCAAAAACTGGACCAGGAGCAGACTTCTTTAGTGACCATGTTCCAGTTGTAGAAAAATTTAGAATAAAACTAAAGAACATTAGAAAAACACCACAGTACTTAAATTTAAATTTAGGAATTCTTAGAACGGATAAAGAAATTAAGGAACAGTACAATGTCACTGTACAAAACCGGTAAAATGCAATGGAAATTATACAGACTATTGATGAACAGTGGGATATGTTGCGTGAGTCAATTCAGCAGACACCAAAAGAGACAATCCCACCAACCCATAGAGTTGCAAAAAAGAAATGGATGTCAACCGAAATTCTGCAGTTATTGGATGAAAGAAGGAAAAAAAAAATGATAAAGAAGAATAGAATACTAAAAGAAATAGTGAACAAATGCAAAGTGGCTAAAGAAGCCTGGCTGAATCAATGTGTAAAGAGATTATGGAAAATCACAGGAAAGACTCACATTCCATGTACCAAAAGATAAATATGTTAACAGGAAAGATGATACTAACAGCACTGGATGTTTGAAATCAAAAGATGGTGACTTATTAATAGAACATAGTAATATAATTAACAGATGGACAGAGTATATAGGGGAATTGTATGATGATAATAGACCAGATGTAGAACTGCAGACCAACAATGATGGTCCACCAATAATGACTGCAGAAGTTGAGGCCAAACAATTTCTAGAGGCCTCAGAGATGTGGTTTTACAGAAGAATGCTTAGAATTCCTTGGACAGCCAAAAAAGAGCAACAAAGAGGTTTTAAAAGAGGCGGGAGCCCAAAGACAACTTATCACAGACATCAGAAGGAGACAGTCATCATTTTTTAGCCATGTTATGAGAAGAGGGAAAATAGAACATGTTGTGACCACTGGAAAGATCTGTGAAAGGAGGGATAGAGGAAGACAACAAGAGAAGATCCTTGACAGTCTTGTTGCATGGCATGGAGGTGTGTCAGCACACGAACTGATACATGCTGCAGGAGATCGCAGATTATGAAGAGACATGATCGCCCACGCCAGTTGGCAAGGCACCTGATGATGATGACTGTGCTATATACCTTTGCCTTTACACCATGACAGATCAAAAATTCCCTCAAAACAATCTTTCATATTAAATTCAGGCTTGTGCATTTTTTTTTTAAATATCAAATAAATCATATGGAAAAAGTAATCCCATAGCAGGTACAGCCATTGGTGTGTGCACAGACCTCTGCACATTCCATGATATACAATCTGATGTGGCCAGTTTCCTTAGAAGAATAAAACAGCTGTTTCCAGATTTTCAACACTATGCTTATTTATGAAAGACCTACATTCTAAAACAAGTTCTGCTCTATCTTCCTGCAAAGACACAAGCTGGCTAGGTGTAGCCAGGTCAAGTTAAGTGATGATTTTTCTTAAGTCTTCAAAATAATATTTTCATTTTCCCTGTGTGGGTTCCAGAGCTTCATGGGGGGAGGGGGGAGGTGAACCACTGCCTCCTTACCTGGCATGCTGTACAAGGTAATTAGAGAGTTTCCTTCAAAGTTGGAGTGCATCTATCTAAAAGGTGAGGAACCAACAGTCTGCATATAAAAAAATTGATGGCCATACACGGCTCAAGTTCTGGAAGAAGATGTCCAGAAATGGATGAACCATCAGAACTTTATGCTGGAGTTTACAGCCGGTGAACGCTAAGAAGAAGAAAAAAAGATATTTGCCTTTTATTTAAAACAACACATCCTTCATCTTTCATCTTTGTCTTTCTTTCATAACCTTTGAGGTCAATATGTCACAAATCATCTCAATAAGGTTGTCATATATTGTGAACAATGTTCAACCCTGGCACATGGCACATCTACAGTGCCATATCCCACCAATGCTGCAAATATTCTATGAGAGTTTTAGGTCTTGTATTTCTGTTGAAGCTACTATGGTTTTGTCCTCTGAGCTGGCTCAGATTTCCCTATGAAGTACTGTGGAGAGCTGTACTGTATGTCTTAGTGTCAAGTGTGTGCCTGTGGCTCATATGATCCTGTGCCACCATTACTGAACCTGTCAAACCATCTACTCTTTGGCATTCTCATATTCTTTATTGACTTTTGCAACTGTAAGGAAAATAGGGTGTTGTTTTAATTTTTATTTTTTTTTTATTTTCTGAAATGTTACCCTAGTGTTTAACATTTCCAAATTTCAAAGTCCAGGGAAAGGGAGAGAGAGAGAGAGAGACAGACAATGAGAGAGAGAGACAGAGACAGAGACAGAGATCATGCTACATGAACAGCACAGTCTTTACAATACTGCTTAATGACTTTGTGCTATGGAGAGGAGGAACTTCATCCACGGCATTAACTGGGCCAAAGGATGTTCTTCCACTGCCTCCATATAGCACAATTTAACACTGTTCCCATGGAAAAATGCCAACTTAATGTTTCTAAATTCTAAGGGGATATTAACAAATTCAAAGTGACACCTCAATTGAGCTCATCATATAATAATACAAACTGCTTTCTCCTTCTAGGACATCTGCCTGAAGGTGTGATACCACAACAGAATGGATCTAAAAGGAACAAATTCAAGATACCCCTCATTGTGTGGGTTCTGGGGAAAATAAGAAGAGACATATTGTCTCCTTAACAAGCATGTCCTAAGATTTAAATAACTGGGGCCTCCTTTGAAGCTGGAGTGCATCTCCCTGAGAGGCAAGAAACTAATAGTCTGCATACAAAAAAGCCAAATCTGTAAAATAGATGTGCACACAACACTTGGGTTCTGGAACAAGACTAAAGTCTAGAAGAGGATGAACACCCAGAACTTTCTGCTGGAGTTTGCAACTGGTGAGCTTGAAGAAAAAGAAGACAGGATACCTCATTTAGTATTCTAATATGGTTATAATTTGGGATGCTATAGCTATAGCAGAAAGTTCATAACTTGCAAAAGTCCAAAAAACACACACACCTGAGGAAAATACATTTTAATGCTTACATACACAAATAACAAACAGTCTATAAAACACATAAATCTGAAAAAAACACATTTTAATGCTTACACACACGCACATATATATATATATATATATATATATATATATATATATATATATATATATATATATATATATATATATATATATATATATATATATATATATATATATATATATATATATACATATATATATATATAACAATTTGTCCATAACATTAACACAGACTAAACATGTACATGTTATACTAATTAATATAATAAACAATTAGTCAACCAAATCTACACAATATTAAGCAAAGCAAATGTTTTAATGCTTACATTCACAGTAAACAAAAATCCACAAACTTTGTACAAGTTTGAAGAAAACATGTTTTACTGCTTACATTATAAAAACTAAAAGTCCTTAAGATTTATATACATTTGAAAAAACTCATGTTTTCTTGCTTACATTTATAACAAACAACTAGTCCTTAAATTGAAACAAAATTGGAAAGAAAATTTATGTGTACACATGATTTGTGTCCACTCTAAACATAAATTGTAGCCAGTATGCAGAACTGTGAGGGAGCATCAAAGAGAAACAACAAAATATAATATTAACTTTATAGCAGAGTTTAATGGCCATCATCATCTTGTGCTCTGCCAGATAATGTAAGCAATAATGTCTCACCACATATCCTGGTGCTTAGCAGGGCTGCCAATACTTGGGTTCCCCCCCCCCCCCCCCCCCCCCTCCCTAAGATCTGGATTTTTATACAACGCCATGGGTTCAGATTTTGGAATCTTGGTGGGTTTTTTTTAAATATATCTTTATATGAAAGTGAGTAAATGTTTCGTTTTGTAACTATAAAATTTGTACTATTTGTCAATCTTGGGTTTTTGTTTTTTTTTGTTTTTTGCTTATGTATGTTTTTGGTCAGCTTAGTTTGGGTTTTGATAAAAATCCCATTTGCAGCCCTGGTTCTGAGTGTTGGAAATCAGTTCTATTCATGACAACCTACTTGCCATCATCCTTAGACCATCCAGCATCATCTCACTCCGCCTTTGGTAATCCTTTTCATCATACAAAATTCTTCATTGCCTCTCTGCCCGTCCGATAAAAAAAAATGCTTTCATTATCATTTACTAGGCAATCATTGTTAAGTTACTCTGACTGTCCAAGTATACATAATATTGATATCCAACTTCCTTATTTCTGCTAATGTTCTGACATTCCAAGCAACTACTTTGAATTTGTTTAATTTGTCAAAATACTACTCAAGAAAATTAAATTATGTAAACACATAGCATTCTAAGTTGTACCATGTATATAGGATTTAAAGTACAGAATACATATTTATCTCTTCTCATTCCGCATCATGTGTCAGGTACATATCACATACATAAATGTTGAATGTTAGATTAAAAATCAACATCATAGCATTCAAAACACCTCCAAAAGCACTCCGTCCCCATCTTCAGCAGCAAAACAAAGAATTCCAATTCTGATCGCACAAATAACTACATACATATACACACAAAAAACATGTTAAACATGTTACTGTGACCAAGAACTAATTTTGCTGCATTCCATGCAAAACCCACTGGTGGTCAGTCTCACAGAAGAAGGAAAAAGATGTACATTTAACTTTTTATGTCACATATTTAGCTGAAAAAGAAGAAAAGAATTACGGACATCCTAAAAGATCTGAATACCCCAGAAAACTAGCTAGTAAACATTATCATGATTTGGAAACTGAAATAATTTGACCATATCAAGTGCCACTGCAAAACAAGACAAATTAATAGAGAAGTTATGGTACTAGGAAAGAGGGGTGGGAGCCAACCAGCATGAAGATGAGCACAGGATATAAGTGATATCTTGGGTAGGAAAGTGCATGAGCTGGTGAGAGACCAACAGGTTTATTTCAGGCAAGCCGTGAAGAGAGTGATGTTCTGCAAAGGACTAAGTTCTCAGGTATTACCCTCTGCTAATGACCATAACGATTACTCATTGCAACAAACTTAATATTTCTTCTTCTAGTCCTTGAACAGACTAGAATGTTATCACATTATCACCAGTGTGTATATATAAGAGAAAACAAAATAATACACTCAATTACAGCTCCTTCTCTACCTACCTAGAACATCAGGGTACACCATGGTATTGCTGAGAGTAGCTGTTGAAAGTGCAATAATAACTTTTTAGAAGGTTATACAACTATCTTAATACTATCCTGTTGGAATGGGGCTCTTCAAGTTGTCAAACCTCCAACTGCAGCCAGGCAAGAAAAACTTACCAGTCAGAGAACTTACCAAATTCTAGTAAATCAAGGGGTAAAGATAAGACACTTACTAAATCTGATAAAAAATCAACAGGTCTTTCCTTTAGAACTTACAGGGCAAAAGAAATAGCTATAGAGAGCTAAAAACATGAGAAGAGAACAGGATAAGCAAAGAATAAATATGGGAAAGATGCAGCAGAAGATGCAGGAGCTAGCGAAGGACTGAAAGCTTGGTGTGAATAGGTTGAGGGCTTATGCTCCATGGGGGGACAAAATGCAGAAGTTCTCATGCATGTAGTCTTACAGCTGATATAGATAATTAACCGTTTTAATGAAAAAGCTTACTGGAACAACTTTTTTTTAAATGAAAAACCCCCATGGCTTCAAATTGAAAGCATTTCACAATATTACTGTCAAGTAAAAACACAGACATCACATTATTTAAAAAAATGTAGCACTTCCCACTAAAATTATCAAGTATAATAGAATTACATGCTATTACCAAATTAACTATGAAACAGTAAGACCATTACATTAAGTAATATGATCATTTTCTCTTTAATAAACCATGTCATCGGCTATTAGTATATTTGTCCAAACCTTCTGTTGTGAATTAACAGAGGTATCACATATGAGCAAATGTGTTGACTTACAGTTTACAAAAACCCAGTGTATGTTCCCATTAGACTATGCTGGCAAAAATATATTAGAAAAAATACTGATGTTTCATTATTTGTACTGCTATCGTTTTAAGGTTCATTGTGATGCATGGGGTAGTGATGTCTTTACATGACATTAGGGACAGAAAGCAAAAAACACACACTTTGAACTATCAACCCTGTGTTACAGAAAACTGGTCTATCAATTCACCAGTTTCTGCACCAGAGTTCTACTGGTAGCCCCCCAGGGATCCGTGAATGAATTACTGTGATGTGACAACTTACTGGTCCAGAAAGTATTAACAAATCTTACGACTGTAAAGTAACAAATAAACATAACATGTGCTGCTGGGTAACCAATGAGAATCAAACTGGCTTGTTTGTGTGAATCTATTGGTTTAACTGAAACAATAAACTATTAGACCATAGATGCAAAAAAAAAAGTTAACATGCTGCTCTAAACTGAATAAGAAGCCCTCTAAATAAATTTACCTCAAGGAGTAATATCTCATAACTATCAGGCAATGAAAATGAAAAAAAAATATTATTCAATTATTCAGCCAAAAGTATGTATTAATAATGGCACATACCATTATTTAAAACAGTAACCAGATTATTTAAAAGTATACAGCTTAATGTATTTTAAAGAAACATTATGTAAATGAGGATAAAAGAAGTTAACAATAAAAGTAAAATATTTTTATAACTATAAATGATTTGCATAACGTATGAGAAGAATGAAATTTTTTTGTTTTATTTTGTTTTCTTGTTTTTCAAAATGAGCAATTATTTCAGTAGAATAGGCTCTGAACCCTATACAATAAGTAAACAAGCAAGAACATCCTCTGAGCTATGGAAACATGATTTTACAGAGAAATAATTTAAAATATCATTGAAGAATACAATGAGTAATCAAAACATTTTTAATGATATTTAAACACAGCCAAAATTTATACACATCAACAGAATGCAATAACATGTTGTTTTTTTTTTTTTTTTTTTTTTTTTTTTTTAAGAAAATGAAAAATTATTTTGAAAGTTTATTTTAACAATTTGTAGAATTAGCCATTTGACTCCAAGGTATCAGTTTGGTAAAGGAAAAGACCCATGTGCCAGCTGTCCAACATCAGCTTCTGCAGTATGCTTGGTTCCAAATATTTTAATGTTACCTTTCACATGGAGTAAACAAGGCAGGCTGAGGGAGGGATCATGATGCTTGGGTAATATTTGGTCTCTAGAATTGTCCAGGATTTGTGCTATGGAGAGGAGAAGCTCTAAATATATACAGTGGCAACAATGGTCCTGACATCCCATGCTCTTATTGTGGAAGACTTTACTTAACTTGAGTGGGTTTTGCTGTTCACATTCATGGGCTGTGATTCATACTCAGTCTTAACTAGTGAATTTTGCTGGTCAATAATCTCTGGCAGATTTCTATACCTATCACTGTATAGTCTGCTAAGTTTTGATGTTGCTGTTGGTTTTTAAAAAAAACCATTTATAGCTTAACACTTTGCTCTTTTGCCATCAACTTTTACCCCATTATGGCAACTATAATATTTGCAATGAATATTTTAATTAATTACTAGTAATATTTGAGCAAAGAAGACAGAAACAATGAATTGCACAACTTATTGCCTGGCATATCTCATCAGGTGCATTCTGCAGTAACAACTAAATAAAAATAAAGCAAATAAATAAATCCTTAAGCTGAAATACAAAATCAACCACACTCAAAATTGTTTATGCCTTCTTTGTTCAAATTTACAATGGTGAAATAGTGCTTTGATGTACTAATAGTAATTTTGATCAAAATGATTAATGCACACACACACAAGCAAGGATACACCGATATATAAGCATCTCAAAAATGGATCAGATACTCTGGATATGCCTGCGTATCATGGAAGATAATAAATATATTACCACCTGTTCCAGAATCATAAGGAATGTTGGTACCGGGCTTATTGGGGAGGTAGCTCATGCCTTGCCTGCTTGGAGTTGATTCTCCAGTCAAAACACGAGCAATGTACATGAAACGTTCACCTGTGGCTGAAGCTTTCGCATAATTAAGAGAGTATGAGGATTGCACAGCAAAATAAACTCCATTGCCATACGCAGTAGCTGAAAATAAACACAAAAAACAACTTAAGACAGAAATCTAATCCAAAAGATATGGTGGCAAAATTCATCTCCCTCCACAAATTACACACTGACTTACAACATTTAATGCAGGCGTACAATAATTCAAAAAACCACACTTATACCAGAGTACAGGTTACTTCATAACTGTTTCATGGTGCCCAAATATAACTGTGCTTTATGGCTATAAGGTCAAGTGAAGTTTCCGTGATTTGTAAATGCACATGTGGAAGGGGGAAACTAAATTAGTACATTTTACCCCACTTCGACATCACTTGGACATCACACAAGTGATTAACACCCAATGACACAAAGTGCCACCATGTGGATGAGGATCATCCGTGGAGAGGTCCTGGAAACCGCGTTCAGCCATTAGGCCATATTTATGGCCTGGCTATATTGCGGCCCCTGGCAAGAACAAGGGTGTGGCTTCAAAATAACGAAAAGTTACATCCCACAAGGAGATTAGTTATTAGGGCAATTAAAATTTAAAAAAACTGCACTAAATGCATGAGCCCACATGTCTACAAACATATGTACAGAATTGTAAATATGGTTTTATTTAATTTATACATTTAAAATAGTTTACTACTATTTACACAACAGGGGAATAAGCACACTGTGAGCTCCACCTTAGCTACGTGTTAAAGGGAAAGACAGAAACACAACCCATATTTCCTTTAGAACTGGTACAGGGCATTTCTGGCTGCTACCCGGGGAGGTAGGTAATCCACACACACCCCAGTATCACAATGCCATAAATATGAAAGAGTGAAAATTAAGTATACATACGAGATCTGTCGTCGCCTCTTCTATCAAGGCCTGTGCCAGACAGTGGAAAAAATTGGCTACTGGAAAATTTAAGGTAAATAGAAAAATCAGACAACCCAGGAAGAGGCAGAGTGGGAGGGAGAGCAAAGAGAACTCAGACCGCACAGCAAAAAATACACAGATGCTGAATATTTTGCAGCTGAACACCTGTGGAATAAGAAATAAGAAACTTGCCAGACTGCTTAACAACCACAGGGTGCACGTGGCTGCCCTACAAGAAACTCTGCATAAAGACTTTGATCTGCATCACACTGGATGTACTAGTTACACCTGTAAGTGCAATGACTGCCGGGGCATAGTGACCTATATCAGAAATGAAATACAAGGAGATGTAACAATGCTATCGGCATCTCACCCTACAGATGTGCAAAAAATAACTATCTGGCACAATAGAAGCCAATATATGATATACAACGTGTACAGCCCACCTCAGACAACATGCAACATACCAAAATTATACAAGACACAGTACCACAAAACCCTTCTTGTTGGTGACTTCAACGGACACTCGCCACGTTGGGGTTACCTTGACTACAATAGCACAGGGAAATACATTGAAGATACTTGTGAAACAACTAACCTATTAGTGCTGCAGGACACAGAGTCTACACCTATACTGTTACACAGGGCCCACCTATCTCTCAGCCGACCTGATCTGACCATTTGCTCATCCGACTAAGCAGACACAAGCTATCCCCAAGTCCTGGGCGACATAGGAAGTGACCACAAACCAATACTTACAACTGTAAGCACCCCCGCTAAGTTATGCTTCAAACATAAAACCCATTGGAATTTCAGAAAAGCAAACTGGAAATTGTTTCAGGAAACCTCTGACTGCCCTCCTGGGAAGAATTGACAACAGCTGTGTGGAAACGTTTTGTGAAGATATAACAGAAGCAATCCTGAGTGAAGCGTTGAAAGCCATCCCAAGGGACAGCCGGAAGGCATAAACCTTTCTGGAATAAGGACATTCAAAATACTATATCTGAAAGGAATAAAGCAAGAATATTACTTGAAACTGCACATTCAACAGAAGCAAAAAAACAATACAATAAAGTATGTACCAGAGTAAAGCTTGAAGTTAATAAGGCTAAAAAAGAGATAAATGGACAGAAACTTGCTCCAACTTAGACCTTAGACAGAATGGAAATAAAGCATGGACTTTAGTTAAAAACCTCTCTGAAGAAAGTAGAAGGAACCCAAAACCAGTGACAGAAAGGAGTAAGACAATCACTGAAGACAAGAAGAAAGCAGAACATTTCAATCATTATTTTGCCTCGGTTAACAGAGCAGGTAAGCTGTCAGAAATCGATAGAACACAGCTCTCCCAGCTGAAGAAACAAGAGAGAGCTCCAACAGCCAGCGACTCCCATTTTTAAGATGAATTTACCATGGATGAATTAGAACAATCCCTGAAGAAATTGAAACCTAGAAAATCCCCAGGTCCAGATAAGATCCACAATGAAATGCTGCTACATCTTGGCCGGTCTGGGAGAGAAGTAGTTGTCAGGCTTATTAATACGACATGGAGATCAAGCAAACTTCCAAAGGCATGGAGGAATGCATATATTGTCCCCATACTTAAAACCAAAAAGCCCCCAGATGACCCCAAAAGCTACCCCCCCCCCCCCTTGCCAATATCCTTGCCGAAAGAATGATAAACAGGCACTTGTATTGGTTCCCAGAGAGTTCTGGTGTTCTATGCCATGAATTGGCAGGCTTCAGAACCAACAGCAGTACAAAAGACCAGTTGTTCAGACTGACACAAAGAATACATGACGGTTTCCAGAATAAGAAGCATACAGTGGAAATCTTTGTCGACCTCCAGCAGGCCTATGACAGAGTATGGAGAAAAGGTCTCTTGATGAAGATGATGAGCATAAGAATACATGGCAGACTGTATAACTGGGTGAAATACTTTCTGATAGATAGAACAATCCAGACTAAGATACACAATGCAATCTCATCTAAAGAAATCTTGGAGGAGGGCTTGCCACAAGGCTCATCATTGAGCTGTACACTGTTTCTAATCTTTATCAATGACTTGCCAGAACAAATCAAGGCCGAAAAAGCCTGCTGATGATCTAGCAATATGGCAGAGTCATGAAAATGTAGAAAGTGGAGCCCAAAGACTAAATGGAGATCTTAGAAGACTGCATGAGTACTGCTAAAGATGGAAACTCAAGGTTAACTATACAAAGACGGTCTACACAATCTTTACCAAAAGCCATCAAGTAGCAAGGAAGGATATTAACCTGAGGTTAAACAAACACCAGGTTATGAAAGAAGAGCATCCTACACACCTTGGAGTCACACTTGACCGGCAGCTCAGCCTCAAGAACCATATTGAAAATGTCAGGAACAAGGCACTGAGGCGGTTACAGTTATTAAAGAGACTTGCAGGTACAGCATGGGGATCAGACAAGGAAACCCTGAGGGGCTTATATCTTGGATATGTTCGCTCTGTGATAGAGTACAACAACTCACTGCTCCAAAACTAACCTAGAGACTATTGATAGAGTACAAAATAATGCCCTCCTATTAATCTGCGAAGCTATGCGGTCTATTCCAACTGCTGCACGTGAAATCCATACAAATGTGGAACCCATCGGGTTGCGGAGAGAACAAGTCACTTTAAAAATGTATGAAAGATGCGTCAGAATGAATCGTAACCATCTAATAGACACCTTGTAGAAAACTGGAAATGCAAACAAAGAATTAAGCACAAATCAGTTTTACACTGTGTTCATGAAATACAGGACAGATACCACCTCCCAGAAAGACGTCAAGGCGTTCAGAATTTTGCAAGAAACCTACCAATACATGCTCGCTCTAAAGCTCCAGAAGTCCGAATGAAATTGGTAGGCGAGGAAACCAAACAGTCCGACCCAATCGCTCTTATGAACTCATCGCTAAAGACCATTGATTCTTACCCCCAAGAATGGATACATGTTTATACTGATGGATCTGCATTTAAAGCTACTGTTAAAGCAGGTTACGGAATCTACATAGGTTATCCTGATGGATCTTTTGAAGAGCTTTTTGATGCATGCAGGGAATTCTAAATGAAGCTAAACTAATTGCACTGGAAACAGCAGTATACAATCTATAGTCTGTAATGGATTTTACCCTTCAAAGGCCCAAAATATTGTCATCTTCACAGATTCAATGTCTGCCCTTCAAGCTCTGGAGGGCAGTGAATGCTGCAGAACTGACATAGCCAGGATAATTCTAGATGCTGATCAGCTTATTACCTCATACAACATCAGAACAGTGATGCAGTGGATTCCAGGCCACTTTGGCAATGACAAAGCTGACAGACTGGCAAAGAAAGGAGCAACATAAGAACAACCACCTACAGCAACAAC
This sequence comes from Candidula unifasciata, assembly GCA_905116865.2. Taxonomy (NCBI): domain Eukaryota; kingdom Metazoa; phylum Mollusca; class Gastropoda; order Stylommatophora; family Geomitridae; genus Candidula; species Candidula unifasciata. The sequence goes on from CAJHNH020002902.1 coordinate 812,003, forward strand.
CCTACACACAGCAAAAACACTTATAAAAGCTATAAACAAAGAGACTTGGTTGAACGGATGGGCCATGGAAGACACTGGAAGAAAGGTTTTTAGACATATGGCTGGCCCTGATCCTAATGACATCATCAACCATCTAACAAGAAAGGACCAGGCCACCATCTTCAGACTTAGACACAATATACTCCACTCAGTGGACATCTAAACAGAATACAGCCACAGCACTCCCCAGAGTGCCAGCTATGTAACTACCCCTACGAAACTGTTGAACACCATCTCTTTGAGTGCCCAAAACTCAGCGAGACTAGAAGGATGCTATTTCCTCCAAGACGAGACAAGTGGAAGACCTTGTACGGAGAAAAAGAACAGCTTGCGAAAACATGCAAATTCCACTACATGGCTTTGGGCCAAAGGGCGAAAGATCATGCGCCGCTGGATCGATAACAACAACAATATAACAGCTCACAGAAGCCAGCTTTAGGCCTCAGAAATGAGGCATCTGAGAAATATTGTCCAAGTGACAAGAAGGGACAAAGTTTGTAATCAGACAATGCCAAGGTCTTGAAACCCAGGCCTCGACTGGATCAGTCACAGTGATGATGGTCTGGACATGAATGCAGAATGGGAGATAATCAGCTACCACAGCAGGCATGGGAGATAATCAGCTACCAAATCAGGCAGGGGAGATAAACAGCTACCACAGCAGGCATGGGAACCAGACCTCTAGGAAGATCTTGCTGGGAAGACATCTAACAGTCCCTGGTTGACAGAGGTGGAATGGAATAAAGCCACAAACAAAAACTACACCATATGGTTTTTCTAAATTAAGTAATGTTCACTACTGTTTACATAAAAAAAGGTGTTCTGGTTTTCTCATTTGTGAGAATTAAAAGATGGTTTTATAATGTGTATAGCAAGACTTTAATTTTTTTTTACAGACAAAACATCTCTGATGTCATAAAGATGGCAGGCACCTTTAGGGCCCCAGGCAAAAGCCAGGGTGGGGCTACAAAATAACTAAAAATTACATCCCAAAAGGGGATTACTGTATATTAATTACCCTGATATATCTGACTGACTGACTGACTTTCTACCCCACCAGGACATCACACAAGTGATAAACACCCGATGACACAGAGTGCCACCATGTGGATGAGGATCACCATGGAGAGGTCCCAAAAACTGCGTTCAGCCATTAGGCCAGATTTATGGTTGGGCTATATTGCGGCCCCTGGCATGAGCCAGAGTGGGGCTTTAAATAACGAAAAATCGCATCCTTAAAAGGACGGCAAGATAGAATATGAGTACTGATATATCTTTGCTGAAGATATAATAAGATTAACAGGAAAGTTGAAGAAAAAAAAACAGTTTCAGAAATAAATAGTCTGAAAGATGAGAAAAAGAATGTAGTCAGTAAAAGTATAAGAAAGCATTATCACAGAAACAAACTAATCATACCATTTTTTCCACAGTAACTGCGGTTGAAACCATTCTCATTAATGGCAGTGACAGAACCAACATCAGTGCCATGAAATAACCTCTGCTCGTTGTTATGTCCCTTTGGATTGCGATGGTCCATCTCACGTTTCTTTGCCTTGAATTGTTGATAAAGTGATTTGTTCTGTATCCTCTCAATCTGCAGGGTTTATGAATTTTATCTTTATTACTGGTTTTATCACAAAATTACCACTATTCATGTTAACACTACATGGATCAAACTATATAAGGTTAAACAGTTGTGTCAGCAACCTTATATATGCCATAATGACATATGTCTCATGCTGTAGGCCCGTGACAGATAATCTACCTCAAAACACACTAAGCCCAACACCTACAGAGCACACAACCTTTAATGTACCGAACAATATAACAGACAGTAGTTTGCCTGAAAAGTAGTGGGCATCACTATCCAAAACAAAGGCTGATTTGATCTGATTTGATTTGATTCAAGAACTAACATAACAGCACTCGGGGCATTTCTATAAGTGCTCCGTCGCCATCTTCAGCAGCCAGCGAAGAGTTCCGATACTAATAGTGCAAGTAGCATTCTGATTAAACGTCGGTCTTGCCTTTCCTCTGAGCCTCGAGCATCTGCCAGAACCACTTGTCACTCCCTGCTGCATCAATCTCACCAGACTGTGGTGATCCATCCGCTCCTCAGAACTGTACACGCTCTCCCACAAGGCACTAACCACGTCTGCCTTATCCTGAATCAGTATTCCACCAAGTTGTGCAGAGCCAGCCAGTCTGTCCGCCTGTTCATTTCCTAACACAATGGCTTGCCCTGATGAAAAAATCCAGACAGCACTCCTCACCCGTGTCCTCCGCAGCGAGGCATGCCACTCTGCAAGAAGCATGCCTGTCCTGATCTTCTTCAGTATGCTTTCTGAGTCAGTTAGAATCACAATGTGTGTGTGTGTCGTGTTCTCTAGCCAGAAAAAAGCTGCAATGACCGCCTCCACCTCCATTCTTAAGCTGGATGTTGTGGTATCATATGCTAGGCTTTCCTGCACCAAACGTCAACCATTAACTTTTGCTAAGAAACCCCAAGCACTTCTTTTGCCTCTTGACATTGAACCGTCTATGTAAATGATCAAATCTTCTGAGCGAGCATTATCTTGAATTAACTGATGAATTTCCACCTCTGTGGCACCTGCTGGCCATTCTCTGCATTCCCGGCTCAATATGATTATCACCTTTCACTCCTATTATGTTCCCATGGATAGTACCTAAATCCGAACTACCATAAAGGTTACAGAATTTACATATGGATCTGTTGAAGAAGGTGTTTTTTATGCATGTGGGGAACCATCACAACTCTCTACAGTCACACTGAAATTAATTAAAATCACTCAAGGTTAGGATCAACTCTGCAAACATTGTCATCTGCAAGTAAATACATGCAGTGCAGAATATGGATTCAATTTTCATTACTGCCTGTTTATACCACATTGTTAGGGTGATATTGGAAGGCGGTTGATGGGGGGAGGGGGGGGGGGGACAAGTTTGGCCCTGTGAAAATAGGGCTGCATGGCTAGTGCAGTCACCATGGACAGAAGAGGTTAGGATGTTATTTTTGCTCCAAACAGAAATTAAATAAAAATATCCTAATACAAAAAAATGGATTAATTAGCACGTAAAGAGTGGTCAAGAGTGAATATCTTTGTAAAATAGTAAAATGAAGAAATATTATAACAAGCATTAAGCTTCTCCTGTCTTGGATGTTTAATAGTATCTTGGCAGAAAAGAAATATAAACCAAACAGAGAATAGGAATGGCCAAACATATGTTCAGCAACACAAGAAAACTTTTAACATCTAGAAAGATAAACAACACATTTAATAAAAAAAAAAGCTTTATCAATTGCTGAGTACAATAAAACCAGAGATTTACATAATGAACAAGCAATTAGAAAGTGAAATTCAGGTCAATGAGAGGTAGGTATAGAGAAGAACATGTTGTATTTCATGGAAACAAAAACAATCAATTAAAGATGTTATCCAAAGGCTGACAAGTGAAATTATTTGCTGAAAAAGGATTTTAAAAGACAAGTGAAATATTTTGACCCCATTAAATTTATAAACCTTTTTTAAAAACCATTATGAATCTAAATGTTAAAGGCAGGTGAGTAATAAAGTTGTAGGAAGATGTTAAGAACTGGGCATGTAGCAGTCTGTCAGGGTGAGAAGAGGTAAAAAAAAGTGTTTGAGATCATTAGCAGGCAAACTTTCTTGTAGAGATGGCACTTGATTTTTTAGTCATTAGTTGAAGTTTTAACATCACTGCAGATGGGTCTTGCCTCATAACTACTCCATTCTAGTGCCAGTGGACATCATCGAACAAAATTTATCTCGCTGTCCCATCTGAAAACCAGTCCCAGCTAAATTTTGAAGCTTGCACATGCAAAGTAAAAATGCATAAGGCAGTTTTCAGATGTGCCAACACTAACAGTCCCACACCAGAACTGGAGCTCACTCTTGGTGCAAACAGTTAATCACAAAAGCCAGCATTGCATCCGGAAAAGTACACATCATTCTGAACATAATCCGCCACACATACATTTGGAGCAGACAACAGTAAGCCACGAGCACCACAGTGGAAAAACATATCTCGCAGTTCAGTGTTGGATTGAACGCGGTAGCAAGCTGATGGAACCTTTGAGGTCATGGTTTAAACATGGGGAATTTTCCTCAGCAAAACTTTCTTTTTAAAGTCCATGCCATGTGGCATTGGTAGTCTTGTCCACTCCACAACCTTCTGTCTCGTGTACTTTCAATTAACTCTGACACAGATGATGTTCCATGCCATGATGTTAACTTGTCCAGCATCTGTTCTCTCTGTCTCCCTCTGCCTCTTTTCCCTTACAGCTTTCCTACTGTCATGATGTACTCCAGTTTTCTCCTTCTCATCACATGACCAAAGAATGCAAACTGTCTCCTTCTGATGTGGGCAATCAGTTCTCTTTGTGAGTCAGTTTCTTTCAAGACTTCCTAATTACTCTTTTTATCTGTCCAGCGTATTCTCATCATTCGTCTATAAAACCCCATTTTCACAACTTATTATTTTCAGAGTACCATTGTAACCATCCTAAAAGGCACCTTTTAGAAAACTAGAAATACAAAGAAAGAATACAGCATAAATCGGTTAACACTGTGTACATGAAATACAGGACAGATACCGTCTCAGAGAAAGATGTCAAGGCATTCAGGATGTTGCAAGGAACCTACCACCACATGCTCACTTTAAAGCTACAGAATTCCAAACGAAATTGGTAGATGAAGAAACCAAACAGTCTGACCCACTTACCATTAGAAACTTATTGCTAAAAACCACTGATTCCTACCCTGAAGAATGGATACATGTTTATACTGATGGATCTGCATTCAAAACTACCATAAAGGTTACAGAATTTACATATGGATCTGTTGAAGAAGGTGTTTTTTATGCATGTGGGGAATTCTGCTCAAATTTTGAAGCAGAAATAACTGCACTGGAAACAGCAGTTTACCACACCTAAAGACTGTAATGGATGTTTATCCTTCAAAGGCCCAAAATATTGTCATCTTGACCAATTCAATGTCTGATTTTCAAGCTCTGGAGGGCAGTGAAAGTTGCAGAACTGATATAGCCAAGATAATTCTGGATGCTGATCAGCTCATTGCCTCATACAACATCAGAATAGTGATGCAGTGGATTCCAGGCCACTCTGGTACACCAGGTAAAGACAGAGATGATAGGCTGACAAAGAAAGGAGCAATACAAGAATAACCACCTACAGTGACAACCTTACAGACAGAGAAACACGTATAAGAGCTAAACAAACAGACTTGGCTGAACTGAAGGGCCATGGGAAATACTGGAAGAGAGGTTTATAGATATATGGCTAGCCCTGATCCTACGACAGCATTAGCCATCTAGCAAAAAGAGACCAGGCCACCATTTTCAGACTTGACTGAATGATTTGGTTCAAGAACCGACATCACAGCACTCTGGGTATTTCCATAAAGGCCAGTAGCCAGCGAAGAGTTCAGATACTAATGGTGCAAGTAGCATTCTGATTAAACGTCCATCTTGCATTTCCTCTGAGCCTCGAGCATCTGCCAGAACCTCTCGTCACTCCATGCTGCATCAATCTCACCAGACTGTGGTGATTCATCTGCTCCTCCGAACTGTACACGCTCTCCCACAAGGCACTAACCACGTCTGCCTTATCATGTATCAGTATTCCACCAAGTTGTGCAGAGCCAGCCAGTCTGTCCGCGTGTTCATTTTCCCAACACACCGGCGTTACCAGTGAAAAAATCCAGACAATACTCCTCACTTGTGTCCTCTGCAGCGAAGCATGCCACTCTGCATAAAGCATACCTGTTCTGATCTTCCTCGGCATGATTCTAAATCAGTTACAATCACAATGTGTGTGTGTGTTCTCTAGCCAGCGGAAAGCTGCAGTGACCGCCTCCAACTCCATTCTTAAGCTGGATGTTGAAGTATCATATGCTAGGCTCTCCTGCACCACACACTGACCATTAACTTCGCTAAGAAGCCCCAAGCACTTCTTTTGCCTCTTGACACTAAACCGTCTGTGTAAATGATCAAATCCTCTGAGCGAGCATCATCTTGAATTAATTGCAGAATTTTCACCTCTGTGGCACCTGCTGGCCAGTCTCTGCATTCCCGGCTCAGCGTGATTATGACTCTACACAAGTCTGACTGTTCAGGTGACACTTTGACCCACTCTTCTCCTCGCATAATATTTTCAAGGATGCAAACCTGTCTGACTGTGTCTTCTGCCTGAGGCATCCATCAGCCGCTGACCCTTAACTGTATCCAGAGCTTCATGCAGAGGGTCTGTGTCTGCAGCATGACTTCGCCTGCAGCACCTTGTGCCTGCCTGCAACCATCGGCAAACCAAGGATGCATCGCATACACACCACTGGGGTGTCTCTGGTGCAACCCAGAATGACCCGCATTGCCGTGTTGTAAATGCGCTCTAGTTTGTCCATCTGACTCTTTGAGACGGTAAGCAGTCCCAGGCCATAATCAACCACTGACAGGATCAGGTGCTGATATAGTGTGAAAAGCATTCTCTGTTCTATTCCATGGCAGCCATAGTCTTAAGTGCACTAAGTCCTTTTTGGCATCTCGTCACAACACTCTTCACATGGTCCTTAAATGACAGGCTCCTGTCAAATGTAATTCCCAGATACCTCAGTTTGCTCTCTCTGTTGATGTTTCTACCATCTATCGTGAGACTTGGGACATTGGCTTAACGATTCTGTTGTCCAAAGAACACCACAAAACAGACGCCTTTTGCTGGTGGACGACAGCCCTAATTTCTGTACACCACCCAGTCACCCTGTCTACTGTTGCTTGTAGCTCCTGGGCTGTTTGTTCCCCCTGCCTTTATGCAAGTATATCATCCGCAAAAGTCAGTATCCTTCCAACTCCTGGTGCCTCCATGCTTGCGATCTTGCTTGTATACACGTTGAAGAGCACAGGCGAGATGGCGGATCCCTGTGGCAGTCCTGGGGCTAAAGTGCATGGTTCTGAGGTCCATGAGCCCAGTCGGAAAGCAACCAGACGTGAATACAGGACAGTTGCAACCCAATTCACCAGCCATGGACTGATCTCCTTCTATCTCAGTGCAGTCATTAAAGTGTTGTATCTCACTCTGTTATAAGCATCCTCGAGATCCAGTATTTTCAGACTTAAAGCACAACATATTCCACTCAATAAGCATCTAAACAGAAAACAGAACACTCCCCAGAGTGTCAGCTAAGTAACTGCCCCTACAAAACTGTTGAACTCAGTGCCCAGAACTCAGCAAGACTAGAAGAATGCTAGACTCTCCGAGACCAGACAAGTGGAAAATCTTGTACGGAGAAAAAGAACAGCTTGTGAAAACATTAAATACCACTACTTGGCATTAAGGCCAAAGGGCGAAAGCTCACACAACCTTGGATCCATAACAACAGAGTACCAGCAGTTATTTTGGCCAGAAGTCACTTTTCAGTTATTAAATGAAGTAAGAAGGTAATCACAGCAGATATGAAATTCAGAAAACAAGTATGAGTGACCCACATGATTGAGAGGTTAAAAGTAAGAAATGAAGGGAATGCACGTCACTGTCACTGTCTGATTTGGGCAAAATCACACATTAACCGCCTTACTTCTTAAAACATTTCCTGCAGCATTACAATTTTACAATACTAACAATCATATACCTTTTTGATAGGGATATTTGCCGCCCCACCCTGGATAAATCGTTTTTCTACTGTCTGAAACTCTGGACTCCCAGCTTGCAGCACCACTAATTTTAGATTCTCATCACTTTTCATACGCTCCCACTGTTTTGGCAGAGGTTCACCTTCTGTAAATACAAATAAATTCCAAGTGAATTGTCACAACATTAGTTAGTTAGTTAGTTAGTTAGTTAGTCTTTCCTCTTGTGTCGAGTGCGGCACATAGGGCAGAGGTCATGACTCTGCATGCATGGTGGTTCGTTGCAATCTGTTGTAGGTCTTGGATGTTTGAGTGGCCCATGAGCGAGCCTTCCCTGATGATAGTTCTACGTAGGGTTTCCCTTGGTCTTCCACGAGATCTTTTCCCCTGTGGTGTCCAAATGAGGGCTTGGTAAGGAAGTCTTGATTTATCCATTCTAAGGGTTTGGCCGACATAGTTCCAGCGGTGTTTTCGTATAAAATTAGACACATACTCTTGCCTGGATTCTTGCCTTATTTGTGTATTAAAACAACATTAAAAGAAGAAAAACACAGAAGTAAAAACAGAACTGTACATATGCTTCTGACCAAGGTTACAGGTTGACCGAGTCTAAAATGGGCTTATAAAACATGTCTTGGAAAGTAGGGCAGTCAACATGATGTTAACCATTTTTGCTAACGGTTGATACAAATATGGGTCTAGCAATATATACCCAATGTGCCATTTACATGAAAAGGCTCCTTTACTTACATTACTTACACATGCTTCAGAGATTACACAAAAGTATCTGACATTGGAAATTATTCAACCTACCAGAATAAAATACTGAGATCTGAGAGCAATAAAGAATACATTTCTACTGTAAAAAGCAGTTATGCGAATAATAAAAATTTAGAAACATTCAACATCATTATTTCCCACTGTTGCTGATATGTGTCATGGGGATGAATGATTGGTGGTGGTCCATTACTCAAAGAGTGGTACCAGCTATTGTCATTCTTTCATTGGAAAAAAGAGAAGTCACAATGAGCCAGAGCTAGGGTATATGGATGGTATGGAAGCAATGGGATGTTGTTTTTGCCCAAAAAATTCATTTGTGATCACAGACTTGTCATCACGATCATGCAGAATCCAGAAACCTGGTGTACCACTTCACAGGGTGATGCCTGCACACAGTCATGGAGGCATTGCAGGACTTTGAATCTCAAATGCTTCAGCCATATTAACTCTTTAAGGATGACTTTTTTTTCCAGGGTTTAGACAGCATTAATTTTGAGTGGAAGTGTTTTTTACCACAACATGACAAAGCTAAAACTTTACTTAAGACAAAGTATTGTCTGTATATAAAAAAAAAAAGCAAAGATCCTTTTTCACGCCTTTCTGGCCCATCCGGCATATGAGAAGAGCACCCATATTTTTATAGACCAATCAGCACTAGGTGGGTAATGTGGTCATCATTACGCCGGCCGTCTTCACTTGCCCAGGACATACATCCTGGTACTCATTTTAGGCTGGGTCGACCTGCAACGTCCCTTACAATGATAATATTCCGCGCAGCCAGCAGTGGATTTTGATCACAGTATGTCAGAATTACGAGTCGGACTCGCAACGCCTAAGCCACGGACGCCGCATTGGCTTTAGAGGGACATATAATATATAAAATTAAAGAGAAATGAGTGCAGAATACATCTGAACTATTTAAGTGTCAGTATTACAGCAAAATACTATTAAAATCACCCAACATTCAAGAATGTTAAGCAAACAGGAAGATTATTTACACAAAAAATGTTGTGCTTACCTTACCTTTTACTTGTTCAACAACACTGCTATCCATTTCTAAGAATTCATATGTCTCTTCTGTTCAATTATGTATCATCTAGTCTTTATTTGAAATAAAAGTAAAGTAAAGTAAAAGACCGGATCCACGCCATTCAGGCATATTGGGCATTTAGGGCTAGACCTATATTTTATAGACCAAACAGCACTTGATGGGTGATGTAGACAGCATCACACCGGCTGCCTTTACTTTCCAGGATTGTATCTGGTACCCACTCAAGGCTGGGTTGACCTGGGAGCTAAGGTCATTTTTGAAAAAAGTCATGCCCTGTCAGGAACTAAACCCATGACCTTCCAATCTGCAGGTGAGAGTCTAGCCACTAGACCAGGGCAGCTACCCTTTATTTGAAATTATTAATTTAAATACTTTGGATGTTACGATCATTGTTGTCTGACATGTCAAATTTCACAACCGAATTTCAGACACAGCTAATTGAAACAGAGATGATCCTGCTAACCTATTTTATTCCACTTCATCTTAAAGTATATTATCATCAATAAGTTTGGCACCTGCATTATCAATCACAATATCAAGACTATTGTCACTATCTAGCTGAGATTCATCAATGACAGAGCAGAATGATAATTGTATCACATCTAATTAATTAAAAACACATCTGAAAGTAATAAAAACATGACTCCAAACTTGGAAAACAAAAGGCCTTCGTTTCACTTATCCTACTTTTTCAAAACATCTTCACACAAATTCATTTTCCCAGCAAACAAAACAATGTTAGAGTGTCTCTATGAAGAGCCATTATAGTGGCATTTGGTCTAAACATGATGGATTCAAAAGCCACTAGAGAGGCATCTGGTCTGTAAAGAGTTAAACACTACAGTTGTTTAGAAAGATAATTTATGGAAGGTAGGTCTTCCCCAAGAAAAGACAGGAGCTGATGAGTAGCAAACAGGTAGATACAGGATATTTGTGACACAAGTGGAACAAAAATATATGCGGCTAAAGATTTTGCAAAGCACAGAGAATCTTTCTGGATGACTTTGATGGGAGCTATGTTCAGCAATGGACATGCCAGGTAATACTGAAGAAAATTACCATAAACGAGTGAATAATATTATGTCTCACCTTTTGTACGATCGTATCTCCTGACATTAAATCCCTGTCCATGTGGTGTTCCATTTTGTAATGGGAATTCTTTCATGGCAGAAAAATCAATCCGATAATTGCGACCTCTGGCATCGGTTATGTCATAGTGCAGTGATTTCTTCTTGTAGGCACTCTCCAGTTCACTGTTCAATCTACACATAAAATAATCACAAAACCAATCTGTGTATATTTATACAGACAGACAGACAGACAGACAGACAGACAGACGGACGGACGGACGGGCGGGCGGACGGACGGACGGACGGACGGACGGACGGACAGACAGACAGACAGACAGACAGACAGACAGACAAACAGACAGACAGACAAGACAGACAGACAAAGACAAGACAGACAGACAGACAGACAGACAGACAGACAGACAGACAGACAGACAGACAGACAGACAGACAGACAGACAGACAGACAGACAGACAGACAGACAGACAGACAGACAGACAGACAGACAGACAGACAGACAGACAGACAGACAGACAGACAGACAGACAGACAGACAGACAGACAGACAGACAGACAGACAGACAGACAGACAGACAGACAGACAGACAGACAGACAGACAGACAGACAGACAGACAGACATTAACACACACACACACACACACACACTCACTCACTCACTCTCTCTCACTTACTCACTCACAAACACACATACAAATTTATGTCACTCATTTTATGAAGCTTTAATAATACCCAAAGGTCAAGAAAAATCTGGCCTTGATGAAAATCTGAACCAAGAACTGGCAAAGAAACAAATGAACTTGGCACTTACCTACCAAGGCTGCTAAATTTAACTCTTTAACTCACAAGCAAATGCTACTTTAACCCTTTTTATTCCAAGGAGTTGAGTTTAAAAGTGGTTAATACCTACACTGAAGGAATTCCATAAGCACTATGGGTCAGAAGTATTAACATAAATGGTTCAAACAAAATATTAATATAAGGACTGTCTATAATAGAAGACAGCGAGAACATTATATTATTTCTGAAATTCCCAAAAATGTACAGTATTGAAAGAGTTCTTCTTCTTCTTGTTCTTTGCGTTCACCAGCCTTAAACACTGGCAGAAAGTTTTGGTTTTTCATCCACCTCTAGACTTAAGACTTATACCAGAACCGGAGTTTTGTGTGCACATCCATTTTACAGTTCTGACATTTGTATGCAGACTGTTGGTTCCTTGCCTCTCGGGCAAATGCACTCCGACTTCAAAGTAAATCCCCAATTAGTCAACTTTTACGACATGCTTTTTGGGGAGGCAGTGGGTCTCTTCTTGTTTTCTCCACATTGGGGCCCCAGAACTCACACAGGGAACTTAAACAGCTGACAAGTTATGAACATTTATAAATGAAATGTTGCCTTTTTAACTTACACAGGTTCAAAGTCCCGCCATTTCTCCTGCTCAAATTGCCAAATTACGGCAGATTTAACTGCCTGATGCAGAGACTTATGATGATCTTCTACAGAAGCAATCAGCTGAGAATTCAACAGTTTTTGGACAGTAATAATGCCATCTTTGTTAAAACTGCTCATTGTGACCAGACTCTCCTCTATACTGACATTCACCTTGACCTGATTTCTCCTTCCCTCTTCTTCCAGCTGTCGCACCTAAATGATTTAAACAACAACAAAGGTTAAATCCTAGCATTTAATTTCATTTAGTCAGTTAGTCGACAGGTTATCCTCATTCAGTACATAAGTGTCAAATCCCTTCCTAAGCAAATCCTGCTGCATATAGCGGCTAAAGACACTAAAGTTCTGTTAAGGTTTAGTTTTATTCTTTGGCTTCCTGCAGAATGCTTTTTTCTGGCCTCACCCCTTTGCACTTACTGTTCTTGTAGCCTGGTCATAGTTACTGACTCACTTATCACTTGATTCTTGCAAAATGTCTTTTCCTCACAATGCATTCCATATATCAGCTTGCTCATTTCATTTTACCAAAGTGTGCCCTGGCATGAAAATGAAACTGGTCTTTGTTGACTGTGACCCCTTCAGATGTTTCAACTACTGTCTTTAGTTCCATCTGTATGTAGAAAAGTACTTTTACCATACCTGAGTATTTTCACAAGTGCTGTAGTATTTTTTATAAACAGATCATACAAGCAGAATCCCAACATAGTAAACAAGCTCTGTAGCTCTAGCAATGATCAAAGTGTGCATAAACTAGAATCAAATATGTTATAAATACTATTTAGGTCTTCTTCTTATCAAATCCACCTTTACCTTAAAGCATCATGGGCAGGATTAGTTTAGTTACAGCAGGCACGTGGGAGGAGAAGAGAGGCAGAAGGAAACCACAAGAGATGTTGGACAGTTTGGCATCATTTCAGGTAAGAGCATCAGAAATGACTGACTGTACACAACATAGACGGCTTTGGGCAAACATGATTACCGACACCACACACTATAGACTATTAGAGGCTTTTTTAATTTGTCAGTTTTGCAAAGGCAATGATTTATTCAATGTCGTTTTTTCAATTTTCCGATTGCAAAGAAGTTATAATCTAGGCATAGGTCTCTGAGCTTTTTTACATTTGTCTGAGAAGGCCATTTGTCTCATCCACTGCATTAGAATCAGGAAGAGTATACTATAATTTGTCTGTTATGAAAAATCCAAACACTAAATGTTGTGGGACAAACCAAAAGAGCTTGAGTCAAAAGCAGCATCACAATCTATCATAATTTACTGTCTTTGAGAAAATATTAATGTTCACGGCCTGCCTTTCCCATGTGGTGGTCTGGAGAACAAATTTAAGGGGACTGTGATAACATTTACACACACAAACAAACAAACAAAATTCAAGGCTATCCTCCGAATAACGGGCACCAAAGATGGCGGCCGCAAAATATCCTGACGAGCCTCAGTCACGTGTCATGTGTTGTAAACATTTAAAAATTGAAGTCAAAACTAATAACGAACAAAAAAAATGTTATATCAAATCGACTACTTACCGATAATTTTATGCCTTTATATCTGGAAATTATCTCACAGAAGTTGTAAATACTGCCCGAAAATCTGCTGTTTGTGGGTGTTACGCCATTGAAACTCGGCTAAGTACGATCGGAACAAGGCGCGGCTCGTACCGGATAGGTAACGCAGATTTCTTTTTAGTAGCATCCACAAACCGGCTATCCTCCGAATAACAGGCGCAAAAGATGGCGGCCAAAAACAGGGCCTCAGTCACGTGTCAATTGCGCACTTCCAGCAACTTAATTTGCGGTTTTCCGGTGACTACCGCCACCGGCGAGAGTAACCCCCACGCCGCTAATGGGGCGTGGATTGGGGCTAGATAGCTAGGACTCACGATCAAAGCTGCAGGAGATGCGGAAGCTGCTGCTCATGGGTCCCAGCCATCTAGTTTAGCCCCATCCGCGCCGCGCATAGCGGCGCGGGGGAGACTCTAGGCAGCGAGTTTAACTCAGGGGTTTGTTACGTTTCTCGAATTTGTCAACAGACACTAATCCTAGTTTTCCCGCGATGTGCTTGTGACCGCAAGTGACTAAGCTCGTCAGGAATTTTGCGGCGGCCATCTTTGGTGCCCGTTATTCAGGGATAGCCAAATTCAACTTTCAAATGCAGTCTGGGAAAGCTAATCCAGTCAACAAATGACTGCAGATATTGGACGTGTCTGTTGAAAGGCAGAAATATCATAACCATGCTGTAAGCTGGCCAAAGCAATAACATCTTTGGATGATTCAGAAGAAGAAGAACATACTTTTATTTTTTTTTATAGAGTTTAATATTTAAAAAATTATCATATGTTGTTCAGTGTGAATGGCTACTAAAAAATATGGGGCCCTTGGCAGATCTTCAAAAATAACTGAGGTCCAAAGGTCTTAGCTACCTTAGAACCACTGAATGTGACCTTTCTTGAAAGAGTATTACATCCAGTTATTCAGTCCAATGACTGGTATAATGATTTTTTAACGTGTTATTAGGCCCTAAATCTAACTTTATGGCTGCCCCTACTATATACTATGGTTTTTTCCTTTCTCAAATATAGGTAGTGTCTGTTTACAAGTATCATTATAGAAAGGAAAAAAACATTTCCATAATAGCACGATTTATGCATACCTGATGTTTAGTAAATATCTTCAGCTGGTTTTTTTTATCTTTCTCTATCTTGAAAGCTGCCTTCACAACATCATTTAGTGCTTTGTTGGCATTGGCAATGGTTTTGTGACTGTCAGCGTAAATTTTCAAACTGACATGCTCAGAAACAGCTGTTGCAGTGTTTGAACCTCTGTCATCTAAGGAGAAAGAATAGCAAATATGTTAACTCGTTATGTCCCAGAGCAATGCAAAATGTGTCATTATGTGTTATCATGTAATTACATAAGACAATACATTATGTGCCATTCATTTAAATTCTTAGGGAGGTTTACATTTTTTATAAGAATTATTTTTCTTTATATAACATGTTCTATATGACAACCATTGTTTTTAAAACATATTTCGATTCACGTCCTGCACTGCTGAGGAACAGGTACAAGCACAGCTGCAGTTATATTTGTAATGGTTTTGGTGATGTGTTTATTTACCCGAGGTATGGAAACTCAAGGAAAACACTGTATTTTACCTACGGTCCAGGTATCAGTCAATCAATCAATCCTCATTGCGCCGTGACGAACATAAAGCAGAGAAAAACTGTCACTACACAATTCAATCCTGAGCTATCCTTTCTATCTCCAGTTTTTTCCCTTCGCATAGCCTTCAATTTAGCCTCAAGGGTTTGCTTCCAAGTGCCTCTGGGCCTGCCTCTTCCATGGTGTCCTTGTGGTGTCCATTGCATTGCCTTTCTCGGTCATCTCTCTTTTTTCATTCTGAGGATGAGTCCAATTTATCTCCATCTTTGTTTTTTGATTTATAAATTAAGATCTACTAAGGCTTTTGTTGCAGTCGAGAACTGCTGATTTTATCCTTCCATGTGAATTCCAACAATAATCTGAGAAGTCTTCCCTCAAAACCTCTCAGCACGCTCTCTATCTTTCTGTCTACTTTCAAAGTTTCTGCTCCATAGAGGAGAACTGTCCTAATGCATGTGTTGTATATCCTGAGTTTAGTTTTAGTGCTGTATATGTCTGATCTCCAGACAATTGTCTGGGTGTACAAACACAAAAATCTGGCAATTTACTGTAGCATGCAGCAGAGTAAAATGGTAGTCCTATAATAGACACTGCCACTGGTAGGTGAAATGTTTAGCTATCACATATTCTAGGTTTCCTGAGGTTACCAGTTGCATCCTCAGTATCTTTTATTCATAGACAAACACCAAAACATTCTGGAACATATTTTTTTAAGCTGAGTTAATTCCTGAGCTCTGTTGGTCAAGAAGAGCTATCCGGACACATAACTGATAAAAAGGTCATAGGTTTGCATCCTGATGGAGCCTGACTTTTTTATAAAAAATTACCTTGACTCCCAGGTTGACCCAGCCTTGAGTGGGTACCAGGTGCAGTCCTGGGAAGTTAAGGCAGCCGGCGTGATGCTGACCACATCACCCACCAAGTGCTGATTAGTCTATAAAAATATAGGTCCAGCCCTATATTCACATTACACCTAAAGGTGTGGAAAAGGGATCTTAACTATCAGGACACATAAAAAGCTAAAAGAAAAACAATGCATGCATAGTAAAGGTTTTATTTATAAAGGGATTTAGGAAGCGAGAACGCCCAAAAGAAACCCTAAAACAAAGTTTGAGGAGAGAGGCTTAAAGTGCTGGACAGGATTCCATTCATGATATTTAACTGATTGTGCAGGACAGAATGGAATGGAAGAATAGACAGTGAGCCCTATGTGATATAAATTGGTACAACAAATCGATAAAATCCCCCCCCCCCCCCCCCCCCCAGCAGATTTTTTTTAAGAACAGTCATTTTTTTTAAATTTAAACTAGTTTCTAATGTTTTCAAAATATATTAAAGAGTTAAACAATAAACATTAGATTTCAATGAAATATATTTTATAGGGGATAAACCACAAGACAAAATATATCAGATAACTAATATCAAGACCTCGTGCCCTTATCGGAATTATAACACTAAAGTAGCAGGCAAATTGTGAGTCAAAATAGCTTTAAAACAAAAAATGCTTGCACTAAAAACCCCTTAAAAATATTTTTTTTTTAAATATATTCAGATTCTGACTTCCTAAAGGCTGCACAGACGCAAACACAACCAGTCATGTTAACCATGCTTCTTGGGGAAAAGTTACTGCAGCCATGCAGCATTTATACGATTGATTCAGCAGTGAAAATGTCTGGTTTGTGCCTTCTCAGGGTGAAATGATTAACCAGTTAACCATATGCCTCAAATTTAGCACCTTTCCCTATTCTTTCATACAATAGCAATAATTTCGCAAATACACCATGGCTAATCAATCATTACCTTCATGGCCATGTGACGACTGTCTAGGACTGTCACTGTCATCCAGAAAGTCATCCAACATTTCTTGACTGAACACCACCAGTCTGACATCCTTTAATGTTACCTTGTCTTTGCTTGCAAAATAGTGCACCCCTTTCAGTATCGACTGCTTTATGTTTTTGTGGTCAGCCCTTCTGGATCCTGTTCACACAACAGAGCAAAAATGATATCAATTCATAACTCACACTTTATTACTCTTTCAGCATACAGAGAAAGTAAACAATGCTTAACTCTTTACTAGTCACGCTCATTCTTCTTCTTCTTCTCTTGTCCTGTATTTCCTTTCAGCATTAGGAGGCATTGGGCAACAGTCTTGGTATGTGCTACCTATGAATTTACAGCTTAGGATATTTCATCTATACATCTTTGCCTGTTCAACCTCTGGATCTGCTTTCATTATGTCTAAGTGACAGGGCTTTCTGTGGTGCACTGCCTGGTGCTAGTCTTTACATAGAGTGTCCGAACCACTCGAGCTGTTGCCTTTTGCACAGATTAGTACTGGTTCCATTAAAACTTCTTTAGAGGTATCATCATTTCTGATCCTGTCTCTTCTAGTCACATTAAGGATTTGCTGTAGTGTTGAAGTCAATGTTTAGCACTGATAACACAATGTTGGTATAAAATACTGTTACAGAATAGTGCTTTTTTGGTGCCAATTATTCCATGTTCAAATCTCAATATTTAAAAAAAAAATGCATACATTTTTTTTTTAAAATTCATCATGTAATAAATGTAAATAAAGCTGAACTCTTAAAAGGCAACTTCAACTTATAACTGGTATCACCTGAAAAAAATGCAATTACTGTCTGCAATTAAAATGACTTTGGCTCCCAAGTCAACCCACTCTTAAATGGGTACAGGGTAGAGTCGTGAGAAGTAAAGGTAGCGGGTGACATTTACCACATCACCCAGTAAGTGCTGACTGATCTAGGCAATACAAGTCTAGCACTATATGCTCAATTCTCTGAAGGTAGGAGAAAGGGTCCTTTACTTTATTTTACTGTCTGTATTTACCCCATTTTAGGGTAGTGTAGGACAGGGGGTTTTGAGCAGGAGGATTTAGAGCCGCATGGCTAGATCATTCACCACAGACTTTGCAGGTTAGGATTTTATTTTTACCCTGACAGAAAAATAACAGCGGATCCACAGATGAGCATCTAGCCACTACACCATGACGGCTACATTTGCACTAGAAGTGATTTAGATACAAAACTTCACTGACCAGCTCCTAGGGCAGGAATTCCAACAGATGTGCACCCTTGGCTTTCAGCATCTGCTAACACCTGGCTGACACATTTGTCCCAGTTGTGAGAAAACTTGTCCATGCTGACGTGATAGATGTTCTTACAGTTCAGATTGGGAGCTGAGGTGGTAATATAACCCTTCTGAGCCATTTCATCCTCTGATAGAAACAAAAGCAAAAATAATTTTAAAAGCATTAATTAAAAAATGAATGAATCAAGAATTGACATTATTTGCACTCAGGATATTCTCGCACGTGCTACGTCCCCTTATTCAGTAGCCAATAAAGAGACGCCATGCTAATACTACCAGGTGCAGCCTGATTAAAAGTATGCTTATGTTTCCCCCTCAAAGTTGAATATCTTCCAGAATCTCTACTCACCCCTGTAAAATTAGTCTTTCAATGCATGCATTTTCTGTCTGTTCTATTGCACTTTTAATTTAATCTCAGACAGCCTTCACCACATCTGCCTTATATTAAAAAGCTCACCACCCAGAGGACCAGCAGCATTCATTACAGATGAGTAAGTAAAAAAGAAAGTAACAAGTAAAGGTCCATTTTCCACACCTTTAGGCGTATAGGGCATATAGGGCTAGACATTTATTTTTACAGACCAATCCGCACAAGATGGGTGATGTGGTCAGCATCACACCGGCCACTATTACTTCCTGGAACTGCACCCGGTACCCACTCAAGGCTGGGTCGACCTGGAAGTCACGGTCATTTTTTTTAAAAGTCTGGCTTCATCAGGGAGCGAACCCATGATTTTCTGATACGCACACAAGCGTCTAGCCGCTAAGCCAAGGCGACTCCATTACAGATGAACTAGCAACAAAAACTCATGTGATTACATGCTTTATCTTAGACTTTCATTCCATTTTGGTATCTAGCATAACAAGAGACAATGCGACCTGAGTATATCAGTTAAAGGAATACATATTTTGTGCTTTATTATATCTTCTTCTTCAGCATTCAGAGCCTTCATGGTTTATTGTTGCAGATATCACCTGCCTCGATTCATCTATGTGATTTCTTCTTCTCCTACCAGTTTGCAACTGAAAGTGCTTGCAGGTCTGCAAGTATATTACCTCTCCACCATCTACTTTGTTTGCCTTGTAGTCTACTCCCTTTCACATCTGGTGTATATGCAGTTTTTGTCTCACTGTTTTGCTGACACTCAATACTTAGCAGAGAGGCGAGATGGACATACAATCAGACTGTTACTGGTACAACTGAAACTGAAAATCTGCGCTTGCTGTTAAAGATGTCGACGGAACGCTTAAGAGAATGTCAGTTCCTAACTCATAGATCTCTCTGTTACTTATCTGCCATTCTCTCTATATGCCCTAAACATCACAGTCTATTAGCTCTCATGATGTCAGGAATTATTGGTGATTTTAAAAGATTATGAATTTTTTCATTACATCATTATATGTTAATGAAACATCTGCAATGACACACCTGATGAGATAAGCAAAGTATGCATCACTGTACAATATATTTTCTCATTATTTAAACAAAATATTTATCTACCTCCGAGGCATATGTGATCACACAGGAATTTATGAACATAACTATTTTCCACATCATCACAACTTATAACATTAGCGTGTTCATGCAGTCAATCCTTTGCTCTACAAATATATCTGGTGAAAGTTATGAAGAACGATAAAGGAGACAATCTGGCCATGACAGAATCAAGAGACACAACCAAATGTAGCAAAAAGTGTCCAACAGTGTATGCTATTAACAAACAAGACAATTATCAGCATCAATTTTGTGGGAGAAAAGATCACTATGAATGGTGTCAGCCTAATTGCAGACTTAAATGATACATCAGTAAAGAGACAGCAACCAAAAGCTACAGACAATCAAACTGAAAGTAGTACCTATTAGTATTTTCTTCTTCTTCTTTAGCCTTAACCATGCATCCCAGTGTGGAAAGCAATTATTTTATTGTTTTAAAGCTACACCCCTGCTGTTGCCGGGCGTCCTAATATAACCCAACCTATGAGTTAAACTGGGTTTTTAGGACCTGTTCCTGAGTGATCCTCATCTGAATGGTGGCAGATTGTGTCACCGGGTGTTTCTCGTTTGGTGTGATGTCCTGGTGGAGTTGAACGTCATCACCATCTTCTTCTCCTTTAAAACACTAAGCCCAGTAGTGAAAATCCCAAAGCAATACAGATTAATCTATTATTGATATCTAGTTGATAGGTGTATGTAATCATACATCTTCCTTTCTTGGATCTCCAGCAGCGCACGTATCAACAACTTTCCATGCCATAACAAAAGACTTTTTAGAATCTTTTCTATCTGTCATCCTCCATATTTCTGTCCTTAAATCTTTCTAGTTCTCACATGTTTCAGTATTTATCTTCTCAATATGTGGTCAAGTGATGACTCTTTCTTTCTGATGCCTAAAATATGTTGTCTTCTCATATCCCTCATTTTGGCCACCCCAACAAAGTAACTATTCTCAGGGGTTGTGAATGTGGCTTGTAATTTTATGATAACTGGTTTCATTCCAGCTGCATGTGATTTGGCAGCAGATAGCTTTGCACTGGTTCAGAAAACGATATAACAATCTGACCGCTCAGAAAGCAATGGCAAACAAACTACTAAATGCAGAAATGCCCTTGTAAAAAAACAAATACCTGGTTGGTCTTCAAAGTTCTCTAAAGGTTATGCAACTTAGTTTAACAAACTGTAATACTCATCTGTTAAATCACATCTATGAGGCCTCTAGGAATTCAGTGTCCTTTTTTTTTTTAAATATCAGGACTCAGCCATGTTAAAACTGGCTCTATGTTATCATGCAAGAATTCTTTTTCTAACATGTCAATGTCAGGAAGACAAAATGATGATATCAGAGTCCATAAACACTATTATTTCTTTTCATATGTAGGTTTTTTGGGTTTGAAATTGTCAGGGCAATGGGTGCAAGGACTTAAATGTTAAACATACTTTTACTGTTGCATTCATCCTGGAGTGCTGAGCCACACTTCTTCAGAAGATTCTTGCTAACTGCACCTATGGACAAAGTCAAATAATTTAAAGATCATTTTAGTATACAGAAGAACTTGAGACACACAAAAACACTGACAGTAAGAGAAAACAATATTTAAAAAAATTATTATACCTAATTACCCTCATGGACATTATATATTTCAGTTCTTCATCTAGTTTTGAAGCTTTCTAATCATTCCATTTACCATGTATCTATCTTGTGCCGTTCTCTTTGATTTCATGTGTCTGTAATGACAGACAGGTCTGCCCTTGATTTTGCACAGCACACTTTGGTGTTAATTTATTCTCTTCCTTGATTAGAACTGTGCTAGCATAGTAGTTAGATGCACACCTGTCGTTTGACACCCCGAGATCAGACAATTTCAGTCTGGATTGCAGACCAACAGGACCTGAAGGTTTGACACTCTGGGACTAAAGAATCTCAGTACTGACCTATAAGGCAAGCCATATACCTCATTCAATCTCCAGGAAGTTATAATTAGGACACCCATAATTCATACACCACCCTGGTGTAACATGTAGTCTTGTGCACACAAGGATATGTTGGTAAACTGCCTTGCCAAATGCATGAATATCGATTATCATTAGTATAAATTTGTGTAACATCGCATGAAAATTAATTGGGTTCAAGTAAATATAATGGTAAAACAGAAACTGCAATAATGTAAAAAAATCTGGGTAACAATTTATACACACAAATTGCATACCAGAACTTGACAGATCCATTGTTTCTCTAATACCACATATGATTGCATCACATTTTTCACTTGTTATATCCCCCTTCTTGATTTTCAGTGTCACAGATTTCATCTGTAACTCGCCCGTACGGTGTTCTTTATGACCTGAAGAAAAAGAATGTTGCTTGAATTTAATATGCTTTTCATATTTGCTATTGCATTCATTACGTCTTTGTTACATATTTCTGAAGCTGAGTTAAATTAAGAACAGACATCACAGCGATTATTATAGGCCATACGTGCTCCATCTCCATCTTCACAGCCAGGGCAAAGTTCCAGTACTAAGGGCACCGGTAGCAGTCTGGTTATATGTTCACCTTGCCTTTCATTTGAATGTTGAATGTGAGCCGGATTCGATGGTTGCTCTCCACTGGATTATTCTTTCCAGGCTGTGATGATCTACTTCCACTTTGTGCATCTGTTCATAAAGGGCCATGATTACATCTACCTTGTAATGCATCAAGTCATGCAGAGCCAGTCAATCTGTCTGCCCATTCATTTCTTAACACACCAGCATGCTCTGGAGAAAATATCCACCTGACCTTTGAAGTTATCCTTTTCCCTCTGCATGGAACATACCTGCCTTCACTTCACTCAACATGCTTCGCCAGGTCCTAATGATCATGATATATGTGTGCAGCTGGTTCCCATGCCAGAGAGGAACTGCAGTTGACTGCCTCCACCTCCATTCTCAAACTAGATGCTTAACCTGTCCATGACTGTTTTGAGTTTGCCAGCAGTTTTCCTACAAGATGAACTAACCAGTCACACATCTGCAGGCTGTTTTCCCACAAGATGAATTAACCAGTCACACATCTGTAGGCAGTTTTCCCACAAGATGAAATAACCAGTCACACATTTGCAGTCAGTTTTCCTACAAGATGAACTAACCAGTCACACATTTGCAGGCAGTTTTCCCACAAGATGAAATAACCAGTCACACATTTGCAGGCAGTTTTCCTACAAGATGAACTAGCCAATCACACATTTGCAGGCAGTTTTCCCACAAGATGAAATAACCAGTCACACATTTGCAGGCAGTTTTCCCACAAGATGAACTAACCAGTCACACAGTAGCAGGCAATTTTTCCCACAAGATGAACTAACCAGTCACACATTTGCAGGCAGTTTTCCCACAAGATGAACTAACCAGTCACATATTTGCAGGCAGTTGTCCCATAAGATGAACTAACCAGTCTCTCATTAACCCCCCTTAGTCACCTCTTATGGCATATATAATTGATTTCAGAATTCTTTAATTCTTTCATAAGCTCTGGTAATATAAGGAAATGTTATGAGCAAAAGTCTTCTTCTTTTCTGGTTTCATTTTTATTGTGCGGTTAGCACAGTATGTTCTGGTTTACACCTAGGCTTATATGGAAGCAGTGGGTATACCCTTACACCCCCCCCCCCCCCCCCCAATACAGGGTACCTAAACTCACATGAGGAATGTACCCTCATTTTGTTTCTGCCCCAGAACCTTCTATAATTAACTCATCTAAAATTAGTTCTTGGAATTCTTTTAAGAGCAGATAAAAGCTACAGAGATCTAACCTAATGATGAAATTAAGAGATCTAGCCTGAAGATGAACTTACCTGATCTAGCATATCCACTTGCACCAGCTTCGGTATCTCGTGGTCTACCTCCCGACAGAGCTGCCTGAAAAGCCTGTTGGAAAGTATCTTTGTTTATTGAAAAAATACTCAGAATTTATTAGCTGAACATCTATAGTCTGCAATCTTATATACTTAACACTTACAATCTAATATAAACTAAAAACAGTGGAAAAGAAAATGGCAATTACAAAATCAGGCTATCCTCCGACTAACGGTAGGCAAAGATGGCGGCCGCAAAATATCCTTTCAATCCAGAGTCGTGTGTCAATTGCGCACTAGCAGTCACGAGCACACCGCGGCAGCTGCTCATGGGTCCTAGCCATCTAGTTTAGCCCCATTCAGTGCCGCGATAGTCGCCGAAAACCGCCGGAGAACCGCAAATTAAGTCACGCGACTCTGGCTCGAAAGGTTATTTTGCCGCCGCCATCTTTGCCGACGTTAGTCGGAGGATAGCCCAAAATCAAAATTCAAGAAAATGAAAGAAAAACAAAAACAGATATTAGTGAAATGACATTTTCTTTGACAGAAATTAGTTTTCTTCCTTGTCACATAGGAATTACTGCAAAATGACAGTACTTAAAATTATAATTCCCTACAACTCTAACTAAAAAAAATGGAGGAAGAAAACAAGAAGAACTTGGGAGTTTTAATTTGTACAAAAATTCAAGTAACATCATATGACCACCAAGCTAAAATCAATGTTATTTTTAAAGAAATTTTTGACTAGTGTCGAAACATATAAAGTGGAGCAGAGTAATCAATAAAGCACAAAAAATCAAATAAATATATTATTTTAATTTTGTTTTTTAAATACTGTGACACATCACTAAACGACGGCTGAAGGAGATTATTATATCACAATGACTAAAAAGGCATATTTTCCCATCACAAAATCCGTCACATGCTTTTTATCTTTCATATATCTGACCAATGCTAAACATAAGTCACATTAGTACCCAAGCCGTTATACAGGTAAAGCGGGAGTTGATCAATGCCATTATATCAGCATTACAGGAATTTGTCAGGTGAAAAGTTAAGTTACCTTTTAGTGTGAATTTGTCTATAATTTTCAGCCCTTAAGGCGATGCACTTTTATCTAATCTTCACTTTCCTGATGCCTTGATTATAAAACGTTTAGATCTGGGTCTCAAACATTTTCATTTCAATAATTGTCACTTTCCAGTAGTTTCTTTGTTGATTGTTTATTCAATGGATCAACATCATGGCACAGGAGTGTAACGCATAAGTGCTCCCTTCTTCTTCTGACTCAAGACTGAGTCTGAAGATTCTCAGCCCAGTGCACCAAATCTGCTACACCAGCGAGGATCCTGAAATACTTTGGATAGATTTTTAACTCCAAATTGTTCCCATCCAGCGCTGTAAGGGTACTCTGTGCGATTTCCAACTGCCAAGAGATTTTTTACGTGCACAACAAAACATATGGGTATCTGGTCTTACTATCCAGAGACCAGGGGAAATTACTAGAAGTCCATGTAAAAAAAAACTCAGCCCTTGAACACGGACCTCTAGCGCTCGAGGTGGACACCATGCCTTGAAACCACGGAGCCCCATTTCCAAGTAGTATATATGTGATATCATAGAACTAGTTCTATTAGCCACCAGATGCTGGGGTTCATACTGAGGAGAGGATCTGAGCACCTATGGACATGTCCAGAGTGCAATGATGATAACCCAACTAACTAATATATGTTGTATCATACCTCAACGGTGTTTAAATCACCATTGATCACTGGCATAATGAGGGCTAACAGACTGAAATGACTAGGGCATTTAGAGAAAATGTCAAACCACAGAGAGGTAAAAGCTGTGTATACAAGGAAATGGAATGGTCGCAGACCACAAGGCAGACCAAGAAGATGATATAGAGATAATGTCTAAACACCTGTTTCACCAAACTGAAAGAGAAAACCAACCAGAGAGATGAATGGAGGTGAGTAATATCTGCGGCAATGAACCTCAAGGGCTCGGAATGCTGAAGAAGAAGAAGAAGAAGAAGAAGAAGAAGAAGAAGAAGAAGAAGAAGAAGAAGAAGAAGAAGAAGAAGAAGAAGAAGAAGAAGAAGAAGAAGAAGAAAAGAAGAAGAAAAAGAAGAAAGAAGAAGAAGAAGAAGAAGAAGAAGAAGAAGAAGAAGAAGAAGAAGAAGAAGAAGAAGAAGAAGAAGAAGAAGAAGAAGAAGAAGAAGAAGAAGAAAAAGAAAAAGAAAAAGAAGAAGAAGAAGAAGAAGAAGAAGAAGAAGAAGAAGAAGAAGAAGAAGAAGAAGAAGAAGAAGAAGAAGAAGAAGAAGAAGAAGAAGAAGAAGAAAAAGAAGAAGAGAAGAAGAAGAAGAAGGAGAAGCAACCCACCCACATGATGACTTCTTATTGTTTCCAAGTATAAAGAATCTATGGACATCCTTTTTCAAACAACCAGACCTCAATTTAGTGCATAATTTCAGACTTAGATGGAGCTATAAATTGACAAAGAGTGGAGATTTACATTTTCATAAGGCTGAAACAAGTAAGATTTAAAGATCATGCAGATTTCCATGTAAGTGTCATGACACCTGCATTATAAAGTGAACAAGTTTTCAGTCATCCCTTGTAACTTTTACTTCTTGTAACTAACCTGCACAACATCAGAAGCTTTTGGAAACACAACAAGATTGATTAATTTTAGTGATGAGTTTGGATTATCCATCGCAAACTGGCATATGGCATTTGTGATAACATCAGCTGCAGTATCTATAAATAAAAAAGGAAAAAATTAAAGCTTAAATTATGATTAAAAAGAAATATATGATTCAACTAAAGCAATCTAAAATAACTAATCTTTATGATCTCGCAGGTCGACCCATATTAAATGGGTACCAGGATGTATGTCCTGGGGAAGTAAAGACGGCCGTGAAAATGCTGACCACATTACCCACCTAGTGTCAATGGTCTGTAAAAATATGGGTGCTCTTCCCCTTTACCCGATGTGCCTAAAGCCGTGAAAAGGAATCTTTACTTTTATCTTTATGATCATCATCCTGTTATATGTCATATAGGGTTGGCTGTTTATTATTCTATGCCATTCTATCCTCTGCCACTGTTTCAATATCATGGATGGAATACAGATGAAAACTTTTGGCTTGTCTTATCAATGTTTGTCTAAAGAGTTTCTTTTGGATGCATTGTCTCCTCAATCCATTTGTTTCCCATCTAAGCCAATGTAGGCCCGGTATGGTGATGCATACCTCTCAGTTCAACAAGTGTGTGAGTGAATTAGGAGGCCTTAAACAGCTTTAACTCTTTGAGTCCCATGGGGTTTAGCATCACAGGCCCAAGGAGTAGTAAAGAAAGTAATAAAATCGGCGCATCATGCGTTCATTAGGCTTCTAGGTAGGAACGTATGGACGTATGATGCGTTCCTTGGGACTCAAAGAGTTAATCGACTCCAGGTCACTACTCTGTATCCCTGGCCTGGTAGTGAACAGTCTGTCACAGAAGTCACGCCATTTTGAAACTTCCGACTCCACTAATACACTTGCTGGACTGACAGGCATGCATTACCATACTAGACTTTCATACTGCACCACTGGGTGGTGAATTGATACATGACAAGGCAGATTTGGTCAAAGCCCTTTGGGAACAAGCAACAGAATCAGTAGAGAAAGAAGATTATTATGGCCTGAAGAGAATGAGGCAGCTGGGTGTAACCAGAGGGTCTGGCCGGCTCATCACACTCAGAGGAAAGGCAAGAAAGATATAAAATCAGATTGTGACTGGTACCATCAGTAGTAGAACTCTGTGCTGGCTGCTGAAGATGAGGACAGAGCATGCATAGAAATGCCCTGAGTGCTGTGATGTCAGTTCTTGACTCAACTCAACTTAACTCACCACTTAATTTCTATAGGTTTTACCCCTTCAGTGATTTATTTTTTTAATGGATAATAGAATGATGCTCCTCTTTGGTGCATGTAAAACTGGGGCGACCATATTTAAACTGTAACAAGACATCCCTGTGTTTGTCTGCACCATGATGTCATGTGTTTAACTCTTTGAATCCCAAGGAACATTAATCGGCTATTACCCAGGTGACCAGTCAGTGCGAGGCGCTTACTGGTTTTTAGTTTACTAATGGCCAGTATAACAATGCGAACGGACAGTTTTTAGTGGTATTGCCTCTTCTTTGTGTTCGATGTCACATGTGTTGACCATTAGCCTTATTCGAAAACGGGATTTAAAACATAAAATGGAGTAGGTTTTTGAGCTTTACGGAGTCAATAAGTGTCTATGTGAAAATAATATTGCTTCCGAGCAGACTTCTTCATGCTTGCCAACAAGATTTATCACTTTAGGAGCCTCATATTCAAACACATCACGCGTTTATCATATTTATCTGAAGTTGGACAAAGAAAGTTGGGAAGCAGGCTTGTTTCACTCATTGATAGTCAAACTTTGGTGAGGGATAGCTCTAATTTATACCTCACACAAAGCTTACAAAAAAAAGAATGAGCTGGTACACAGAGAAACATTTTTTACAAAAAGGCAATATTCCTCAGTGTCAGTTAGGTCTAGTGTGATTCCCTTATTGTTTGGTAACACGGCTATAAAATCATGGACAAACTGAGTGTTATATTAGGTTTGTTTTTTTGTGAAAATACTAATGGTGCGCTGTTAATATGTTCTATAACTTTCTCTGGAGCGAGATCTAATGGTCAGATTGTGTTTATATGTTATTTATGCATTACTAAGTAGTTCATGTTTATTTGTGATTCATTTTGGATATAATTTCCTGAGTTTTTCTAGAGTGGAAAATTATTATTTTTTATTACTAATTTCTCTAAACATACCATCTGTTTAGTTACTAATAATTAAATACTAACACAATTTATTTTTGTAGAGGTATTTTAATATTGTTCCTCAACAATCCCTAGTCATTTGATGTATAATATGTATATGTTGCATGGCAGTTGAATTAGCACAGTCTGTTTTAATTTGTAACATTTATGAAATTTATCAAAATTGCATTTCCACCTCTTGGGCCTCTGATGCTAAATCCTCTTGGGACTCAAAGAGTTAACACTTTACTCTTTCCATCCTTAACAATACTGAAAAATTACAAGACAATGACATGGCTGTTGTAATTTCTAACACACTTTTAAAGATACATTTGAAGCCACTTGTATATATAGTCACAAATATGGATGTGTTGGTATGTATGTGCATGCACATGTGCATACGTGTAAAGGATATTTAAATTCACACACACACACACACAAACCTGAGAATGATTTGCATAAAGTGTGATGTTTGAAGCAATATTTTTAGAATAATTATTTTATAATATATTTTTTTTAAATATGTGTACTATGAAAAAAAAAGGATCTGAAACAAACCTGCAGGATAACCTAGATTTCCAGTTCCTATTGCTGGTATTGACATGGAATCACTTCCTTGCTGGTCAGCATTTTGTAGCAATTTATAGACCAATTTGCTCATCTATAGAGTGTTAAAACATCTGAGTTAGTCATACTTTCACACTCTTTAGACTAAATCTTCCAGAATATAATACAACATTCCTTATTTATTTTGCTTCATGCTCCAGCTAAAAGTCAAGATGGATTTCTTTTACCTTGGCTCTCAGTTTGACTCAACCTAAAATGAGTATCCTGTAATGCCCTATGATGTAAAGGTAGCCAGCATCATGGTGAAGAAGAAGAAAAACGCTGAGAAACTGCACGATTTCAACATCAAGGAAAACTGGTTAATAAACAGCATCCTGTCCCAAAGCTGAAGTACTTTGGCCATGTTGTTCAATGCCATAGTGGCCTGAAGAGAGCAGTGATGAAGGGTACAGGATCTGGACAACAAGGCAGAGGTAGACCTCTGTGAAGGTGGATAAAGACACTGAAGAAACATTGGCTATGAAAGCATACAGGGCTGGAGAATTGGCTAGAGAAATAGAGACTTTCAGGTATGCCATGACAATAGCAACACATTGTAAATGACCTGCTAACTGATGATGACAATTGTAGTTACATCACCGACTGAGTGTTGTCTGGTTTATAAAAATCTTAATTTAGCACAAAATGCCAATTGCGCCAGTGGTGTTTAAAGGGTCTTTTACTTTACACATTAGTCTGTGAAATCAATAATGAAAATAAAACATATTTGCTCTTGTTACCTTAGTACTTATTATTCAACAATTTTATACACACACACACAAATTATTATTCAACATTTTATGTAAACACAAATACTGATTTTTCTTGCCAAAGAAAATATTAAAAACTGTTACATGTTCTTCACTGTCTCCTCTCCAGTGATGCAATCTGGCATAAAAGATTCTTTTGCATGGCAGGTTTCCTCCAGAAGTTTGACCAAAATCTCCTGGTTTGATGCCATTGCCGTAGCTGAAACAGTTTTAAAAATACGTAAGTCACACATCTAAATTTTTCTGTTGAAGACAGTATAATTTTCTTCGGTCTATTAATTCTTTTATTCTTTTTTTTTTTAATTTAAACTATGAATTTAGAAAATGCATTTCAGAAACTATGCAAAACACTTTCAAAATATACCAACTTTTCTTCTTCCTCATTATTAACTCTTTGAGGCCCAAACTACGGTGTGAGCGTTGTTTGAGAGGGTTCCGTTTTGCCAAAACAACTGTGTCATCGTCAATCGTGTGTCCCTTACATTTTGCTTTGCGCGCAGCTTCGTACTAGTTTCTAATGTTTGGAGGTACAATTAAACTATTCAGGGAAAGTCACTCACCCAAAATCCTTTTAGTTTCATTTCCTGGACTAAACCACACGTGGATAATTTGAGAGAAAACACAGCGACATTTTTTTAGCAATTCATTTTCTCAGTTCATTTTTGAGTACCATGAATACCAATGTTCCAACTACAAGTACAGGTCGCAGAATGCGTCTTTCTGCGGCCGAAACTCTGAAAATTTTTCAGTCAGATGTTCTTAATTGTGATAATGATAATACAAATTTAGATTTTTCGGAAAATGATTTGGAGGGTTAATTTTCAACAGTGAAGCTGAGTGATCAGCTGTTCGGAATCTAGCAATTCTGATGAGTTTATTACACAAACAATGTCCCATACTACCATATTTATGGTGTAAGAGAAGGAAAGTGCTCTAAACAAAGAGACAGTACTATACTATGGCTAAGCTACACTAAAATCATCGCAGCTACAGTCTGTAAATAACTGTACAAAGTAAATAGTAAATAGTGTGTGTTTAATGGCTTATTTTTCTGCCATTTTTTCTCTGAAATTTTGCTCAGCACTCTGTGAGAACTAAGAGTTCCTGAGTGCTAAACTTACCCAGAAAGTTATGATAACTTTGGAATATGTTAGGAAATTGACAAACTTTGAAGTTTTGTTCTCAAATTTGGATATTTACTACTCTTGTGGCTGCAAAACCATGGTAAGTGAAGAATTTTGTTGTTAAATGTTGTCCTTGTGGAATTAACACCTGATGAATTCTTCTTTCACAATAACTATAACAAAATTAAACAAACACTTATCATGAGATTCAAAATGTACATTCATTTCTCTAAAAAAAAATATAGACTTTTATAGGGATTAGAAGTATATTACAATCTCTATAGCCTTTCTTGTGAACCCACCCCTCTGCCATTTTTGTAAAGGAAAATTAATTAGGGCCAAGTCTGTCAAAATTCATGGGCCTGAAAGAGATAAGTATAAGGGGAGTTCTTGCCTCTCCAAAACTTCCAATCTCCAACAGCGTGTACCAGTTTGTAACCAGCATGAAAAATGTGGACAAGAATCTTCTTGGACTGTCTTCTTCTATCTTTCACTATAAAAAATACAAATCTCTCCAGTTGACACAGAATATTAATGATTCTTTCTTATACCATGGATTACATAATATGATTACCTCTTCATTCTGATGTCACCTACAGGTCTTCTCCTCTTGCAAAGCATTTGTAATGCTTATTTAAGCTGTCCAATAGGGTTTTCAGTTGGAAAAAAAATACACAAACACAGACAGCAAATAAATCATTTGCTGACTATAAAAATTCATATTTCAAGAAAATACATTGCAAAATTTTTTTTTTAAAGAACTCATGCAGTTTATCACACACATGTTAACATACTTGCTGTTGAACTCCTGCTGAACTATGTCACCACCATGTTTCACTATATCCTTGGTCATTCCACTTTTGGACAGGTCCGGATTATTTCCAACTGTTACCACAATGACATCAGTCTGAGAAGCACAAGAATTTCATTTTAGAAATGATACAAATAAAGGAGAATTTGTAATAAAATAACATACAACATATGTTGGGGTAGAATGATAAATTGCATAAAAATCCTAGAGAATGATTTCGGTCTTTTTCAGTCGTAAACAACTGTTGCTAAAATACCTTACCTCCCTCGATGTGGATACTTCAGAGATACAATCTTTGAGGTCTAATGATTTTAACTGATAATCTATGAGACAGAGAGATTTCAGGTAGAATT
Organism: Candidula unifasciata; assembly: GCA_905116865.2. Taxonomy (NCBI): domain Eukaryota; kingdom Metazoa; phylum Mollusca; class Gastropoda; order Stylommatophora; family Geomitridae; genus Candidula; species Candidula unifasciata. Next base: position 844,218 of record CAJHNH020002902.1, read on the forward strand.
AGGGGCAGAATGGTGTAATGTTAAAAAAAAAATGGTAGAGGAAGAGTTCTAAAATGTATATGATGTATCGAGTAGAGGAACTTGTTTCACGTCTTCAGGCGTATTAGGTATACAGGACTAAACCTAAATTTCATAGACCAATCAGCACTTGGTGACTTTTGATCCACAGGCCAGTGTCTGGCTGCTGCACCCTGGTGGCTCCCTATAGAGCAGTAAGGGACATATAATGGACTGGTTGGTACTGAAGATGGAGTCAGAGATGATGAGCCACCTGTTGGAAATGTTGGGTATTAAACAAGGACAAGCATGCAGAAAACTGCTGTGGGACTAAGAAAGAAGATATGCTAAATAACTCCTTCTGTGAACGTCAAGCATGGAAACAATGAGATGGCTGCTGCATTGGAAGATGGAGTACGAATGGGTTGGGTCAATGTGCTAGGATATCGATATGGATAACAAGTACAATACAATATGCATTATTGATAACAGGCAGTGGTACTCTGACAGAAGAGTGTTTAGAAGGGCCAAATGTCAGAATGGCCGGTGTGCCCAATTTGTAACCCTTTGAAAAAAGTTTGTTCGTTCGTTCGTTCTGTGACTGCACTAAAAAGGGCAGTTGACATGTTCTGTGATTTACAGCTAGGATGTGATATCTGCATCTTTTGACCCAACACCGATCTTAGTAAACTTCTAAGTCACTATTTCTGACATAGCTATTATAGGCAGTTGGTATATTCTGTTTTTTAAAAAGGGCAGCTGATATGTGCTGTGATTTACAGCTAGGCTTGGATATCTGCATCTTTTGACCCAGCACCGATCTTGGTAAACTTCTAAGTCACTATTTCTGACATGGCTATTATGGGCAGTTGGTATATCCTGTTTTTTTTTTTTTAAAGGCAGCGACATGTGCTGTGATTTACAGCTAGGCTGCGATATCTGCATCTTTTGACCCAGAACTGATCTTAGTAAACTTCTAGATCACTATTTTCTGCGTGCTTATTTTGGGCAGCTGGTGTATAATGTTTTTCACCCAAGATAGAGCACCAGCACCCACACGGAGATACCAACTGGTCTAAAAATGTGGTGCTAGCATTATGAATAAAATGCACAGAAACACTTGCAATAAAACTAACTTTACATTTTCACTTATCAGCAAACCTTTTGCTTGGCTATCTCTCCTAGAATGCAGGTGACCTTAATATGCCTGAAATCCCTCTGACCTCTGCTTGCTTGTGGAGGAAATGTCCTTGGCTGTGGAATAGGGCGTGCTGCTGCTACTGGTGCCAAAAAATGATGTTTAATTTAAATTAACATGCTGCATTAATGACATTATCAGGAGATTCACTTGAACATAAAATGTAATAATCTTTCTCTTCTTCTTCTTCTTCACGTTCACCAGTTGTAAATTCTAGCGAAAAGTTCTGGCTGCTAATCCACTTCTGGACTCTAGTCCTATTCCAAAAACTGAGTCTTGCATGCACATCCACTTTATAGGTCTAATTAATTTGCATGCAGACTGTTAGTTCCTTGCCTCTCATGCGGATGTACTCTGACTTTGAAGGAAGCTCCCAGTTAGTCGACTCCTACGATATGACTTTGGGCAGGCAGTGGGTCTATTCTTGTTCGCCTCGGAACACACACACGGAAAACATTTAATAATGAAACAAGAAGAATGTGTTGTAATCAGTGGACAGAAAGGCAATATAGCAATATGAACTATATATATTGCAAGGAGAATAATGTTACTCATCAATCACAAAGAAAAATAACAATCCAATTTGCTTTAAAAATTCATGTAGACAGATAAAACAATATGAATTCTAGTTATTTAGAAAGTTACACTTAAAATCTATTCCACTTAATATTTATTATCTACTACATTCAACACTTTCAATATAATATCTTTTATACTAAACCTTAAAATTTATTATACTTAACACTGATAATTTGGTATGCTTACTTTTTATAATTTATTACACTTAATACTTAATGATCTATTACCTGAATATTTATAATCTATTATGCTCAACACTTACAATCTATTTTAATCTATAAGAAGAAACTCCACAGGGGAGCATGTACAGCAGAAGTCAACCAATCATCAGTAGAAGTGATCTCTCATCAACAAATGCTTCGGCCCATGAGCTCCTAGACATTTTCAGAGAGTGGGCGCACCTGAGTTCATGAAGCTCAGGGTTGATCTGCTCCTGCTGCACGTATTACCGGATGTTCTCAGACAGGGACAAGACAAAATTGGTGACGGTGCAGCAGATACTGTGAGATTCAAAGTTTTTTTACATAGTCGCTGCGGTAGCATAATTATAGCAGTCAGCATACCTGGACGACCAAGTGGCAAGCTTACCGTTGAAAATAAATAAGGTAAGTAAAATAAAGGTCCCCTTTCCACGCCTTTAGGTCTATTGGCTATATAGAAATGGTGCCATATTTTTATAGACCATCAGCACTTTGTGTGTGATGTGGTCAGCATCAAACCAGCCGCCTTTACTTCCCAGGATTGCACCTGGTAACAAAAAAATTACCACCATTCTGATGAGAATCCCTCTGGTGCAAGTCCTAGAAAAATGTGGTTAGGAGGACCGAAGTCTCCTCAGCACAACATAACAATATCGTCTGGAAAAACGGAAGGCGCCAAAAAATTTAATACACAAATATTTTATCTATACATTCTCCTGATCAGGCTGATAAATAAAACCACCAACTCACAATTTCTGTCAGTCTCCTGAAGCGATCCAACACTGTCAACCTCTCGGCTAAAAGCGTTCTTATATCTATCAATTAACTGCTTCACATGGTCAGCTTGGGTGTCACAAAGATGAATATTTTTCAGAGTAGAGTCCCCTGACATTAAATGCTGATGCAGAGCTTTTATCAAGCGTTGACACGCCACAAATGTATCAAATTTCAAAATCTCTGAAACATGAAAATGTGACACATTCAGTATCAAACTTTAAAATCCCTTAAATATAAAAAATGTGACAATTATTTGATTTTTATATACATACATATATATATATATCTATATATTTATATATATATATATATATATATATATATATATATATATATATATATATATATATATATATATATATATATATATATATATATATATATATATATATATATATATATATATATATTTTTATATATATATATATACACATATATTTGAATCAAACAAAGCATACAAGATTATCACAGCAAAATGGAATAGCAAATGTATAACATTACAAATAAATCTTTGGTCAATACAAGATGAATATTATAACTGTCTTATAGACATGAATAAAGAATTCATTATCTGACATTGTACTAAACATTATATATCCAAACTACGATCCACCAGTGTTGCACCAGTTAATACCAGCATTTAATATGACCTTCCAGTTTAAAATCTTGTAGTTGTAATGGGAGATTTTAACACACAAGTAGGTAGTGAAAACATGGATGTTGAGAGCGCTATGGGAAAGTTAACATAATAAATTAAAATGGAGATCAACTAGCTGAATTCTGCATGCTGTATGATCTAATCACTGGAGGCACTATCTTTGCACATAAAGAAATTCACAATTTAACTTGGCACTGAAAAGATGGTGTGACTAAAGATCAAACAAATATAGAAGCTCTCTGATTGACTTGCAATTATTTAGATAAACAGATGTTAGCAGTGACTACAGATAATGTATGGGAAAACTAAAGCTTGATTTTAAACTAGCCGAAAAAACATATGTGCAACAAAAAAAAGAAGATAGTCAAAGACTTTGCAATGAACAAATAAGGGAAAAGTTTGAAAAAAAAAATATAGGAGGTGCCTGAAGTGGTGGGAGATCAGAGCGTTGAGGACAAATGGAATTAAATAAAGACCTCAATTTTTGAAGCAGCAATGATTAGTGCAAGACTAAAGAGGTATGACAGAAAAACTTGTATAAGTGATGAAACATGGCAGTGTATTCAGGAAAGACAGGCACTGCAGCTTGCTATATGCAATGCTAAATCAACAGATCAAGAAATCAGGGTTAAATAAGACTACAGCAAGACAGATAAACAAGTTAAAAGTATTGCAAGGGAGCTTAAGTTTTGACATACATTCTAGAAAAATAATACTTTGGATCGATTAATTGATCAGTCTGTCCCCTCCTGGTTGTTACCTATAGGTTTACCTGAGATTTTAATATCTCAATTTGGTATTATGGAACATTCATATGAACAGATAATCTGTGACTCTTAAATGATACTTACTTCCTGTACCCAAGGCTGGAAGGGCAATAGACTTTAATCCCTTGCTTGATGCACATTGGAGACAAGCGGCTACTGCTCTTTCTAGTTCGTCCATTTCAGTACTGCTGAAAACTGGACATACTACGTGGATGATAGTCTTACATTTGTCAAGATTGCCAGCAGAAGTCACAATGATTTCACCTGAGACACCATGTGGTTGAGATGAGGCTAGCTCAGACTGGATCTTGTGGCCTCCTATTTTTAAAAAAAAAGGAAAAGATAACAAATAAAGGGTTTTAACTCTCTCAGTACTAAGCTGGTAGCATTTTAACTTGCTGATTCCTAAGCTTTCAGGAGCAGCTGTCCGAACAGTTGAGTTCGCTGGCTTTCATGTGGGAGGTTTAGGCTTGAATCTTTAGTTAGGTTGTAGACTTTTTCTGTCAGGGAAAAGGGGGGGGGGGGGGGGGGGGGGGGGAATCCTAACCTGCACAGTATGGGGCAACTGCACTAGCCATGCTGACCTAAATTCTTAAACCTACGTGGCAGAAGTGGCCAATACAGACACTTATAGTACTTTGTATTTATTGTTATTTTTACAGACTCCTAAGTTTTTTTTACCTACAGCAATACATATTTTGATCCAGTTGGATGGGGAAAAAAAAAACACTTAGGGGCTTCTTCTTCTTCTTCATGTTCACCAGCTGCAAACTCGGCAGGAAAAGTTCTGGTTATTCCTCCACATCTTGACTTTGGTCTTGTACTGGAACTTGAGTTTTGCATGCACATCCGTTTTACAGATCTGAGTTATTTCTATGTAGACTACTGGTTCCTCTCTTTTCAGGAAGCTGGATACACCACTTTGAAGGATACACCATGAATTAGTTGAATTTTACCAACTGTTTCGGGCCCTGTAAGTTATATCCTATTGATTGCAGTGAAAATATTTCTTCCTGAGTAGAATATGTGAAAGTCAACACTGGACACTCCAACTGGCTGTATCTATCTATCATAAGGTTAACTTTATCTTTTGCATGTTGAAATTCAATTACATATTTCAAAGACCTTTACACACTGACCTTTCAAAATTAAAGCTTTGGCAAGGCCACTGCTGAACTTGAGAGTGGAATCTAAGGGATTAACAATGGCTTCAGTGTCAATGGAAGTTATGTCCCCCTGTTGGAACATGATAGAACAGTCTCCTAATTTATCCAAAGCAATAAGACTCGGGGGTTTCTGTGACTGCGGCAGTTTTTGTCCTCCAAAAGCTGTGAAGTTACTCTGTCCTGAAGGCAAATCCGTTGAAGGCAAGATAACACAACTCTGTGCATTCTCTACGCGTGTTAAAAGTGATTCTCCTTCAGCTGTCTGCAGAAATTCTTGGACGCCAAAATATTTCAGACTGACTTCTTGGACCAGTATTTTGTCACTATAAAATAGAGGGGGAAAAAAGAAGAAACGTTACTGTTTTCAGTTGACAAAACATGAGGTTTATGTTAAGAAACAATAATTTTCTCCACTTCCCCTGTTACCACTTCATGTGTCTCAGGACATACTATACGTTATTATTCTTGCTGTCAAATCAGTACTGTTATATAGAGCAGAAACATGGAGAACAACTAAGGCAATTACTAGTAAACTACAAACATTCATTAACTGGTGCCTGCACAGAACAGAGGGAATTAAATGGTATGACAGAATCACTAATGTAGAGCTTTGGGAGAGAACTTAGTAAATTCCAGTGGACCAAGAGGTGAAAAAAAGACGCTGGCATCAGATAGGACACACATTGAGAAAACCTTAGAATAATATAACTAAAATGCCTTTGCACTGGAAACTATAGGGATATCGAAATAAAGAAAGGGCAAAAATGCATGGAGAAGGGAGCTGAAGTGTGCAATTTAAAAGATGGGGAGGACATGGGTAAATCTGCATGTAATAGCACAGGATAGAATAACTTTGTGTGAGTTGGCTAAGGGCCTATGCTCCATTGTGGGTTAGAAAGGTAGAAGAAGATTATTCTTGCTCGTCTGACTGCCTTGTATGTACTGTAGTAGAGTTTCTCTGATGTTCTCTGGCCACATTGTTCTTGGTCTACCTTGGGCTCTACATTCCTCTACTCTTTTATTATATGCCTTGTGGGGTTTGGCATCACAAGGCATTCGCTCTAATTGGGCAAATCATTTTAAGAAACTCCATTTAAGAAATAATACAATGTTTTTCTTACAACTTAATTTATGAAATAATACAACACTTTTGTCTATTCATTAATAGTACATTTTTCTCATCCAGTAATTACTCAAATGTAGTAACCAAGAGACTTAGGAAGTGACAAATACAAACAACACTGGCTAATATACAATGTGGAGGTCTTGGTCTTTGAGCAGCAGAAAAACAGAAGTAAAGGTAATTACAAAGAAAAAATGTGCACCTAAATATATCAACCTACAAGGGCCAAGTCTGAAGCAAGCCAATATATTTAAGTACTTGTTTATTCTAATAACAGCTGATGAAAGCTGTATTAAAGAATTTAATCGCAAAATAACCCAAGCAAATGAAGAAATTCTATGTAATCTTTCTTTGTCAACTGAGTCTAGGAGGAGAGACAGAAGCGAATAATGGACAGTTAGCCAAACAGAGATGTGGTTTCATAGATTATTGATGGGAACACAATAGACAGATAAAAAGAGCCTTGAAAGAAATTAACACACAAAGAGAACTGATTACCTACATTATTGGGTCACGCTAAGAAGGAGAAAACTGGGGTATGCTATCAGAGTGGGAATTTAAAGAAGAAAAGAAGCAGACTGAGAGAGAAGATACTTGGTATTTTGACATTATGGAATGAAAGACCTTCTGTGTCTGAAATTACTGAAAGTATACAAGACATAAGGTAGTGAAATGGTCATGACGACCAAGCCACATGACATAAACTACAAGAAGAAGAAGAAAAATATACATTGCCATTATATTCTTCTTCTTCTTCAGAATTCCGAGCCCTTTAGGTTCATTGCTGCAGATATTGCCTGCCTCTATTCATCTCTTTGGTTGGCCTTCTCTTTCCAGTTGGTGTCACCAACTCTTTGTAGGTCTGTCTGGATGTTATCTCTCCACTGTCTTCTTGGTCTGCCTCATGATCTACAATCATTCAGCTACCTTCTGTATACAATTGTTATCTCTCTGTCATCTGACATTCTCTTTATACGCCTGCCTAGTTAATTCAGTCTATTAGCCCTCATGATGCCAGTGATCAATGGTGATTTATACAGATTATGAATTTTGTTGAGCTTCTCACTCTTCATTCCCTGCTGTTTGCATCTTTGCAATTACAATACAATTACCCACATAATAATTAAACTCAGCATGCAGTAAATACAACATGAAGATCAATGTAAACAAAACCGAAACAATGCAAGTTAGTAGAACCCCTGCCCACCTACACATACAGCTGAATGGTTCTGCCCTGAATCAAGTTAGGGAGTTTAAATATCTAGGAAGTTTGATCACAGAAGATGGTAGAATTGACAGAAAAATAGAAACCAGATGTCAGAAAGCAAGTGCACTTATATACCAATTGTCACCATTATTAAGACATCCAAGCATGACTATGAGTGCAAAGAGACAGATTATTAATAGCATATTCATTCCAACATTAAGCTACCAGTGTCAGACATGGACACTATCTAAAGCCCATATACGCAAAATAACCACCTGCGAGATGATGTGCCTGAGAAAAGTAGCCAACCTAACCATACAAGATCGAGTGAATAATGAAACTATCAGGCAAATTGTGGGAATGACACCTTGTACTAGATTCATTGAGAAACAGCAAATCAAGTGATTTGGCCATCTCGTTAGAATGCAGCAAGATCAAATACCATCACAAGCACTATATCTCAGAAGATCAGCTACAAAAGCAAGAGGATGGGCACGGAAAACATGGATAGACAACATTAAAGACACTCTACGCCTTCACAGCTTGACAATAGCCAGTGGCAGCCAACGTGCACTGGATCGCAAATTATTCCTCCCCACGGTGCTTAACGGCAGAAGTGGTTTATGATGAGGATGATGATGATGATAATTAATAACAGAGTTCAAAAATAACCAGTCTATAGAAAAATTATTTACAATTTATGTCAGTTAATCTCCTGAAATAACACTGGTTCTGGCTTTCCAGAATACATTTTTAGAGTGTCAGAAAAAAAAAAAATATGTTCCTTCCCATGTATCCCCACCATTGGCAAAACTGAAAACTAGTTACAAAAGTAAGCATTTACATTTTAATAAATATCTGTGTAGCTTCTGTGGCTTAGGCACTGCGAACACGCTTTGTAATTCCATGGTGCTGGGTTCGATCCCAGCTGTAGTTGATTTGGTAGCAGATTGTCTTGCGTTGGTTTCATCAGTGTTATCGAGAGCTAGCCATTAAGAAAGCAATAGCAAACTACTCAACATAAAAGTGCCTAGTGAAATCGTAAACAGCCAAACAATATTCTGCAAGGCTGTGTAAAGGACAGGTAATTAACTTGAACTTCTAAATATCTACTAAATTAGTGTCATTCAGATATTACAAAATAGGTAATAAATACAAACTCACCTCAGTTGAGATAACCTCTTCTCTCCCTCTATGACACCATCTTTAAGTCCCTGGACTATATAATTGTCTGCTCGTTCAACAATTTTAGCACCCAGAGGGATCAGAGAATTTGAAATCTGTGCAAAGTCTTGACTTAAGCATTTTTGGACATACTTCTTCTTTCCACCAGAAAATAGAACTGATCTTTCAAAAGATTTGTTCTCTTCTAAAAACTTGTCTACTGATTTTAAAACAATGTCCAGCTGCTGTGCTGGGGTGACTATATGCAGGAAGTTGTTGTCTAGTTTCACACAAGATCTTACTTTCATGCCATCACTTATTTCACAAACATCAGCCAAAAACTTTCGTCCTTTCTCAGACTGCAAAATCAAAACCATGTCCTTGTTAAGTTCTTTTTTCTTGGACATAACCTGAGAAGTGACAACATCTTTCCAAAGCTTACTGTCTACATCTTTCATATGATAAACAGATACTTTGCCATTGCTACATCTGACATGTGCATGATACTTCATCTCTTTGTATGTGTCATTTATTTTGTTCTGAACTTCTTGTTTGTCTAGAAACTGCAGTTGTTCTGGTGAAAATAAGCTTGTGATATCAGTGCTTTTGAAATCTCTGACTTTCATTAACAACTCAACTTGAGCTTCATTAGTTTTACTTTTCTCACTGCTCTTGATGATGGCACACCTTTGTTCAGTGTTCAAAATGATTTGAAGAGGCACAATCTTTGCCTCCAAATCCTTATGAAAATGTGTTCTTTCCAGCATAATTAAATCATTTTCTCCTAACTCTAATTTCTGCTCTACTGGCAACTGTGCAAGCATAACCTCATTTTGAACTGTTCCCTTGGTTTTATTATTTTCTTTCAGAGGTTTCGGAGGCACAGCAGGTTTTTTCTTGTTTGTCTGATTAAGGTCCTTTGAAGAGCATACATTCTGCATTGGTTCTTGTCTAACAATTCCTGGCCTTATATTTTCTGAGGTTTTTTCATTCTGTCTTGGTCTGCTTTCACCACTCTGATTATTCATGTAGGATCTATTATGATCTGAAGCTGTTGGAAAGAGAGCACTGGTAGTAAATTTCTGGTACAGAGCATTCATTCTGTTCTCTATGAAATGTTCTTTTTCAGTGCTGGTGACAACATAAGCCAGGTTATCCAAGCTGTCAAAGTAAATGTCAAAACCAAGCACTTCATCTTGGTATGTCATAAGGTAATACTGCTGAAACTTATAAAACTGAGGCAATTCAAACTGTGCTACTGTAAAAGTATCGAGATATTTTATCAATTCTTCTAAACCACGATCAAGCATGCGGCGAACTTCAACAAATTTTATCTTGTGGGGCCAATTCAAAGTTAGAAACAATGAACTTATACTGTCATCGTCAACAAGAGTATGCCGACAATGAACTGACTGCATTATGTTTATAAGAACACCCTCCTGTTTTTTCAGAAACTCATATCCACATTTAAGGAGTTTCAATGCATACTGGTTCTTTTTATTTGATGTTTTATCGATGTATGTGTAAAGGGAAACTTTTTTAAACTCCAATCTCGTCTGTGATGTATGCAATGATCTGTTTGCTTTAATATCTCCTCTTGAATGCATCTGTCGTGAAGATTCTGAAGGAGATTTAGCAGGTGCACCAGTATTGCTCCCGAGCTGAAGCTTCAGAGGTTCAACCAGTTTCTTGTAGACTTCTGTGCTGAGGCAAGGATGGTATGGACTGACTTTCAATGTACCACCTTCTAGAGTGTGCGAACCCTTTGCAATAATGCCATCAACACCTAAACAAGACAGATGTCAAAAAATATTGTGGATTTTTATAATAGAAATCATGCAGTTTTCATGACATTTATGTAAAAGGAAATTTAAGGTTCAAAGATTATGGTTCTTGCCATTAGATTTATACTGAAGCTGCGGCATTTTCTATACAGAAAAATATTTTAACTGCTTCAAAATTTAAAAAAAGCGCTAATGGAATTAGCCCATGTAATGTTATTAAATTAATGATACAGTTTACAAGACAGATTTAGCAATAATTCCATTCAGTTCTGGAATCATTAGTTTAGTAATACAGATTTTGTTTAAACACTGTTCAGTATGTTATACCCATATTTTTAGGATACTGAACTTTAAATTGTTTTTTATCGGACAACAACAACAACAACAACAAAAAAGCAAAAGAAGAATTACTAGTTTGTACTATAGAAAATCAGATGTAAGCAACATCTGGTGTCTGCTGGTAAATATATGGTTTTCCCTTAAGTGGCTGGTAAACTGATTCATTCTATACATTCTATAGCTCTTTAACCCTGTGAGAAACTTTAAAAAAATAATCTACTTTTTTTCAAATTAATTTTCTTTTTTTAATGCGTTGTTATAATTCTCTGAAACTTTACAATAAGAAATAAGAAGAAAAGAAGAAGCAGAAGACATTTTGAGCAGATCATCTAGTCTGCAGATCCTCAACTGGAGCTATGGAGTTCGTACTTTGTGTGATGCTCTCAGCAGGCAGCTAGATGTTCTGCAGAGAGACCCAGTGCAATGAAGTTGACCTTTTTCTCTTTAATCTTTTACTCTAACAAGTGTATTAGTATGATCCACCAGGAAAGCAAAAAATACAACACTGTAACCTGCCATTGTGTTGCAAGAAATAATAAAGGAAGACTGATGTGAGACTAACCCCCATGTGGGTTCTGGGCACCACTGTTAGGGGGAAAAAAGGAGAGACCCATTGCTACCTCTAACAAGTATGTAAAAATAAAAGCTGAAAAATCAGGAATGTTTCCTTTACAATCAGAATGCATCTGCCTGAGAGATAAGGAACCAACTGTGTGCATAAAAATATGTCAGATCCGTAAAATTATGTGCATGTAAAATTCAAGTTCTGGAGCAAGACAAAAGTCCAAAATGGACAAACAACCAGAACCCCTGCAAGAGTTTACAGGCAGTGAATACCAAGACGAAGATGTAAGACTGGGCTCTTCATCCTGCATAAAACTTCAGCTACAAAATCCAATCCAAAATGAACAAATCTACAAATACTGTCTTGGCAAGCAAGCACAACAATCATAAATAGAAAATCATATACTGAAAGTATATCCTAACTTTGCACCTTGACTGCAATCACTGTAAACTCATCTGTTAATAAATCAATCAAGTGTACATAATAATATATTGACCCTTCTTTTTAGCATTCACCAGGTATAAACTCCATTGGAAAGTTACCATTGTTTACCCACGTCTAGACTTTGGGCTTCTTTCACGATGTGAGTTTTTGCATGCACATCCATTTTACAGATCAGATATACTTATATGCACACTGTTGGTGCCTCATCTCTCAAGCAGATGCACTATGACTTTCAAGGAAGCACCCCTAATTAGTCAACTTTTACAACATGCTTGTTGTGTGGTTGAGGGGAAGGGGAGGGAATGGGGGAGGGTTGAGTGGTTCTGGTCCCAAAATGGAGCAGAGGAAAAAACATGGGGAAAATGTTGACTCAATCTTTTCGAGTATGTACTTTCACAAATTACTCTTTATTTATCTACTTATGTAATTTTTCCTCTAGTAAGTATTTTTACCTATCTGTTGCATCTTATTGTTTACCTTTGACTTTCCCCATTATCTATTACTACTTCTTTTAAAAATCTTTTTTTTTTAAAGGTATAATACCAAAGGACAGTTTACCATACAAATTCTGATAAATTCATTTCCCAGACTAAAAAGTATCTGAAAAATTTACTTCTCAAGTTAAATGTCATATTCATGAGAACCAAAAGATTCTCAAAAAGTGAAATAATTCCTTACTTTCTCTTTCTTTATAGGTGGCATAGGCTTCAGTTTCGCTCAACCGTTGAAAGAAAGTAATTGTGCCTCCCCCGCTGCGTTTAGAGTTTGACATGTAGCGTTTCACTGTCTCATCTGAGCTCAAGGTGTGTAGACCAGTCACTTTCACACAGTTTGTTTTGAAGACTGGGGCCACAATCAGACGAGTGTTGCCAAAGAGCACAGGCATCCATGTTAAAGCACTAATGTCTACCAGAAGGAAACACAAACAAAAGCAACCATCAAAACAAGTAAAATAACAAGCTAAAGAAGATCAATTTAAACAAATCATTATTATAATATGTAATCATAAAATTAACCCTATTTAACAATAACAATTTTAATTTAAAATTTAATTTAAAAATGAACGCATTTCCAAACAAAGTAGTCTAATAGTATTATAGTGTAATATTAATATGGGAGCTGCAATAGTGTTGGCATTAGTGAATTAAGGATTACGAACTCAGTTTTTAGTCCCAAAATACATGGTTCCATTTCAGCTGTGGGTAATCTTCTGACAAAAGACAGCTTTGTGTTGATTTCATCACTGTTATCAATAGTCAATCATTCAGGAACAATAGAAAACTACTGGATGTAAAAACTGCCTAGTAAAACCACAAACAGGCAACAAACGCTGAGTCAGTTTGCAATGGCTCCTAAAGGATGTGCAAATAACTTAGCAGGCTTGCCAGCCAATTTATATAAACATTCGTTCAAATCTAAATTCTTAATCTTAACAGAGACTTTTTAGCCCATACAAATCTTTAAAGAGATTATACCTTTCTCACAATTTCCTTTTGAAAATTGTATTCTAATATTTCTTTAAAAAAACTGTACCCAAAGAAACTAGAGAAAGAGAAGAAAAATACAAAACAATTTGTGAAGTCTTGGTCAGTTTTATAAAAATCTAGGGGTTTGAAACCTATGACCACTGAGCAGAGAGGCAAGGCTGCTAGCATTTGCGTCATTAAGTTACTAAAAAAAATGTGTCATCTACTAAGAGTTGTAATCATTAAAAATTAAATGGAGCAAAGAGCTAACTGCTTTCATTTCCTCTGACCAAGAAATAAATAGTTTTATATATTGGACACATCCTGAGAAGAAAGGAGCAGAGAATCACTAAATAAGGCAACAAAATTATTAATTAAGGGACTAAAATAAACCTTATAATGAATGCTAATGAGAGAGGCCAAAGCTGCTGGACTGATTTCATCCATGATATTGAACTGACTGCACATGATAGAACGGAATAAAGGAATAGACTGTGAGTCTTATGTGACATTTAATAGCACAAGAGGACAATGAATAAATTATGGTTCACAGTGGTATTCATGGCCGATGCAAAAATCAGAACTCCAGACACTCCAGTTTCAGATCCACAGTCACTGATGTCTGAACTAGACAGCATAATATCCCTAAACAGTAAATACTCTCTCACTATGGAGTTCCTATAAATAAACAGAGGGGGGCTCTAAAAACAACTAGATAAGGAAGGTGTAACTGATGAACTACCAGACATAACTAAATCATGAAAAGAATCATAAAATCAATAAGAAAAAATTCACTAACACCAGTACAAGACACACCAGTACAAATCCTTATTCTCATCAAATAATGAGACACAATTAACTCCGTAAAGTTATATGTATATAAAATTAATCCTAGTAAATCAGCAATGTGTACATGTCAAGTGGTACTCCGGACAGTAGATCATATGCATTAAGAAAAACAGACAATTATCAAATTATTAATTTCTAGCCAAAAAGAAACAATGGAAGGTAAAAATTTACAAAACACTTCAAGAACTAAAACAAAAACTCACAAAAAAAAAAAAGAGAAGTTTTTTTCAAGAGACAGAAAATTTGTTTTAAAAGAACAAAAGCAGAGGAGGGTGAAGAGAAAAAAGAGAGCGGAAAAAAGAAAATGAAATGCCATAGAAAGAGAGGAGAGGGAGAGGAGGAGGAAGAGAGATAAAGAGGAAAAACACAAAGAATGAAAGATAAAGAAGAAAAGAAAGAGAAGTAGAAGAAAAATATGCGAAGAATTAAATCCAACAAACATCAGGATAACTGCTATAAATACAAATTTGAAATGCACAGGCAGCTTTAAGAATTAAAAAACAAAAAATATTAATCATGGAATTCACTCCAACATGGACGTTCACATATGCTGTCCTATCTTCAAGAGGTGTAATGAGATGCCTCTATTTTGTGACTATACTTGGTGAAAGAGACTGGCGTTCGTTTGACGAACGAAATACTGTCTACCAGATGCAGCTTTGTTTTCGTTACAATCTTTTGAGTTTAACATGTGTTGATTCTAGAATGTGTTTTTGTTGTGAGTAGAAGTACTACAGAGGGTAGCGCCGAAGATACAATGGTTTGTGAGTATTGAATCACTGATGTGTTTATATTTTAGCTGTCCTCGGTGGTTGATGTGCTTAAAACCTTCAAAACAAGCAACATCTGACACCCCTATAACACAGGACAGCCCATAGGAATAGCCATGAGATCTCGCGCATTAGCAACGTGTTACATTCTATGATCAGTACCCAAAAAATTCTTCTAACCATTAACAAAATTACACACAAGCTCATCTATACAAATCACAGCATGTATATCATTATTATATTCCTGTCCCAATACAGGACAAAGTTTTTGGCTCTCCTAGCACATTTGGCCGGCAAGCTAGACGGCATCGGCCGGCTTAGTGGGAGTTATGTCCCTTCGCCAAACTCAAAACAAGTCGCGGAAAAAGTCACGAATCAAATGACATTCTTACCTACCATCATCCAGGTGCGTGTAGATTTGCGTACAGTTGCGTCTACGGTTACCTATCATCCTACGGTTGCGCGTAGGGCTGCATAGGGTGTCTATCATCATCATACGGTTGCGTGTAGGGCTGCGTAGGGTGTCTATCATCGTCCTACGGTTGCGTGTAGGGTTGCTTAGGGTTTAGGTTAGCGGTAGGGTTAGGGGTTTGGGTTAGGGTTAGGGCTAGGGTTAGGGGTAGGGTTACGGGTTAGGGTTAGCGTTAGGGTTAGCGGTAGGGTTAGGGGTAGGGTTAGGGTTAGGGATGTGAAAATTTTCACGTAAGAGGTCGAAATACTGGCCGAGGATCTGATGTTTGTGGGAGTGGCGCCACTGGACGTGTGGCAAATATGACGGCAATAGCGCGCGGCTGGTGCCCAATCGGTGGCGAATTGTCCGTGTCAGTAGCATCCACCGTCCGTCGACTGTTTGCGCGTGCATGCGACTGTGCGCGATTATAGGGAACTACGGTGTCACAATTGTCACATCTAACACTACACCTAACCCTAACCCCTAACCCTACCCCTAACCCTAACCCCTAACCCTAACTCTATCTCTAACCCTAACCGTAACCCTAACGCTACCCCTAACCCTAACGCTACCCCTAATCCTAACCCTAACCCAAACCCTAATCCTACCGCTAACCCTAACCCAACCCCTAACCACGCAAATTTATCGGTCATTAAAGCTTACAGATCGGCAAAACACCCACAGACAGACACACAGAAAAAAAGAAGAAAAAACCACAGATTTTCCCGCAGCGTCAAAAGAAAAACCCAGATCTGGGGGACACAACCAAGCATTGGCAGCCCTGATGTCGACCTCACTGTCGTTTTTGAGTCGTGACTTTTTCCGCTCGTTGTTGTGAGTGCGGCCAAGGGAAAGAACTCCCACTACGCCGACCGAAGCCGACCTACTTGCCGGCCAAATCTGCTAGGAGAGCCAAGTTTTTTTATATTGGAGCCCCACCCTGGTTGGATTTCAGGTTAATTTGCATCCCTCCATGGCCCTAAAATAACCAGACAGTTGAATGGGGTTCCTGGGACTTGACCTGGGGGATTTCATCTGAGTAATTACACACTGCACTTTGCATTACAGGGTGATAATCACTCTGTGTGGGGTCCTAGTGAGATTCAGTTTTACTCACCTTCACATGAATCTGGATTGAACACAATAATGGCTGATCGTGGTTCCTCCTGCTGAATGATATCAATCACTTCCATTTGGGATATTTCTTCAATTTTCTTCTTTAGTTCTCTTCTCTGCTCATCTGTGTTACAGAAATATCCATGGACAGATACCAGATTCAAGTGGGTATCAAAATCTTCCTTTGTTGCCATTTCAACTTTCAGTAGATTACTATCAGCTTTGTGTTTAAAACTGGCAGTGGCAACAGCAGCTGAAACAAAATATTTATAGATAATCAAATGTTTTAGTAAACATAATTCAAACGTTTCTTTTTTAAATATAAAACCAGCTTAGGTGAATATATCTTGATAACAGTAATATTATGTTACCTAATTCACATACATTTGCTAGCGACAGTAGCAATTTAATCAACGATATTCTCAACTAGGATGGGTTATCACTAGGATATATGTTTTTTTTATATGTTGATATTGGATATTCACACTTGTAAATTATTGTTGGATATTTAATACTGCAAAGATTATGTATGTATTATTTGTAACACATCGTATTTCCTTAATCTGATGAAATTTTAAAAAGAAAATAATGAATCTGCCACCTTGTAGAACAGTAAAATAATTTCAACTTTGTAAATAATATACTTCTTCCTCTTCTTTGCGTAAACTCTAGTGGAAAATTATGGTTGTTCGTCCACTACTGGACTGCAGTTCTGTTCCAGAACCTGATTGTTGATTGTGCATCCGTTTGAGAGATCTCACACTGTCTCAGACTGTTGGTTCCTTGCCTCTCAGGCAGATGCACTCTGACTTCGAAGAAAGCTCCCAATTTGTGGACTTTTACGACATGATTTTGGTTACGCGTTGGGTCTATTCTTGTTTTCCCTATAATAGGGCCCCGGAACCTACACGGGGGTTTTAATATACTAATAACTGGATTCTTATTCCTGAACTCATTTAATCTACAAAAGAGTTGTAAAAAGACAGCTCTATGTTGAAAAATACTAGGCAAGATAAATGTAAGAAAAAACGGGAAGATGTAAACAAGTGGGCAACAAATTATAAAAATATAAGCAAGCACATAAGAATACTGGGAGTCGTTGCGGCATTGGCGGCTAGACGCCCGCCTGCAGATCAGAAGGTCATGAGTTTCCGTCCCATCGGAGCCAGACTTTTTTTTTCAAAAATGACCCTGACTCCCAGGTCAACCCAGCCTTGAGTTGGTACCAGGTGCAGTCCTGGGAAGCAAAGACGTCCGGCGTGATGCTGACCACATGACCCAATAAGTGCCGACTGGTCCATACAAATTTAGGTCTAGCCTTATATGCCCAATACTCCTAAAGGCGTGGAAAATGGACCTTTACTTTTTTATATCAGAACATTAGATGGCATTTATCATTATCAAGTGGCTTGCTGACTGGCGTAGGAGATCCTGCCTCTCCACAATCTGTGATCCGCTATTGCGTGTGAGTTAAATATGGGTTATCTTCAAGGCACTCTGGACATGTATAAAGGTGCTAAGATTTTCCCTTCAACATTTACATCAGCATCCCTCGCTGACAGTCCCAGTCCTATGTTGACTGACAAGACTTCTCTTGCGCCAAGTGTGCATCACATGCCTAGCTGTGCCAATCTTTACTTCCAATTCTTGCACTCTTAGCAAAGATGTGGATGTGCTGCTCCAAAAATCCTCAGATCATCCTACCTCTCTAATGGCATTAACAATGTCTGCATGATCCATGTGCCAGCCCTCTGTGACTAAGGCAGAGCTGGCTAATGTGCTCTTTCACTGCCAACAACACCTGCATACCCTGGGACAAATATGAAGTTAACTTCACCCACAGTAGAGTTTTGCAATGACTCGATCCACTGTTTGCGTACAAAGCCCACCTCAACCTGCCGGATCATGCTCATGGAATCACTCAGCACACAGACGTAAGAATAGCCCTGTTATGTTAGCCATATGAAAGCTTGTGTTACCACCATCACCTCCACTGTCATGCTGCTAGTAGTCATAAACAAGGCACTACTGGCCTCCTGGACTGTTCTGCCTGCAGATCATGCAGTAAATGCTCACACACTTTTTTTTTGTCCTCGTACAAAAGACCCATCTGTTTAGATCAGTACATTTGCCTCATCTTAATTTTCACATATAAGCGCATGGACTTCTGCACTGACAGCAATTATGTGTATAAGTTTATGTGCTGACACCCCTCCATACCATGACAGAAGTCTGTCAAGAATCTTCTCACGCTGCCTTCCTCTGTCTCTTTTCCCACATATCTTTTGCAAAGGTCACAACATGTTCCATTTTCGCTCTTCTCATAACATTACCAGAGAAAAATTATGGCTGTATTAGATCGCATTCAGGGTTTAAATATAGTTAACTTCTTGTTATTTATTTTGTCTCTACTGCCATTGTGCAGTCGAACATATGGTTTAAAAGTTAAAAATGGGAACATGATAATTAACAATGAGGAAATATGTACACAGGACATGTGAACCAAATACTGCAGAATCTGATTTTGAAGAATGACAGTATGTCATATTCACTGTGGTGTAGTGGCTAGATGCTCGCCTGTGGATCAGAAGATCATGGGTTCAGGTTCTGACAGTCAGGTTTTTTTGTGTGTTTTTTTTCAAAAAAGGATGTTGGTTCCCAACAGGTAACAAATCCAGGGAAGTACAGGCGACCACATCACCTACAAGTGCTGATTGGTCTATAATATATAGGTCTAGCCCTATATGCCCAATACATATGAAGGCCTCAAAAAAGTCCTTTATTTTACTTTACAATTGTGGGTATCACAAAAATGGTTTGTTTAAGTATCTTCAACATGAATTAATTCAATGCCTATTAATCGATAACATTCACACAAGAAAAAAACGAATCATCATACCTTTTCTGTCATGGAATGTCACATAAAGGTTTCTGTTCAGCCCATCCAAAAGAAAACTTTCTTCATAAAACTGGCCTTGTGATATATGGGGGTCTTCAAGATACATGACATAAAAATCTTTGGTCTTTGTTATATCTGATACTTTAGCCTTAATGGTTGTTTTCCACAGCTCTTCAGATTCTTCAGTATGATCTTCTTCTGAGTTTTCCGACTCAGATCTTGCCTTTTCTGCTGTACGTTTCTTCTTTGATAACTTTTTGTGTACGGCATGTGTTTTCTTTGCTGGCCTCTCTAGTGACGATTCTGTTTCTGTTGATTCATCAACATTATCTTCAACAGTCCGTGAGTTTGCTTTAGATCTTTTCCTGTAACATTCTGAATCTCTGTCTGAATCTGAAGTTTTCTTCCTATTCACAGATGACTTTTTTGTTGTTGAAATCTCATTCAAAGATTTGTGTCTTTTATTCTTTAGTTTCTCAGACTGTGATTCTGAATCTGACAATTCATCATGTGATGCCGCATGTTTAGAGACTTTCATCTTGTGGTCTTTGTTTTCTTTTGCTGAGAATGTTTTTGGAGGTGAACATGATTCATTTGTTATTTTTTCCTTCACAGACTTTTGAGTTTTAGATTTCCTAGGTAATGATTCACTTTCAGACTTTTCTTCAGATGAGCCTATATCTTCATCATCACTTGTCTCAGAATAGGTTTTAGACTTTTTTCTATGTGTTTTTGCTTCTTTACCTGAAACAGAAGATTGTTTCTTGACGATAGCTGTTTTCTTCTTCTTTTCAGTTTCCTTAAGGGGCTTCTTTGACTTCTTTTTTATCTTTTCATGCATGTCTTCACAGTCTGATAACTCTTGTTCATCACTGTTTATGTTTCCTTTAGAAGCAGTTCTGATCTGTTTCATATCTGGCTTGACATCATCAGGATCAAAGTAGCGTGTCACTTTCACAGTCACATCATAGAACTGCACAGTATTCCCTCTACCCAGAATAATGTCCACAGCTGTGGAAATAAATAAATGGAAAAAGATCTTTGAGCAAAAATAACAGTAGCAATATCATTGTAGCTCTTTAAAAATCAAAATAATAATAATGACATCAAAACAGCACTTCAGTAACATCAGGAGTTTATCAAGAGTACACACCACAAGAATAAAGCAATATAAAAATGCCATTACTATCTGGAAGTAAACCACAGGACAGCAGCAGCAGAATAAGGAGGAGGAGGAGAAGAAGAAGAAGAGGAGGAGAAGGAGGAAGAAGAAGAACAACAAAAACAAGAAGAAAGTAGTATCTTTGATTTGTTGTGAAAGACTAAGATGTACACTATAACATCTAACCTTCCTCTAAAATAAAATACTGAACCAACAAATACATTAAAACACTATATTACAAGGATAAAGGTTTGCAATTGAGGTGTTAATAAAACAGAATAATGGCACCCCAGATCACTTTAAAAACTCTCAAGGAAAACTTATGCAATATGATTTTTACAAAAAAAAAAAGTGCACTTAAAATAAATTAAACTTAATCTATACTGCTAAAATCTGTAACAATTAATACAGTCTATGCAAAAAAAATAACAAAGGTAATTGATAAAAATAAATATTCAATACTGAAACAGAAAAGAAATTTATATATGCCTATTATAACCCAGATAGGTTGAACAGTAGTCATAGAAAATACAACCAATAAACACATTTTATTAAAATGTTCTTAAGACTACGAACCGTTCACATCGACTTAGCCACAGAGCCGACATGAAAAGAGTAATGAAGATATTTTGAAAGAAACTGACTCACAAAGAGAACTGACTGCCCAGATCAGAAGGAGATTTTTGGTTATGTCATGAGAACGAGAAAATTGGAGTACATCATTATTATGGGAAAGTTGGAGGCAAGAGAGGTGGAGTGCTGGATTGTCTAACATCATGACAAGGAAGATCATCTGAAAAAGAAGAAGAATTTGACACACAAGCATAACTCATCATCAGTAGTAATAGTAATATTTTAAAAATATCCTTATTTAACAGTCAAGGTTATAACTGGGGGTATATAGTGTTAATCAAGAGAGTATATGTTTGTTATTTCATATTTTATATATCGTGTAATTATTTATATAAGACAGAAATGTAATTTGTATTGTTTCACATATTGCTCACCATTACTGTGTTCAAAAGTAACAATTGCAGTTCCTTTAGTAAGCTCAATGTTCTCAATAGGGCCACCTCCTAGTTTCCGCTTGTTTGAGAACAACACTGAGATCTGACTCACTGTTGCATCCCGAGGGAGACCCTCAACTTTCAACTTTGTTGACTTCTTTGACATGTTTGGTGTTAGGCATCTATAGTCACATCCTTGATTTCAGGGGCACCACCTGTGAGATCGTGAAACATTTTAAATAACATTTATTTCATTAACTTTTTTGGTACTAGTAATGTGGTCAATATCTTCTTCTTCTTCTTCGTGTTCACCAGCTGTAAACTCTGCGGAAGGTTCTGGTTGCTCGTCCACTACTGAACTGCAGTCCTGCTCCAGAACCTGAGTGTTGTGTGTGCATCAGTTTTACAGATCTCATTCTCTTGAATACAGACTGTTGGTTCCTTGCCTCTCCGGCAGATGCACTCCGACTTCAAAGGAAGCTCCCCAATTAGTCGACTCTTACGACATGCTTTTGGGGAGGCAGTGGGTCTATTCTTGTTTTTCCCACAATGGGGCCCCGGAACCCACACGGGGGTGTGATCAGTATGATATCATCCACCTTTTCTTTCTAGGAGATTTTCTGTACTCGTTCTAGGCTGGGTCAACCTGACAGCAGAAGTCTATTGTAGAAATAAAATGAAGAAAGTTAGTTAGTTACACCTTTGGGTGTAATTTGTGTATACTGTGTTATCTATTGCCTAAAAAATTAGAACAATCCTGGAACGACATACCATTAAAAAGCTTACTGGCTGATTACAGACTAAAACTGAAATTGTAATATTATTACAAAAATAAAGTAATAAAAATGTATATGTACAAATTATATCTGTAATAACATATTAAAAAGTAAATTTACTAATGTGCACAACGTAAGTTGGTGTGGTGATGTTTTGTTTTAAAGCAAATATATACTATACGACATGAACCTAAAATGATATCTCTTGACACTTAAATGTGAAAATGAAACAACTGAGAACAACTCTATATCACACAACTTCCTAGTATAATTAATATTTCAGGAGAAAAGAAGAAATAATTTTTTTCGTTTCGAATCCGTCAAGAATTAAAGAAAAAAAAAGCATTGCGCCCGTTAGGTAGAATCTAAACAAATGCCATAATTCTGACAAAATACTCACTAAACATAAACTAATATAGCAATAAAAGACGCGCCAACATGCATGGGTAGTTTATGAGACTGTCGTCTCTTTAACTAAATCTTGAAGGGTGTAGGATGTAGTATCGTGGATGTAGGACGTCAGTTTCTCAGAAATACGTTATTAATAGCACCACGGTTTTATTTTCAGTTTCAGTTACCAACGCCGTTTATCTGTTTATCGAACTATATAGACTTTTAATATCCTCGCAAAAGCTAAAAAACATATCCCAAAATCTGTGGCACTATAAGTAAGCAAAGACAGCTTTTCAATTTTTTTAAAAATAACTAGCTTTTTTTTTTTTTTAACTTAAACAAACATGTTAAATACACTGACACTCTAGTCACTTTCACTTTTCATTGAGAACAATGGACGCAGTCATTCTGTTTTCTCCTTCAGCATTCAATATTAGGATTGCGGCTGGCATATTGTATTCCCTACCGTTAAGTTGCGATGCCTGAACCTTTCGACCCAGTGTATCAAGTTTCAACAAACCTTTATTTTAAGTTGCTCTTTAGAACATACCTTCAGGGGGTGGGGCAGTGGGTATATAATATACTTGTTTACCCCAAAATGGGGCCCCGGACTAGTGCCCGTATTTGTAACATTCGCCGAAACAGTTTTCTTATCACACCTGCACATGCAAAGCTCTAATGTGTGAAATTAGGAGTTGTTTGTGTCAAATTTAAGAGTGGATATTAATTAAACACTTGTTGTTTTCTCAATGTCAAATTGCAGTTCCGAAACCACGGCCCCGGGTATTACACAAAATGGAAGGGGAATTCCCAATATCCAACACGTAATCCATGGAATTTCCAGATGTAACGGCAACCAAAAGATGTATATTCTACGAATTATGATTACCATTCTAGGTAAAATATATGACAAAAAACTGGAAAATATTAAGTATATATCAGCTTTACAGAATACAATTACATTTACCAAAGTTATGGATTTTGCGGGGACAAGGCATTTTTCACTAATGCTATATTAATATACTTAGTCCACGTCGGACTCAACTCGAGTCGGACGTAAGTAGTCCTCTTTCAGACCCGAAGGATTATAGAGTTGTGCAGCTGGGCAGGCACCTGTCAGTGCGCGATGGAGTGAAGTTGAACACCTCTAGGATGATCACTATGCGATTAATACGCAGTGACTCAACGAGGCACTATACTGGTGAGAATTCCTCAGGTAGAAATGCAAGAAATACCGTTTAACCGTTTGTCACAGCCGATGGCCGGCCGACCACTGACGCTCAAAAAGTTGTTTCCAGCTACCTTTTGTGGACGCAAATTCCCCACTCCTGGGCAGTGTACTTTTGTGGGTGCGATGCCGGCTTTCGGGATTGACAGTTTCCGCCAATAGTGAGCTGCAATTCTGGTGTGGGACTGTTAGTTTCGGCACATCTGACAGCTGCCTTATGCATTTTTATTTTGCTTGAACAATCTTCTTGATTTTGCTGGGACTGACGCGTTTGCTAACTAGTTTTCAGATGGAACAGTGAAGCACATTTTGTGTTCTTACCACAAGCACAGGAACAGAGCAGTTACAGGGCGGGCCGTTGCAGTGATGGTGAAACATCAACTAACGACACAGTTATACTTGGGCACCCAGGGTTACCAAAGGCCCTGTCCAAAGCGCCGCTGGTGACTAAATAGTCCGATGCGAGAGTGACAATCTCTCAAACCCAACTATATTGGACTACATATTACTTCTTAACTGTCCAGGGGTGCTCCAGTATAACTGTCTTAACTGTGGTTGCCGGGATTTGTACAAGACTGAATCGTATTTTTGATGTATTTTATCTCTGTCATAATTTATGTCAGCATCTGTAAGATGACTGCATTTTATACTTGTGTCACTTGTCAATAAGAAAGAGACAAACACTGTTATTTGGCCACATAATGACATGAAAGACATTAGAGAACATCGTGACAACTAGAAAGATCAGCAGAAAGAGGGGTAGAGGCAGACCAAGAGAGATGATGCTGGATGGGCATCAAGAGAGCTGCTCCAGTCAACCAAGGATCGTGATCTGTGGAGACGCATGAGCGCCTGCGCCAGTTGGCATGATACATGATAATGATGATGTCACTTGTCAGTTTGTTGGATCAGATCAAAGTGCATCGGAAATATGTTATCCAGGAATGACTGTCTGCTGCAACCCTGTCCCATATTTTTTTCGTAGTACGCCAAGGGTTTTCATATTCTGTTTACAGACAGCATCCTTTGGATATTTTGTCCAAACAGGACGTAAAGAAGAAGAAGAGGATATTTTGTCCAGGTCATGCCGGTGTGTTGGAAAATGAGCAGTAAGATAGACTAACTCGCCCTGTACCACTTGGTATTGAATTGATGTTTGATTAGTTAGATATTGTGAGGGTCCTTTGGGAGCGAGTAAACAGTGCAGAGGCGCAGACAGATCATAACGGTCTAAGGAAAATAGCGCTGCAAGGAGTTACCAGGGGATCTGGCTGACGCTCAACACTCAGGGAAAGGATGAGACGAATATACAATCAGACGGTTACTGGTACCATCGGAATTGGAACTCTTCGCTTGCCGTTAAGAATTGCGACTGAGCACTTATGGGAGTGTCCCGAGTGTTGTGATATCGATTCTTAATTCAACATTTTGTTTACAGATACCCTTTATTTGATTAGCTGATCGTATATGACAAAGTGGGATGAGGAGGAGCAAGTGAGATAAGGAAAAAGATAAAAGAGCGGTTGAAGAAAATACTTCAGAAGAAAAATACCTAAGACAAGGAAAAACTAAGCTGTTCGCTTACCACAAACCTTGTGTCCATCTTTTAAAAGGAATTATAGATAATACAACATAGTGAACAGAAATACAAACCGCCTGGTATATTAGATTAGTAGCTGGTATATTAAAAGTAACATAAAGGACCCATTTCAAACCACCTGGTATCTTAGATTAGTTACTGGTATATTAAAAGTAAATAAAGGACCCTTTCAAACTACCTGGTATAGAAGATTAGTAACTGGTATATTGAAAGTAACATAAAGGACCCCTTTCAAACCACCAGGTATCTTAGATTAGTTACTGGTATATTAAAAGTAGAGTTGTACCGAATATTCGCTTCGTATTCGCTTCGGGGCCAAACAGAGGACCTATTGACTGTTCGGTATTCGGCCGAATAGTTGTGGTCGGGCCGAATTCGAATAATAGTTACCTTACACCCGCTTCTGCATACACAGCTTAATGCTGATAACATGGAACGATTTTTTTTGTTGAAAGCTAATGCAGCTTTCCTGCATTAACTAAGCTGTCAGTGACAATTTCCAAGCTTATAATACTTAGAATTCTTTCACTCCTAGTTATTAGCTACCACAGACTGACTGAAGGATGCAGAACATAAAATGTTTTTTAATGTTTACTATTCTGTACGAATACTAACTAGACATGGAAAGAATATAAACTCCGGCCACATACAAGTCGATAATATGAAAATCAAACGAACGGAAACATAGGTACGTGGGTGCAAACTTCAACTGTTTCAACATGCTGAGAGAAGAAATATAATCTAAAATACAATCTAGAAATAAAGTGTACCATGCCCTTCAACATCTGCTAAAGTCAAAGTGTCTGTCTCACAACACCAAAGTCAAAATATATAAAACGTTGAAAAGACCAGTTGTTTTATTTGGCTCTGAAACTTGAAGCAGAAATAAAAGAGATGAGGCCTTATTACAGGTTTTCGAAAACAGTTCTACGACAAATCTTTGTTCCCCTCAAATATGCTAACAGCGGGGAATGGGGAGTCAGAAGCAACAACGTAACATATAATATGTTTAAATCACCATTCATCACTGGCATCATGATAGCTAACACACTAAAATGGTTAGAGCATATTGAAAGAATGTCAGATGACAGATAAGTAAAAACTGTATACACCTGAGAGAGGAATGGGCGTAGACCACGAGGCAGACAAATCATAAATTAGAGAGATAATGTCCAGCCAGACTTGCAAAAAACTGATGTCACAAATTGTAAAGATAAGGCCAGCCAGAGAGATGAATGGAGACGAGTGATATATGCAGCAGTAAACCTCAAGGGCTCAGAATGCTAGAGAAGAAGAAGACTTTTGTGTGCTACTTTATGTGAAGTAAAAGTTCAGCGTACATTTGACATTATAAATGTGTGTTTTTTTTTTAGATATATTTTATACACTATACACAATTCGTATTCGTATTCGGCCGAATAGTTGGTCCCGCTATTCGTATTCGGCCGAATAGTGAAAATCACTATTCGGTACAGCCCTAAATACAAGTAACATAAAGGACCCCTTTCAAACCACCTGGTATGTTAGATTAGTTACTGGTATATTAAAAGTAACATAAATGACCTCTTCAAACCACCTTGTATGTTATATTAGTTACTGGTATATTAAAAGTAACATAAAGGACCCTTTCAGACCACCTGGTATGTTAGATTAGTTACTGGTATATTAAAAGTAACATAAAGGACCCTTTCAAATTACCTGGTATGTTAGATTAGTTACTGATATATTAAAAGTAACATAAAGGACCCTTTCAAACCACCTGATATGTTCGATTAGTTACTAGTATATTAAAAGTAACATAAAGGACTTTTTCAAACCACCTTGTATGTTAGATTAGGTACTGGTATATTGAAAATAACATAAAGGACCCTTTCAAACCACCTGGTATGTGAGATTAGTTACTGATGTATTGAAAGTAACATAAAGGACCGTTTCCCGCGCCCAGGCGTATTGAGTATATAGTGCTATACCTATATTTTATAGACTAATCACACCGACTATTGATTTCCGGAAGAGACCTAATTAATGTGATAACTTAAATAAGGAGACAGTAGGCCCCAAAAAGTTTGAGAACCTCTGGTGATGAGTAGTTAAGTAATGTAAAGGTCCCTTTTCCACGTCTTTAGGCAAACAGGGCTGGACCTATATGTTTATAGACCCATTGGCACAAGATTAGTGATGTAGTCAGCATCGCTTTTACTTCTCGGGACTGCACCCGGTACCCACTCAAGGATGGGTCGACATGGGAGTCGATGTCATTTTTGAAAGTCCTGCTCCGCCAGGGAGCGACCTCACGACCTTCCGATCCGCACGCGTGCGTCTAGCCCCTAAGCCACGGTGACGAGTAGACAACTATGAATTTGAGAACAGCAGGGCATTCTTTTGTCCTGATAGTTGTAGCTTGCTGACAGGGGCAAAAGTCAGTAACCCGGTGTGATGCACAAGAAAAACTAGCCACATTGGAGACGCCGTGATGTAGCCGTCCTTTACAACTAAGTAAAGAAAGAAAAGTAAAGGACCCTTTTCCACGCCTTTAGGCGTATAGGACATATAGGGCTAGACCTAAATTTTTATAGACCAATCGGCACAAGATGGGTGATGTGGGCAGAATCACACCGGCCGCCTCTACTTCCCGGGACTGCACCCGGTACCCGGTCATTTTTGAAAAAATCCGGCTCTGCCAGGGAGCGAACCCACGACCACGTCTAGCCGCTCCGCCACGGAGACCCACTGTCCTTTAGAACTGAGAGACATAAACATCTGCACCATTTCGCAAACCACATGACGATGTTTTAAAAGTGAGGCTTTAGTACTAATTTCAAAAATAGATCTGACGTAAAGAATATAAACGTAACCGCGCGATGGAGAAACCCATTCCATTATCTCTGCATAAACCAAATAGTTTCGCTTTCTCTGTATCTACACACACTACCAGGGGTGCAGTGATAAAGAAAATATGTAGGGGGAGGGAGCAGCCCCTAACATCTTTTTTGTAATCAGCATATGTGGAGGTAATGCAACATATGCTGCTATCGTGTGTCTTACTATGGGTACTGCTTGACACATTACAGATCTATTTACAATCGATTCTACTGATAGATATATAGATATCCTTACGTCCTTTTTAGGACGTAATTTTTTGTTATTTGAAGCCCCACTCTGGCTTTTGCAGGGGCCGCAATATAGGCAGGCCATACATATGGCCAAATGTCTGAACGCGGTTTCTGGGACCTTGACGTGTGCGAATGTTCGCTTGATACAACGCACACTTGCCAAGTATCCATGGTATGTTAAATAGTGTTACAGTAACAAGTCACCATTCCCGCCCAACAGCAATAAGGACGCCGGATACATGTTGAACGTCAAACAGAATTAATGTATTTCTAATTTCAACACCAAAACAATGAAAGGCATCACGAGAATAAAACGTTACACCGCCACAGTCATTCCTACTGGCAAGGCAACACACACTACGGAAGCTCTGGGCTACTTCTACTGCCACCCTGTTCCGTGGTCAACTACGAGCAAACATTACCTGCTCGTGCAAACTCACTGCTCGTGATTATGTGTCTACCTCTATCACACCCATCCCTTGGGTACACTGTCATAGCAGAATCATACAGGCCGATGCACAGTACATTGTGAAACTTGTCCAGACCTTTCGTCTGCGGCCACACGAGCGTCTGGCACGCTGGCGCGACCGCTGTAACAACACTCACAGACAGCCCGTACCCTACCGCCAGCGTAACACAGTTATGCAGGACCAGCCTGGATCCATCCAGATTAGAACAGGCTTCCTACACAGCGTAGTAGAGTCCACCGTTACTCACTCTCTCTCTCTCTCTCTCTCTACATCACGTTCAATGTGTGCGCACCGCACCAAGTCCCACGTTCAACAATGAACTTCCCTTCCCATATATTGCACACAACAGACCTCTCCACGGCGATCCTCATTCACATGGTGGCACTTTGTGTCATCGGATGTTTATCGCTTGTGTGATGTCCTGGTGGGGTAGAAATTCAGTTCATTCTACTGATTAAATTGTTAACCAGTATTCGAATGAGGGACTTGAGTATCGGGAAATGACATCATAAACTGCCGAACAACCACATTCGAATACCTGCCTCCGTTAAGGAACACTTGCTCAAACAAAACTACTCTTTCTTCAATGGTTAACAACATTGTAGCTAAGAACGTGTACTAAAACACCGGTATACAGCAGTGATATTCTAAAACTAACAGTTACATGACGCTTGAAACATAACGTAATTTTCACATTTAAATATGGTGTGCAAATAATTTATTTCAAAAAGTCTACAGTCGTTAAACATATGCATACACACAACGCCATTTACTCATCATCATCATGTAGCAGGTCCTTTGCAGAACGTCGCTCTCGTCACAGTCTGCCTGAAAGAAACTCGGTCTCTCGCCAGTTCTCCCGCCTCATGCACCTTCACACTCAAGGAGTCACTTATATCCTGTGCCCATCTTCGTGTCGGTCGGCCCCTGCCCCTCCTTCCTGTTACCATGCCTTCTGCTATATTTTTTTTTCCCAATCCGTCGAGGTGCTTGATATGACCAAAATATTTCAGCTTTCGAGACAGGATGCTGTTTATTAGCCAATCTTCCTTGATGTTCAGATCTTTTAAGATGTCAATATTTCTTATCTTCTTTGTCCAAGATATTCATGCCATCAACTACACTCGCTTTATTCTTGGGATACCTGTTCTTGACCAGACATTGGGGATCTTGATTGTTCCAATTATCTTTGTTGTCACATATTTGTAAGAAGTTGGCGATGCTTTCTGTTGCATAGCTGGCGTGTGTTTGTGCGGGTACTTCACATGCTGTTCTTTATGAGCTTGCTAATCCACCGGGAAGATGTCAAGCACTGTTCCGTGCAATGTCTTTTGGCAAGATGTCAGCAAGACATTATATTTTGTGGGGTTGGGGAGGGGTATAAACGTTTTGCATTTTAGTATAAGTAAACCGGAGTCAGGTCGCTTACAGAGAAATGGTGTAAACTTGGCTCTTCTCTATAAAGAGGTAAAGGTAGTCCTGCAGCTAATTCGGCGACCGGGTAGACGACTTCGTCGCCGGTCAGAACAGTATTTGAGCCTGTATCCTTTGATCGCACCAACACTGCAGGAGTCCTTTTAAGGGCTCTTGCTGGCGTGCAATGCTACTCCATTTTATCCGGCGCACATAACCTAGTCACAATTATAACCTAAATATCCCCCTTCAGGAGCTAACAATGCTATTGTAGGGCGAAGTGTTAGGCCTTCATTCATTCCTAACTGTAACATATAGTATGGTATGGTCAGCTCCCTCTCTCAACGCCTTTATTTATCAGAAAATGTTCTAGATATTAATCTCTTATGAGGACGAACTTTGCCAATCTCTTCTTTCATTTCATGATGGTCTGTAGAACTTACTGCACTGAAACCACTCTTCAGTAATCAGTTGGATGTAGGTAAGTAAATCCCCGTGCGGGTCTCACTGTCAGGAAATCAAGAAC
This sequence comes from Candidula unifasciata, assembly GCA_905116865.2. NCBI lineage: Eukaryota > Metazoa > Mollusca > Gastropoda > Stylommatophora > Geomitridae > Candidula > Candidula unifasciata. Next base: position 875,425 of record CAJHNH020002902.1, read on the forward strand.
GACCCTATCAAGAATGTCATAGGAGACAACTAATTGGTGGCATTCTTCGAAGTTCGAGTACATCTGCCTGAGAGGCAAGGAACCAAGGGTCTGCATACAAATAAGCGAGACTTGTGAAATGGATGTGCACGCAGTACTTAGATTCTGGAACAAGACTAAAGTCCAAAGGTGGACAAACACCCGTAACTTTTTGCCAGCGTTTACAGACTGTGAATGTGAAGAAGAAGAAAGATGATGTAGGTGAACAGCGATGTTTCCATTGCACGCAAATAATATTTATCCCCAATAACTGGAATACAAAAGGACTGAACCACACCTGGCAGTGCATCAGGACCATTGCTCAAACTGCTTTTTGTTTGTTCCGGTAATTTTAGTTTCAGCTCCATAGCAAACGGCTGTACCGATGTCTCCAATGTGGCGGGGTTTTCTTGTGCATCACACCGGGTTACTGACTTTTGCCCCTGTCAGCAAGCTACAACTATCAGGACAAAAGAATGCACTGCTGTTCTCATATTCATAGTTGTCTACTCATCACCGTGGCGTGGCGGCTAGACGCATGCGTGCGGATCGGAAGGTCGTGAGTTCGCTCCCTGGCGAAGCCGGACTTTCAAAAATGGCATCGACTCCCACGTTGACCCAGCTTTGAGTGCGTACCGGGTGCACTCCCAGGAAGTAAAGGCGATGCTGACTACATCACCAATCTTGTGCTAATGGGTCTATAAAAATATAGGTCTAACCCTATTTTCCTAAAGACGTGGAAAAGGGACCTTTACTTTACTTTACTTGGTGAGGTGGCCGAAAGGGCATCCAGCTGGCTTTGGACGCAGCGCAACAACGTAGGGGACGGGCCTCGGTGAGTTGGTCCGGGTATCTAGTGGAAAAGAGTTTCTTATCCCTTTGAAAAGTCCATCGTGTACGAATTGTCTGCCAGTGTCTCTCTGCCAACTGCTAATAAAAGTCCAAGATGTGTCCGGTAAACCAAAGTAAGCTTGTCGCTCGGTCGTCCAGGCATGCGGACTGCTCTAATTACGCTGCCGTGGCGGCTTCTTATCTCACAGTACCTCCTTCGAAACCACCAAGTCGTCTTGTCTCTGGCCGACAGTATAACACCATCCGGTAATTCTGTGCGGCGGGGAAGCAGCCCTGAGCTTCATGAACTCAGGTGGGCCCACCTCCGAATACGTTTAGGAATCGTGGGCCGAAACGTGTGTCGAAAGAGGATAATTTCTACTGATGACTGTAGATCCCCGCTGTACTTGCTCCCTGTGAGTTTATTCTTATTGTACGTGGCTAGCCCACAAGACTACCAGGAAAGACTGGTGACTATCGGGAAAGTCCTTTTGACACCTATGGAAAGACTGG